>OY294022.1:10383239-10964355 GCA_958510785.1 Exephanes ischioxanthus | reverse complement strand
GTCCGTAGATTTAACAATCGCCCTTTTTACCGTGCAAATCATAGCATGGATAGTTTTTCGTGTATCTGATTAAATATTTTTCGAGTGCTGCCTCGTGATTAATAAAATTAGATTCGATCGACTGAGGTATCATTTATTTATTACCCGATCTTTGGCTCGCCGGAGTCTGATCGAATTAAAATGAAATATTCAGATGGACTAAACCCAAGCTCGGAATTGTGGAGTTTGGAAGAAAGTCTCGTCGAAAGCCGACGCTGTATACGCTTTCCGTGAGACTTCCCGCTCGATCATGCATGCCACTACTGGGAATAGAGTCCGATTATAGTTTTGTAAAGGTCTCTGCACAGTGAAAAATTATTCGTAAAATCGGTATGCGAAATTCCGTAAAAATAATTTTGCTACCTAAGTGACAAACTCTTTGTCGCTTATTTGAATATACGAACCTGTCCTTTTATTTACCGTGTAATTGACCATTTTAACTTGTACTTTTGTTCGTAAAACTAGAAAATTAACAAATAAAAAATTGTGAAAGTTTGTGGACAATAAGTTGTAAAAAAAACAAACTTTTTTTGCGGTGTACGTTTAACAAGCGTCGTTTCTATCCTGCAAATGAGAGCACGTACGGTTTTTTCGTGTATCCAATTGAATCATTTTTCGAGCCCTGCCTCGGCGTTAGTAAATTGGCCCCGATTGACGGAGGTATAATTTATTTGCAAACCGATCGTTGGCTCGCCGTACTCCAATCGAATTAAAATGAAATATTCAGATGGGGTAAATATTCTCGCTATGGCGGAGAATGTTGTTTTATCGATCGACCCGCAGCATCCTTAACACCGTGCTCCGGAAATATGAAAGTTTTTATAGCTGTGTGTGTAAATCGACCCTAGTTACAAAGACGGTAAGAAACTCTCGGGAAAAAAATGTGAAGTTACGAGCTAAAGAGCGATAAATAATCACGTCGCCCGCCGCTGCTTTTTTTCCCCGGCTCGTAAAGCTCTCGCTATACGTTACATTTCTCCGCTATAACTGGCCTGAAATTCGCGAGTCATGCAACAAACCACTCCCCCTCTTCCAGCCCTCTCCCTCCCCGTAACCCAAGGGTTATAAATAGTCCTGAGGTAAACATCCGTTTTCCGGCCGGTTGACTAAATTATTCGTCGGATCAGTCGTGAGCCTCCGGTTCATTTTTTCATTTTTACCCCCCCTCCAACCCCCCAATTTTTCCGACCACGGATGCTGCGCGGCATCGGCGGCCTGAGCGCGGATATAAATCGTCATAAAGCTCGTAAAGTGTCATGTTTTAATAACTGGCCTGTCAGAAAAAAAAAAAAGACAAATTCGGGCAATATTTGTATCCAAATATAGTCGTATCAAACGAAATGGCTCTACATCATCCAGGCGAACGGATAAAAATTCTCGTCATCGATGGCCAACAAACCATACAATGTAAAAAAAAATTTGTTTGAAAATTAATGAACAATATTGCAAACTTTTTTTTACATAAACTGTTTCTGAAATTTCAAACACATATGCGTTGAAATTTTACGGTAAAATTTTTGTAAATTTCAAGCAAAAGATTTGTCATTTTAATATCCGGTATATTTTACAAACAAAGTACATCAACGTTTGAATAATACGAGTAATGTTAGCAAATTTCAAGTTCCAGTAAATTAAATTTACAATTTATTTTAACAGTGAACGTTTCGTTTCGTTCTATTTCATTTTTTTTCTTTTTTTTCATCCTCGTCGGAACACGGGCTTAGAATGAAAGTATAAGAGAAGCGATGTGCCCATTATGGAATATCGTTCTGCGGGGGATGCGTGCGGATCGTGCGGTACGCGGATGGCCATACCGGGTCGGTACGGGGCGAGCGGGAAGCCTGGGGAAGCAGTCGAGGAGATCGCGAAGGAGAGGAGAGCGGATGAGAAGACGGTATGACTATATGTGGGAACTCGGTACACGTGTATAAGTATAGCTATGGATGAGCAGTCATCCCCTGTTTCTCTGTATAGTCTTGTGGCCTCGGGGGGGGGGGGGGGGGGGGGGGGGGGGGGGGGGGAGTTCGCATATAGCCCAGTAATTCGCGTGGGCCACACTGTGGCAACAGAAGGCTCGTCGGGAGACGTCGAAGGCATCGCGGTGGCTTATCGTAGCCCGCGAGGGTGACCGAGCCGTTCGATAACTCCCCTTCGCTGCTCTCAGCTGTCTCTCGTTCGATAACTCCCTCCGGTAGTATTATCGAGCTCGAAATTCGCGCGTTCCCTCGTCTCTGATCGATGGCTTTATTAATAAAGATTAAATTTCTTCTTTTTTTTTTTTACTTTTCCCCCACGTTGGGCCGCGGCGGGTCTGGAGCGATCGGGAGACATTCCCCGCTCGCCTGACGGAGGGACGATAAGGCACAGAACTGGCATCGAGAATTAACGAGACATCGATTAATCCTTTAATGGGGTTTTTTTTTTTTTTTTTTTTTTTTGAAAAAGAAAATTATTTTTTTGCTCGACCCCCAGGGACTTTACCGCGTCGATGGGGGGAGAGCGTGGCAAAACGGAACAGCTGGGTAAAACGGACGGGTCTACTTAGTTTGATGTTGGAACGAATTGTAATTTGCACCTTATGTGGAAAATGTTGTTTCTAAAAATTACTTTTTTCGTTCTTAATTTAGGGCAAATGTGACGAATATTGACCACCCCGATTAACACGTGTTTCAGTGATATATGGACGATTCACGGAAAAAAGAAAATTATTTTTTTTGCCCGACCGCCAGGGACTTTACCGTGTCGATAGGGGGGGAGAGTGGGGCAAAACGGAACACCTGGGTAAAACGGTTTGGTTACTTAGTTTGATGTTGGAAAGAATTGTAATTTGCACCTTATGTGGAAAACGTCGTTTCTAAAAAATTTTTTTTTTCGTTCTTGATTTAGGGTAAATGTGGCGAATATGGACCACCCTGATTAACACGTAATTCAGTGATTTATGGACAGGCCATATTCGCTAAGAAAAGGAAATGATTCTTGTGCTCAACTGTCAGGGACTTTACCGTGTCGATAGGGGGAGAGCGGGGCAAAATGGAACACCTGGGTAAAACCGGCCGGTCTTCTCTCAGTTTGACACTAGAACGAATTTTACTTTGAACCGTCGCTTTTGAAAACGCTGAGTTTTTTGTTTTTAATTAATTTATGATAAAAGTGGCGAATATGGACCAGCCCGATTAACACCCGAGACATATTCACCACATTCACCCTACCCACCCGCGCAAAGAAAATAAAATGCCGAAATCCCGATCGAATAACCTTCCCTTAAATACATCACATCTCGTAAAATATTGTCAAAATTTAAAAATATTTTTTAATTCCCATTAAACACTATATAAAAAAAAAATGGGTGTATCGCGACCGAGCCGAATATGCCAGAGCGGCAGTTAAAGGTTTTTAATGAAGACTAAACGACTCGCCACCGCCACTCGCGTATCGCATCCGTTCATTCGATAACGACGATTTATAGTCTGAGAATTTAAATAAATTTTCGATCCCATTAAATTTTCATTATCATGTTGACCCCAACGCCGTTTGCAATTAAACCGGCTCCGCCGTGGAAGAACGCTGTATCGAAATTGCGCCGAAATTCAGCGGTCGGAGTGCGCCCGGTTATTCAGCCGCGCCTTGACGTGACAGCGAACGCAGCGGAGAGACCGCCGGGCGTGTGGGAGAGAGGGTTGAAATTTAATTACGCGTTGGCCTAGACCGGGCCACCTGATACGTCGGACGTGAAGACAGGCTATGACCGCGCTCGTTGACCCGCTCGCCAACTATGCCGCACTGAAATCCGAGGAGGATGATTCTCTCTCGGCTTCCGTTGTAAAGAACGGGGCTACGAGAGAGCCTCGAGGTGATACGGCATTATAGCGGCTCGAGCCGAGATACAACTGAAGAGAGATTTCGAGAGAAAAAAATAAAAAAAATATACATAAAAAAAAAGAATTGCAAAGAAAAATAGCGAACCGAAGGCGGGGATGAAAGGGTGAAGCGTTGAAAAGAGCTCGGCCAGATCCGTCGGATATATAAAATGGGGGTTTCGCTGAGAGCGTCGGGAACGTGCGGGATCTCCGGGCGTAGCTGCGAATGCGACGACGAGGGTTGGGAGCCGGAGTAGACGCGCAATTAAAAGCGGCGCGAGAGAGCCGCACCGCTCTCCGGCGTTTAATCACGTCACCGGCAGTTTAATTTGAAACCTATACTCCGACGGGCAAAGCGTGGGAGCCATAATGCGGGTATACACAACGGTGCCCGCTCTATCTCCCTGGCTATCCGTGAAAGTGACGATCCGCGGAGTTTACTCAGCTCGGGTACACACGCGAGACACACGGGCTGACAGGGTGTAATGCGGAAATGTTCGATGGACGTGTATTCTCGATGTCGCTGCTCGATCGTGGATTCAATTATACGCTCGGCGCAGCGGAACAGGCTCGATGCGAATCGATTAAAATTTACCGAGACTTAGATCGATTATATCATTTTTCCGTGAAATCTTCTGGAACTGGCGACACAGGAAGTTACGTCGTAACCGGAAATACGCCTCTTACGGTTTGAAAATTCTCATTTCTCGACCGGAAGTGACGTCATACCGAAAAATAGATCACTTACGGTTTGAAAATTTTCATTTCTTGACCGAAAGTGACGTCATATCGAAAATACGTCCCTTGGAGTTTGAAAATTCTCATTTTCCGACCGGAAGTGGCGTCACACCGGAAATACGCCTCTTCCTGTTTGAAAATTCTCATTTTTCTACCGGAAGTGACGTGTTTCCGGTACGACGTCACTTCCGATCGAAGAATGAGAATTTTTTAACCGGAAGAGACATGTTTCCGATAAATCCCCAGAAATTTAAATTTCCGGATTTAAAATGTCCTAGTTCATAGCGAGCCACGAAAACCTGTTACTAATGTCTATACATATATATATATATATATATAGACCGGTGACCCCTTTCCGCTTATGCATCGGTTATGGAAATGTGACGAACAATAAATACCGCGGGTTTCCTCTCGGTTGACTATCGCCATAATTTTGCGGCATTGCGGACAGGGCCATTCGTTAAAGTATTTATATTTATTGGCTTTTATATCCAGTTCGAACGAAATTGTGTACAGAGAGTCGTTTATGGAAGAGCGATACACGAGATTCGATTTCATACGAAATTCCAATGCGGATGAACTCTCGCCGTCGAGGTTTAATGCGACGGAAGAGCCGGGGGTAAAACGGGACACCGGGGCAAAATGGACTTTCACCAATTTTTTCCGGATCATGAAAAAAAAAACATCTTCTCTTAAACACTTCGCACAGTATCAGAAAGTGAACAAAATTGCGGATCTCAAATGGCGGACGCCGGTCCGTTTCGCCCCGTCCAGCTACGATGTCGGCACCGGCACCGTTCGCGTTACACAAAAGGTGTTAAATTTCAATCCAACCTGTTAACACCGGCCGACCTCTGCAACATTGACGGCTGGAGCGGTAGAATCGAGGGTCCGAAGAATTTCTAAAGGCAAAAAAGGATCGCCGAGACAAGCCATCGGATATCCTATCGGATTCGCTCGAAACTTTGGCCCTGCCCGGAATTGCGGGTTGGCGACCGTGGACTCGCCTCGGCAAACTCCTCTTTCATACAATTCTCTATGTACACATATATACATCTCCGCGTATATATTTAACGAAGCTGCAGTCCGTGAGATGAGAAAAGAGGATGACGAGGGTAAGAGAGCGAAGAGTGCCAGTGGAAATAGCAGGAAAAGTAGGGGGGGGGGGGGGGGATGAGGCCAGAAGGAAAACGAGAGATCCGTCGATTCGCTTGCGAAAACTCCGGGAAGAGAAGCGGAAAGCGAGAGAGCAATCGCGCGCCGTTCCTCCTCCCCCCCCCCCCCCCCCCTCCCCCCCTTTCCCCGCAGGCCGCATTACGAGAACGTGGCACTTTTCATCGCTGAAAAGTATGTCGCATTAATTAAAGCTACGTACACCGTCAACCCCTGCTGGCGTTCTTCCTGCCGTGGCATTACTCGGCTCCGGCTGCAATTACGGGATTTCCAACAGCAGCCGGCTTACCCGGAGTCTATCTCGTTTCTTCTACCAGGCATGTGGACTATATATGTATAGTTTTTTTGCTGGCGGATGTTTGTTTTGTTTTTCTTCTTTTATAGATTCGTTGATAGGAATAAACCCGCCGTCCGTATCGGCTGGCCTCTTATTCCGAAAGTAATTAGCAATATTGCGGAAGAATCGCAACGCGGAGTGGGAACTGCACGGCAGACGAGATTCATGTTTCACTGGATTTATCACTTTTAATCCTATTTCGTTCAACGAAACGAGATTGTTGAAATTGCAAGAAAAAATTGTTCGTGCCTGTGACGGAAACTGAGATTTTCGAACCGGAAGTGACGGTTTCATCCCTGATGTCACTTCCGGAGGAAAACAGACATTTTTCAAACCGGAAATGACGTCACAAAAACATTTCTCTACAATTTTTGTTTTGTTTTTATTTTTTTATAGATTCGTTGATAGGAATAAACCCGCCATCCGTATCGGCTGGCCTCTTATTCCGAAAGTAATTAGCAATATTGCGGAAGAATCGCAACGCGGAGTGGGAACTGCACGGCAGACGAGATTCATGTTTCACTGGATTTATCACTTTTAATCCTATTTCGTTTAACGAAACGAGATTGTTGAAATTGCAAGAAAAAATTGTTCGTGCCTGTGACGGAAACTGAGATTTTCGAACCGGAAGTGACGGTTTCATCCCTGATGTCACTTCCGGAGGAAAACAGACATTTTTCAAACCGGAAATGACGTCACAAAAACATTTCTCTACAATTTTTGTTTTGTTTTTATATTTTTTATAGATTCGTTGATAGGAATAAACCTGCCGTCCGTATCGGCTGCCCTCTTATTCCGAAAGTAATTAGCAATATTGCGGAAGAATCGCAACGCGGAGTGGGAACTGCACGGCAGACGAGATTCATGTTTCACTGGATTTATCACTTTTAATCCTATTTCATTCAACGAAACGAGATTGTTGAAATTGCAAAAAAAAATTGTTCGTGCCTGTGACGGAAACTGAGATTTTCGAACCGGAAGTGACGGTTTCATCCCTGATGTCACTTCCGGAGGAAAACAGACACTTTTCAAACCGGAAATGACGTCACAAAAACATTGATCTCCATTTTTTGTTTTGTTTTTATTTTTTATAGATTCGTTGATAGGAATAAACCTGCCGTCCGTATCGGCTGGCCTCTTATTCCGAAAGTAATTCGCACTATTGCAGTGAAGTTGCAACGCGGCGTCGGAACTGCACGGCAGACAAGGTCCAAGTTTTGCCAGATTAACCACTTTTAATCCTATTTCATTTGAGAATTGCGATTAGTGAACAAAACACAGATTGTTGAAACGAGAAAAAAATTTTCGTGACTGTGAGCAGAAAACTTCTATACGAAACTTCCATCCGTATCTACTACTGGCTGGCTTCTTATTCCGAAAGTAATTCGCAATATTCCGAAAGTAATTCGCAACGCGAAGTTGGGACTGCACCGCAGACAAAATCCATGTTACGCTCGATTAACCGCTTTCAATTCTATTTCATTTGAGCAATGGAGTTTGTCAACGAAACAGAAGTTGTCGAAACGACAAGAGAAAAATAGTACGTGCCAGTGAGCAAGAAACTTCTGCACGAACAATCTTTGGACGGGGCACGAGATTGGAGAATTTTTTTTGGCTGTTGCGGTGATGAGATTTCATGTAATGGACGGTCCGTGAATCCTTCCAGAGTGAGTCATCACGAGCGCTATCCCTCGAGCAATTTCCGTCGTCGAATTGAACTTTTATTGCATTAGGGACAAGTTCCGTTCGGGCCGTCCCACAATCAGCTCCGTGCTTTCATTTCAAATTCTGGTTCGAGAGAGGAAGAGAGACATCGAGCACAGATTCATCATTGAAATAACCCAGGCAATCGCATCTCGACAGTTAAACGCTTTATCTACTACTCGTTCGTGACGCAATCTTTGAGTGGGCGGGTTTGTTTGTCGATTACCTTTGGATTCTTTCGGTTGTTAATGACGATCGGGGCATTCTTATCATTGCTTTAGATGAAATACAGGTTTTCAAACCGGAAGTGACGTTCTACTTCCATGACGTCATTTCCAGTGGAAAACTGCGATTTTCGAACCGGAAGTGACGGTTTCATCCCTGCGTTACTTCCGGACGAAAGCAGAGATTTTCAAACCGGAAGCGCCGGTCTCATCCCTGACGTCACTTCCGGAGGAAAACAGAGATTTTCAAACCGGAAGTGACAGTTTCATGCCTGACATTACTTCCTGTGGAAAACTGCGATTTTCAAACCGGAAGTGACGGTCTGCTTCCATGACGTCATTTTCGGTGGAAAACTGCGATTTTCAAACCGGAAGTGACGGTTTCGTTCCCGCGTCACTTCCGGAGGAAAACAGAGATTTTCAAACCGGAAGTGACGGTAACGTCCCTGACGTCACTTCCGGTGGAAAATTGAGATTTTCAAACCGGAAGTGACAGTTTCATCCCTGACATCACTTTCGGTAGAAAACTGAGATTTTTTTCAAACCGGAAGTGGCGTCATAAAAACATTTCTCAACAATTTCTTATTTTTCGTTTCTCTGCAGGAACAAAATGCTTGTTGCATCGCAGTTGTTTCACAATCCTCGTGTATCACGCAAAGAAACTTAACTTAACTTTACAGCTGAGATAGTAAGGTTCCCACTCAGAAAGTCGGCAATCGACGGTCTCTCTCCGAGATGAAAAGATAAATCTCTCGTTCGTTAATTCATCGGATTCTCCGTGCTTCGCGCATGCGCGTCTCGCAATGTTATCTCAACCCGACGCACAGTCCAACGAGCGAGCAAAAAAAAATCGAGAAGAATGGAAAGACCGTATGAAAAGTCGAGAGTCGAGAGTAGGCGAGAGACGAAGAAGAAGAAAAAAAAGAAAAAAAAAAAAGAAGGAATCGTAGATAAAAGTGCGAGACGTGAGAACGAAGGAAAAAGAGAAGGTTGATCCGAGGGTCGGGCTATAGGGCTGTTCGGTGGGCGAGGGCGAAGAACTCGCGGTGACTTTTATTGCACCCGAGCGCGCTAATCCCGAGCACCCATAAATTCATCGGGCGGGAATTGCTTCTTAACCTCGGGGTCGGCATGGATTCTCTCTCCTCCGGCACGGCGAGAGTTCTCCCGGCGAGTAGGCAGGAGGATAAAAACGAGAACGTACGAATGAGCGAAGCAGGAAGAAGGAGAGAGAAACGCCGTGGGAGAAATCGTCGATTCGACGGGATTGCTGGGCCCGATCGGCGAAGGAGCCAGAGGAGAGTCTTCGTCTCTCTCCCGACGATCGACGAATGGACCTCGCAGTGGCGGGGACCACCCCAGGCAGCCAGAAGGAATTTACGAACGGAATTTGGATAATACGGTCCTGGGTCATCCCGCGAGGAGCTTCGCGAAGTATACTGGGAGATGCCGGAGCCGCTGGATTCGACGTGTTAACGAATGGGCACGATTAAACGATCCCCGAGAGTTTCGATAGTATTAGCGGGGAGGAATTTTCTCGACGAATAGTTTGTCGAACCAATGCAGTAGGAGGCCAGTTCGAGTCTATTGTTGTAGTCCTAAAGTTAAAACGATCTTCGAAGTGGGGTCTACGAGTCGTTACAAGCTGGAACGGTTGTATGAAAATTGTGACTTCACTTCCAATTTGTAAATATAATTTTTTTTACCGGAAGTGACGTCATCCACGGCAATCGTCGCTTCCGGTTTGAAAAACTCTTTCTTCGACCGGAAGTGACGTCATCTAGGGAAATCGTCACTTCCGGTTTGAAAATCTTATTCTTCGACCGGAAGTGACGTTATCTAGGGAAATCGGCACTTCAGGTTTGAAAATCTCATTCTTCGATCGAAAGTGACGTCGTCTAGGGAAATTGTCACTTCCTGTTTGAAAATCTTATTCTTCTACCGGAAGTGACATCATCTAGGGAAATCGTCACTTCCGGTTTGAAAATCTCATTCTTCGATCGAAAGTGACGTCGTCTGGGGAAATCGTCACGCTTGGTTTGAAAATCGCTTTTTTCTACCGGAAGTGACGTCATCTGGGAAAATCGTCACGCCCGTCTGGAAAATCTAATTTTTTCGACCGAAAGTGACGCATTTCCTGATCACTTCACTTCCGGTCGAAAAATGTTATCGCCAAACCGTGACGAATTTCCGGGACGACGTCAAACTCGGTGCCGCGATCGAGGCAACGAAAGCCCTGTATGAAAACGGATCCGAATGGACGATAGAATAATTACTTTCATGGGACGTTATGTCGAAAGAACGTGAGCTCGAGACCGCATTAAAGTGCGACCCCTGTCTCTCAGGAACGTATGTCAATCGCACGGGATCGCAGGGACAATCGTGGGCTATCGAGGGCCGAGGTCATTAATCGAAAAATAAATACTCGCACGGGTGGCGTTACGGGGGGGGGGCGAGAAAGAGCCGCGCATATACGTGATTCGAGCGAGAATCGAGTCGTTGCCAGATGCGGTATAGATAGCCCATGTTCGACGTGCAAAAGATCGGCTTTTCTTCGACCCTCCGGACTGGCGACCTCGAGGGGGGGGGGGGGGGGGGAGGAAATCTCGAGATCCTCACTGCCATTACATCCCCGACCCGTCCGCAGCTACGGAACTCAACCGCGATGGGAACCTCCCTCTAATCACTGAATAATACAGACGACGATCGCGCGAGTAGATCGAGGATAATTTCCGTCCTTGTTCCGACGCGAGTCTCTGTGTGGGTAACTAATACGCCTCTTCCCCCTTTAATTTTCTTTTCATATTCAGAGCTCCATTCCTCGATCTCCAGGGGAGACCGGGGCAAAATGGCACGGCGGGATAAAATGGGACAGTGATCGCAAAACTCAATTTTCCATGACTCTGAAGATTTCTGCACGTGCCCAAATTTCATCAAGTTATAACGGCTGTATTTTGCATCGTACAAACTTTGCTCGAGGAATTTCACTTGGAGATCAAAATTCTATAAGTGAACGATTGGTTATTCTTCCCGGAGCCGTTCACCGATTGAGACTTGCCAAAGGATAAAATTTGATGTCACGCAGATATCGTCAGGGTCATAATTTTCCAATAATTTTTGGATGCCCCATTTCGTCCCAACGACACATCCGAATTTTCAAACGCGTTTTGCCCCACCTACCACCATCGCCACCATCCCAAAAGTTATTGGACAATTGCCTTTTGTCTCGTAATCCCCTGTTGCCCCGCTGTGCCATTTTGCCCCCGCTCTCCCCTACGTTCCATGGGTAACTGAGACGAGAGCTTTCTCCGCTGAGAAATACCGACGAGGAAGAAAAGAGGGAATGCTCGGGGTGGAATCTCGGGAGGCAACGGGCGGGCTTTGAATATGACCAATCGCGAGAATGGTCTCGTTTCCCGACGACAGACTCGTCGGGAACGTCGAGAGGACGAAGAAAGCGCGATGAGACACAGCTCTCTCGCGGAAGTGATTAAGCGACGGCGACTCGGTAGCATCCATCGAGGTCTCAGCGCTGCAGAGACGGAGAGTATAAAGAAGAGGAGGGGGGGGGGGGAGGGGGGGGAGCGCAGAATAGAACGGGAGAGGATAAAGAGAGCCGAGAGGATGAACGAAAGACCGAGAGACTTCTGTGCTACTGAAAGTCAAACGAACCGCTGCTCTCTGTGCAAATCTGCACTGTCTCTCTGCAGCACCGAACGACAGACTCGTGCGTCTCTTTGACGTTGAGATGTACACAAAAAAGAAAATAGGAAAAGCGAAGGGGTAAAGAAAATGTCGGCTTTTTATTCCAGCCCATCGCCGATGAGTCGGCCGGGGGAGAAAGAGTTAAAAGACAAAAACGGGAGTTTGGTGAATGGAAAGAGGTTGAATATTCAAGCTTTGGAGCATCGCGAGTTGCGCGGATGCTTCCGGCATGGAGAGGGTGGAGATGAAGGAATGAAATTCGATGGTGAGGCGCAGTAGCGCTGAGAATTGTATCGGGAAATTTATAGATAGGGAGAATTTGGACTGTTGGTCTGGAGAAGTAAAGGACAAACCCGTGCGTCTCTTTGACGTTGAGATGTATAAAAAAAAATCAGTAAATGACAGCTTTTTATTTCATCCCATCGCGGATTAGTCGGGCGAGGTAGATGAAGTTGAAATCCAAAAACAACAATTCCGTAAATCAAATGAACGAATGAAGTGCGGAGGAGAAGCGAAGTACCGCTGGGAATTATATCGGGAAATGGATCGATAGGGAAAATCTGCACAGTTGGTCTCTTTGACGTTGAGATGTATTAAAAAAAAAAAAAACAGTACATGACAGCTTTTTATTTCATCCCATGGCCAATGAGTCGGACAGAAGAGGAAAAGTTAAAACACGAAAACGACAGTTTGGTGAATGGAAACGTTGAATACCCAAGCGTTGCATCTTGTAGCTCGCGAGTTGCGCGAGCTACAAGATAATAGAGACGAGCGACTGAAATTCGGTGAAGAAGTAAATATAATGTACCGAATTCGAAGTTATTATGCAAGCACTCGTACATTAAGTCTAACGTACAATTGTGATGAAAAATGAATATACTTTTTCATTGAAATTAAATTAAATTTCAAAAAATCAAAGTACTTTAACAGTGAAGTTAAGGAAAATTACACTGAAAAAAAGTACAATTGAATCAACCAAGATTCGGGCAGGGACGTTCAAATAAATATTTAGTTGGTCGAACAAAATATTTTAATGACTCAAAAATATTTTGGTGAAATGAGCCAATAAATTGTTGAACTAATCAATTTTTTAGCTGTACCAACAAAATATTTAGTTGAACGTCCCTGCCCGAATTTTAGTTGATTCAACCGTATTTTTTTATCAGTGTATAAAAAAAAAAAAGTATTCCCAATCTTCCTAGTACACCGAACATTAATTTTTCACCACAACTGTACATGAAATTTGATAAACCAGTTTTTGCCCAAAAACTCGCAGTCCAGTACATTAAATTTCATAAGAATTTTTTTAACAGCGAAACGTTGAAAATTGATGCCTCGTATCTTGCATCTCACCAGTTGCACTCCAGGTGCCGAGAGGGCGCAACCGCCTGAAACCCAACGAACAATCGCACACTGATAAAAAAAAAATACGGTCGAATCAACTAAGATTCCAGCACGGACCTTCAACTAAATATTTTGTTGATACAGCAAAAAAAAATTTGTTAGTTCAACAATTTGTTGGGTGATTTCACCAAAATATTTTCGAGTCATTAAGTCATATTTTGTTCGACCAACTAAATATTTATTCGAGGGTCCCTGTCCGAATCTTAGTTGATTCGACTGTACTGTTTTATCAGTCCAGTATCAAAGAATTATATCGAGGGAACGTATCGTTGATCACCCGAGCGTGACCCCCACTCGGAAACCGGTGGAACAATATTTGCTTCCCGGCTTCATTGGCAATATGTTGCTCGATCTGGCTTTTCTTCCCGAGCCGGTTATTCTTCGGCCCCTCGAGATGGCGAGGGCGGAGGGAGATCGATGAGTCGCCCGGCCCTCGGAGGGGTAGCGAAAGTCCGGAGTTGGATGAGACGGCTAACGAGCCATCTCTAACTATCTCCTTCGGGCTCTTTGCGAACCCGGGGCGGTTCGCCCTCACCGATCTCTCCGCATCACTCCTAACAGTACCAGCGGCAATACGTTCCCAGAAATCTCTCGCTCGAGGCGCCCCGGACCAAACTACAATCTCGAATATTTGATACTGCAACCTTCCGCACAGATATGCGGGAAAGTTGCACGAGTATCGATAAAGCTCCGCATAAATGGGGAGCGCCGCGGCAGAAATGAGAACTAAGCGACGGTGTATAGTTTCGCAGCGAGGGGGCGAGGGGGCGGGGGGGGGGGGGGGGGGGGGGTGGTTGAAGAAGAAGTTTGCACTGGTAATAGCGCGGCGCACGCCTGACGCAGCAAACAGCGAAATAATACCGCGAGGCCCATTGTGTCTCTCCCGTTTCTAGTTCGTCGTCGTCTCATCTCTCGGTTCATCCACTCGGCACATACTCGCTGGGCTTGCCCGGCTGTGTCACTTCCGTTCCGCGCTACCCTTGTATGTAGAGGAGCGGAGAAGGGGCAAAACGGACCACCGGGACAAGATGGACCATTCTCGGGGATTCTTTCCAAGGACGTTAAAAACGGGTCCATTTTGCCCCACCGAGTGCACCGCAAGCCCAACGGCACTGCACTCTATCATCCCTCCATTGTCGAGCTTCGCGAGGCCTCCGCTCTCCATTCTTTCTCGCTCAGCTTGTAATTTTTTTTTCTTTTTTTTTCTTTTCATTCTTTGTCACGGTTATTCCTGCCTATTTCCAGTACTGATTTTTTTTTTTTTTTTTTTTTTTTGCAAGTGGTATTTATGACTACCATTCTGGATGCGCCCACATCTATCCGTCCGACAATCTATTCCCCGCTCCGTTTGTTTCACGGTATTCGCGTATGCTTCGGGAAATACATATTTTAGTTGACTGGCGAACGTTTCGGTGCCGTGAGTGAGCTCGGGGGTTGAAGACTCGGAGCCAGCATCGAAAAGCTCGCACACAACTCGCGCGGATGCACACATATGTGCATCGGTGCATGTGTGTGTGTGCATGGAGCGAGCGGCAGTGGAAAGTAATTAGCAATAAATTCTCGTAACTCGGAAATGCTCGGAGCCACGCTTTCGAGCTTATCGAACTTTTTATTTGCCGAAGTATGGAATCGCACGGTGATTTATGGGCTCGCTCGCTGCTACTACCATTTTCAGTATTACGTACTACGGATTTGTCTCCACCGTCGTATTTCACTATCCGAGCGTTTCGCTCCCGAGCATTTTTCTTCGCTTCAAGTTACCTCGGACGTTTGTTACTTCGGAGGTAAGGAAGAAGGAAATGAAATTCCATCCCCGAATATTAATTTATGCCAATCAGAGCGGTAATTTCATTTGATGCAATCGTGGATTAAAAGAAAAAATATCCCTAGAACGGAGTGTAAAGAATTGCTGCTGCATCCTCAGTTTTAAAGATGGAAAATTTTAAATTAGAAAAAAATGTTATGTTGCATTTTTTTAAATTGAATTGCCAATAATCTTTAGATTCCTAACCGGAAGTACTTGTGGATGACCGCGAAATTGCGATTTTTTGGTGCCGAATAAAAAAAATTAATAAACGAATAAAACACTTTTTTCCGAGATCGACGAATGCTCTTTCGAGCTTATCGAACTTGTTATTTGCCGAAGTATGGAATCGGAAGGTGATTTATGGCGCGTTACTACCAGTATCATTTCCGGTATTACGTATTACTGATTTGCCTCTACCTTCGTATTTCACTAGTCGAACGTTTCGCTCCCGAGCATTTTTCTTCACTTTAAGTTACCTCGGACGTTTGTTCCTTCGAAGGTAAGAAAGGAGAAAATAAAATTCCATCCCTGAACATTAATTTATGCCAATCGAGCGGTAATTTCTTCTGATGCGATCGGAGCTAAATAAATCCCTAGATCGGAATGTAAAGCATCGCATTTTCTTGACGTTGGTTACTTTAGACGTTTGTTCCTTTGTACTTAAGAAAAGAGGATGAAACATTTCTATCACTGAATATTAATTGATGCCAATCAGGCGGTAATTTCGTTCGATGTAATCGTGAATAAAAACAAAATCCCTAGAGCGGAGTGTAAAGATTGCAGCTGCAGCCTCACACCCTGAAAATAATTTATTTGACGGCCACCGCTTATTTGGTTTAAGTAAAATATTTATTTGATTTAAATAAATATTTATTTCATTTAAGTAACTATTTACTAAATTTAAATAAACATCTATTTTAATCAAATAAATATTTTACTTAGACCAAATAAACGGTGGCCGTCAAATAAATTATTTTTCTGGGTGCAGTTTCAATGGTAAAAAATGTTAAATTAGAAAAAAATTTGATGTTGCATTTTTTAAAATGGAATTGCCGATAATCTTTAGATTCGTAACCGGAAGTACTTGTGGATGACCGCGAAATTGCGATTTTTTGGTGCCGAATAAAAAAAATTAATAAACGAATAAAACACTTTTTTCCGAGATCGACGAATGCTCTTTCGAGCTTATCGAACTTGTTATTTGCCGAAGTATGGAATCGGAAGGTGATTTATGGCGCGTTACTACCACTACCGTTTCCGGTATTACGTATTACTGATTTGCCTCTACCGTCGTATTTCACTAGTCGAACGTTTCGCTCCCGAGCATTTTTCTTCGCTTTCAGTTATCTGGGACGTTTGTTCCTTTATACATAAGAAAAAAAAATACTACATTCCGATCCGGAATCTTGGATGATGTTAATCGACCAGCGATTTCGTTTCATGTAATCGTGGCTTCAAAAAAAAAACCCTAGATCGGTGTATAAAGATTGCGGCTGTAATCCCGACTTTTGAAGGTAAAAAAAATATAACAAAAAAAAATGTGATATTGAATTAAAAAATATTTCACTGTCTATAATTCGTAACCGCAAGTACTTCTGGACGACCGCGAGGAGTTGCGAACGATCGGTCCCGAGGATTTATCGACACGTTTTTTTTCTTACCGAATAAATAAATAAGTAAAACACCTTTCTCTCTTTTTTGTTTGTTTTAAAGCAAAAAAACGCGATATTGAATTTTTCGTCAATGGAACTCCCTCAATTGTTTTATATTCGTAACCGAATATACTCGATGACCGCGAGGAGTTGCGAACGATCGGTCCCGAGGCTCTCCCGATCCGATTTTATGTAGCATGAGCTAAGTAAAAATGAATGAAACACGTTTACTATTTACTTTTTCCAAAATCGTCGAACGCCCCCTCGAGCAGAGAAGATCGTCCGCTTGAACGCGAAGGTGGCGAAGATTAGAGCCCAAAAAAAAAAGAAAAAAAAAATTGAAAAAGAATCGCATATACCTTTCCACGCCACGTCCTCGAATAAATTTAAAGGAGAGCCCGGCCACGCTGGGCGGCCACGAGGAAGCTGGGATATTGCGAGGCCCCGGTGTCCCGGAGGCGTTCGTCCGATATTGCTCGGAGAGAGAAAGGGGACTCCTGCCGGTGCTATGTCGTCCCCGTGCTCGCGGTGCTGCGAGGGAAGGTTTGCGGGGTGAGCCAGGGAGAAATCTACTCGGCGGTCGTGGATGCGGCCTCGGCCGAGTCTCGCCACCCTGGCACGACACCTATTGGTAGCGACGAAGTTTGGCCCCGAGGTCGCGGCCGGGGTACATAGCAGTCGACTCGTCGTGTACCCGGCCAGGAGAGCTTCATGCAAGGTGACGGGTTTCCAGGCCGTGGAAAACCTCGTCCAAGCCCGCCCTTCCTCCAAGCCCGCCCGACCCAACGTCACGACAGCTTGTGACACCCATTACGAACGAACAAACTTTTCCGCATTCCTCTTACACACGTGTACCGCGTGTCTATGTACGACACACCGCACGGCCAGTCACTGCACCCCGCAACGAAAGTCCCGTCCAAGATCCCGAGAAAGTTATAAATTTATCATCATTTTCATTATTTTTATTTTTTTATTTGTGGAAGGCTTTTATCGCGATTCGCTCGTCGAATGGCTGTTGGGAGGAACTTAGGAATATTCGATACCCGGTTTACAACTTGTCAAGCTGGAAATGTCGGATTTTATAAACGAAAATGCGTAAAGTATTTTTTTTTTAGGAAAAAAATAAAATGAAAATGGATAACGAAATATTTTACCTGTTTTTTGTTTAATATTTGCTTTTTGGGTTTGTATAGTTATTACGAGAACAAACTTTTCCGCATTCGTCTTACGTACATGTCCGACGTGTTTATGTCCAAATAGAGCCTTGGACCGAAAAAAACGATTTTTCACTGTTTGAGCCACTTTTGGAAAAACGTCGATTTTCGTGATTTTCAACGGTCGGTATCTCTGCTCCGAATGGAGTTAGAGAAAGTCCGAGGTGCCCATCGTGTTCTACAGGAAAAAATACACAAGACAGGGCGTTGTGCGAAGTTTTACAATCGTTTTATCGTGACGTTCGAGGACGTTGAAAAACGAGAAAAATTGATTCGAAAGGGGTAGCCTTGGAATTTTTGATGAAATATTTTTTGTTGGTATGAAATGTTTTTTTCAGTTTATAAAATTAACTGCGACGTATTCCGACATATTTTTGCGCGCTTAGCATGAATCTGCTGGTCTTTTCGTGCTTAAGTGCAGTGGGACATTTATAGCTTCGATTTTATGCACTGAAAACAGTTTGTTCGCATCTAATTGGGATTAAAATCTAAATCTGATTTGGACGTCCGCTTCGAAATCCATTCTACATACTATAAAAACAAAAATCCCGAAATTATAGCATATACAATGGATTTTCGAAATTCTGAAGTTTATTTATTTATTTATTTATTTATTTATTTATTAGTATATTGACGAGCTAGGCCCGATCACAGGCGCGATACGTAAACGAATCGGCCAAACGGACAGCAGATTGAGAGAACACGTCGCAAAAATAAATAAATATATTCATTGAAGAAAGTGAAGGAATAACAATAAAATAAGTCCGACAAAATGCCAAAAATAACAAAAATTCCTCTCGTTACAAAATTTCAACAGCAACATTTTTAACCCTATTTACCTGACCTGATTATCCTACGGTGTATAATAAATGAAGGACTGACAATCAGAGTAAGGGAGTGTGCGGCAAACTGGACAAATCTGGGCTCGAAATTTAGGTATATTAATAAAAAATTCCATCCTAATATTGTGGTCCAATTTGCCCCGCTCTGCCGCGAATTTGTGAATAGCTTGACTCACCGAGGAAGGCACTCTCGTCGTTGTCGAGATCGAGATCGAGATCTTCGGACTGACAATTCGTGCTGTTCGAGTGTTGATTCCTCATCGCGAGATCCATAGCTTCGTAAAAATTAGTGAAATCCCGTTCGTCCTTCTGTCGATGATCCTCGGGCTCGCCGGAGGTGCGCTGCTGTTGCTGCTCCAGATAGCCGGCTGCGAGAAGCTCGGCGAGGAGCGTGAGATACGGGGACGTCAACAGGCGTGGACTCGTGGCACGCAGGCAACCTGGTAACCAGAGCCCGAGAAGACCGCAGGGCACCGCGGGTACTGCTCCCGCGCTCACGAAGCCACCGTTCAAGAGTTCACCGCACAACATAGGTAGCAGAGCAGATACCGCTCGTTATCACGGTCGATTCTTCGTTGGACCTCCCCGCCCGCCACTTCGGAATATCTGACGTATCTGCAACTGCGAAACATCGAAGGAAATTAATTTTAATACAAATCACAAACACACAAATACGTAAATACAACAGTTAATTATTGAAGTTCGTGTAAATTATGTGCCCCGTAATGTAAACATAGGAATTTATAATTTAGCATTTGTGAAAAAATAAATTATTGGAACAACAACAAACATTTTTGTTGTGACGTCACTTTCAGTCTGAAAATCACATTTTTCGACCGGAAGTGGTGCAATACCGGAAATACGTCACTTCCGGTTTGAAAAATCTCATTTTCCGAACCGACAGTGACGTAATTCCGGTATGACGTTACTTCCGGTAAAAAAAAAAAAATGAAATTTTGAAACCGGAAGTGACGTATTTTCGGTATGACGTCACTTCCGGTCGGAAAATGCGATTGTGAAACCGGAAGTGCCGTATTTCCGGGATGACGTCACGTCCGGTCGGAAAATGCGATTGTGAAACCGGAAGTGCCGTATTTTCGGGCTGGCGTCGTTTCCGGTCGTAAAATGCATTTTTTAAACCGGAAGTGCCGTATTTCCGGGCTGGCGTCGTTTCCGGTCGAAAAATGCATTTTTTAAACCGGAAGTGCCGTATTTCCGGGTTGACGTCACTTCCGGTAAAAAAAGTGAGATTTTCAAACCGGATGTGACGTATTTCTGGTGTGACGTCACTTCCCGTCGAATGACGAGGTTTTCAAACCGGAAGTGACGTACTTCCGGTTTGAGAATCTTGAAAAATGTATTTGGAATTTATCTCGGATGTAGCAAATTCATTTCGTCGGAACAACGTTGCTGACTTCCATGCCGTCATATTTCTTCTATCTCTTTGCTCATTTTGTTCTCCCTCCTTCTGCGAATGGCTGGCACGACGGCCAACCATTCGCCGTCCGAAAAAGTTTCGCGGACTTCGGTCCGGAAGAGGAGCGCGTGACTTCGCTTTTGGACGACGCACCGGCGCGAGCGCGTGACGATAAAAGTGTTCGATCGCGCGACAGCCGGTGCGGCACATCGGCGCCTTGACGCGGACACGTTTCCTCCTCTCCTCAATTTCCTATGCTTTCACGGCTTCAGCCTCTGTCTCTCCCTCCCTCTGTTTTTTACACTGAAAAAAAAAAAAAAAAAAACGAGAGAAGAAGACGGAGACGAAAGAGAGAGAGTGACGTCATCGGCCGCCTGCTGGACAGCAAAGCCCGCGCGCTCTACGTGGGTGCGGACGCTCGCGGCTCATGGAATGATGTCAGACCAGTCAGGAGCGTAACTACTTCGAATTAAAGTATTAACAGCCGAACGCTTATTATTGTCAAAGAAAGCCATGGAGTCCTTGAAATCGACGAATGAAGTAATGGGGACGAATCGTCATCGTGAAGTTATTCGATTGATTCGCCAACCAAGAACTCCAATGTCCGATGTCCTCAACAGCCATCGAGGATACACTTTTGCTGTATCTTGGACTTTTTTTACTTGGAAATCACGCATGTTGTAAATTAATGCTTAGAGTATTTTAGAAAGATAAAATTTTTATCTTTCTGAATTTTAGAAATTTTGCTGTATTTTCGAAAAAAATTGCCGACATCGATGATGAGATTTTAAAGATGTGTGTTTTTTTACCATTGCTCTTGAGGCCTAAACACATGTGAGTTTTTGTGAGAAAGGGTTAAAATTCTGAATCCATTTTTGTCCCAAAAAAATTGGCTTTTTTTATTTTACCGCCTCCGAGAAAAATTGATTAAAAATATTTTTATGTTATGTCGATCTTCAGCCCCACCTAAGGAAAATCATGTCTGAGTGCAGGAGAGAAAGAGTAAAAATTCTGAATCCATTTTTTCCCAAACGAATTTCTATAAAACGAAGAAAAAAAATGCCGGCGCGCACTGCGTCGATCAAATACGCAGTGAGACCCGCAATTCGTTTGTTATTTTATAAAACCGTCCCAGATAAAAATGGATTCAAAATATTTTGGACTTACGTTGATCTTTAGCCCCACCTTAAATCTTCACGCACGTAATCCTTGTTTAGCTTGGACCTAGAATTTGCCAAGACGCAATCTTCGAACGATCCGAATAGCAAGCAATGTAAAAAAAAAAAATCTGCAAAAATTCACAGACGCACCTCGAAGCGTGCTTTCTTTGATACCGCAGAATAAAATTTATCTTGAACATCCCTATCGTTTTTGAGCTTAAAAGAACCCACGGTCGTTTGCTCTCGGCTTGAAGGGTCAAGGCGAAAAAAAATATATATTTTTTTTTTATGCCGCAACCGTGACGATTCGGCTGCATCCTTGGGACGCCGTATTTGAAATGTAACAGATCGGTCGAGCCGGGCCGGAGATGTAAATGTTAAGATACTTTCGGAAAGCAGTCCTCCGGTGCCCTCGCAAGGTACAAGTGGCATTCTTGAAGGGCCTCGAGCATCGTTAAAGCGGCACTGTGCAAAAACGTGTAAGACGACACCGGGGGCGCGCGCCGGAGACCGCATAGGCACGTTGGGACGAGTGGCTGAGCACACGACGAGGGCCAGCCTGGAGAGTGGCTCGTACGCCACGATGGGGAGTGTATCACTTTGCCGGTTTTCTTTTCTTTTCATATTTTTTTTTTTTTTTTTCTTTCTTTACCGCTGTCGACATATTGCAAGTGGGGTTCTTCGATTTCATATTAATTTGGTGGGTAAATATAGGTCAGCCCGGTCGGCCGGAAGGGGGCAGGGGGAGATACTCCTATTATCGATTTCGGGACGAGAACGGCAAGGAAACGGTCACGCGTGTCCTCCGTCCCGAGAGCAGCGACGACGATCGATCGCAATAAAAATTTGAGGCGCCTCGACCGAGACCTGAATAATTTTACGCTTCGTGTCTCGTGGATGTTTTTTTTTTTTTCTCTTCTTTCTTCATAACGTATATCGACGAATAAATTTATCCGCGAGGGAATCGCCGTGCTCAAAAATTCAATAAGCCTCGCCGGAGATTGCAGGTAAATCGTCGACTTTTTTTTTTTTTAAAGAATACAATATTCTGTCTCGATCGAAAAACACAGAAGTATTAAATTAGTAATGATGGTTGTTAAGGCAACTTAAGAATTTAAAAAAATGACAATGCGTCTTCCATACATTCGCTTGCTGGCAATAACAATAATAACAGCAATTATTATTATTGTTCTTGTTGCTTTTATTATTATTATTATTGGATGTTGCGTGAAGAATTTCAAAAATGGCCAACTATAGAATTATTGTAATCGTGATTCGAAAGCTGGCTAACATTCGTAAGTGATAAAAGAATAAATATATTCGCGAAGAATCATCGTGCTCAAAAATTCAGTAAATCTCACCGAAGACTGCAGTTAAATCGCCGACTTGCTAAAAAAAAAAAAATCAATATTCTATCTCGAAAAAACTCAATCGTATCACATTAGAAACAATGGCTGTTAAGGTAACTTAAGAATAAATGGTGTCAATACGTCTTTCGTACATTTTCCTGCTGGCAATTAAAATAATAATAATTATTATTATTCTTCGCCGGGAAAGAATCGACAAAAAAAAACAATTCAAAATTGTCCGTCTATAGAATTATTGTAATTGTCATTCGGACGCGGCTAGCATTCGTAAATAATAAAGGAATAAATATATCCGCAGAGAACGACCGTGCGCAAAAAGTCAATAACCCTGGCCGGAAAATGCAGGCAAATCGTCGACTAGTAAAAAAAAAATAAAGCAATATTCTATCTCGAAAAACTCAAATGTAAGAAATTAGAATGGCTGTTAAGGTACCTCAAGAATAAATGGTATCAATAATGCCGGCAATAATAATAAAAATAACAATAATAATAAAAATAACAATAATAATAAAAATAACAATAATAATAAAACTAACAATAATAATTATTATTCGACGGCAAGGAATCGAGAAGAATTATTTCAAAAGTGTCCGAGTATAGATTTATCGTAATCGTCATTGGCACGCGAGCTCACATTCGTAAATAATAAAAGCCGGTCTTGTCACTCACGTAACTCGATCTCGAAAAAAATGCAAACGCATAAAATTAGAAACACTACAATAAAATGGTATTGACGGGTCTTCCATACATTTGCTTCGCGGAAATAATAATAACAGTTATTATTATTATTATCGTTTTTTATTATCATCACTATCCGATAGTAACAAATCGACAAGAATTATTTCAAAAGCGTGTTCGACTATAAAACAACAGTAAACGTCATTCGGACGCTCTGACATAGGCGATTGATAGAAGCCGTTCGTGTAACTTAAGTAACTGGACTCGGCACGACTCGTTCAATATTTAAAGCATGAATCGATGCATCGAGCCGTGAGCTCCGTGACTCGAGGGACAAAAATAAACGATCGAAATGCGGTACGAACCAACGTTTTCGTTTCCCACTCCTCCGGAAATCCCGTGCTCTGCAGTGCTCCAAAAAAAAAAAATTCAAAAACTTCACGACACTGAGTTCGTCACAAAGATCCACGTTCGATTCATCGTCGTCAGTCGTCAATGATCGACTTTGACCGTCGCAACAAAATAACTGTGTCCGTCGCCGAACGTCTTTTTCCACTGGCTGATCTACTGGTCAGATTCCGAATAGGATCGAATCGGCGATCGACGTCGAACAGTCGCGGCTCGCTTATCGCCAACCGGCACCACGTGGCTCATGCTATCACCTTTTCCGGAGGCGGCACTCGATGATATTAAAAAAAAAAGAAAAAAATGGAAAATAAAAATTAAAAACAAACTTTACGGTGTCAGAGCGCGAAGGCGTTACAGGCGGTTCCAGAAAGAGCAGCGCACTCAGAGCCGGATAAGTGAGCCACGTGGCCCGCTCGCCGCCTATCGCTCGATATCGTTGTAATTTATAGAACAAGAAAAAAGGTCGCGACAAAGCTCTAGCCAGCTTCGCGCTGCCGGTGGTCGCGTCTCGCGCGGTGAATCGAGCTGGTCGCGAGTACTGCGATACCGGTACTGAGACCACTCGCGGGCCGACTAGTCGCTTGATATCACAGGGAGAGAGAAGGTGGAAGAGGTGGAGGACAGCGGCAGACGGTCGGTCGAGGGGGTCGAAGAAGGCCAGGCCAGGGCCGGCAGACGCCAGGGCGCCGTCGTCCTCCGAACCCGGCGTCCCACCGGCTGCTCTCGCGAATGGGAACGAGGGTGGTAGGTAAAACGTCGAGCCTCTTGGAGAGGAAAAAAAAAAAAACAACGGCGGGAGAAAGATCCCTCGTTAAATTCAGCCTTGACAAACCACCGGAGTGCTTCCGTGTTTTTTGTTTTGTGTTTTTTTGCAAGTCTGGTGTTGGGCTTTCGGATTGGGAGGGTATCCGTTGGGAAGCAATTTTTTTTTTTTTTTTTTGTGAACGAATCGAAATGAGTGTGCAATGGTGAAGAACTTGGGACTCGGTTGGTAGGATATTTGTTAGGCGATTTTTTTTCTATGAACAGATCAAAATGTACCCGCGTTGGTGAGCGACTGAAGATTTAGCGAGTGGTTTAAGGACAGGTTAAACTTAACCTTGACAAAGCACCGGAGTGCTTCTGTGTTTTTTGTAAGTCTGGTGTTGGGCTTTCGGATTGGGAGGGTATCCGTTGGGAAGCAATTTTTTTTTTTTTTTTTTTTGTGAACGAATCGAAATGAGTGTGCAATGGTGAAGAACTTGGGACTCGGTTGGTAGGATATTTGTTAGGTGGCGATTTTTTTTCTATGAACAGATCAAAATGTACTCGCGTTGGTGAGCGACTGAAGATTTAGCGAGTGGTTTAAGGACAGGTTAAACTTAACCTTGACAAAGCACCGGAGTGCTTCTGTGTTTTTTGTAAGTCTGGTGTTGGGCTTTCGGATTGGGAGGGTATCCGTTGGGAAGCAATTTTTTTTTTTTTTTTTTGTAAACGAATCGAAATGAGTGTGCAATGGTGAAGAACTTGGGACTCGGTTGGTAGGATATTTGTTAGGTGGCGATTTTTTTTCTATGAACAGATCAAAATGTACCCGCGTTGGTGAGCGACTGAAGATTTAGCGAGTGGTTTAAGGACAGGTTAAACTTAACCTTGACAAAGCACCGGAGTGCTTCTGTGTTTTTTGTAAGTCTGGTGTTGGGCTTTCGGATTGGGAGGGTATCCGTTGGGAAGCAATTTTTTTTTTTTTTTTTGTAAACGAATCGAAATGAGTGTGCAATGGTGAAGAACTTGGGACTCGGTTGGTAGGATATTTGTTAGGTGGCGATTTTTTTTCTATGAACGGATCGAAATGTACCCGCGTTGGTGAGCGACTGAAGATTTAGCGAGTGGTTTGAGGAGAGGTTAAACTTAACCTTGACAAAGCACCGGAGTGCTTCTGTGTTTTTTGTAAGTCTGGTGTTGGGCTTTCGGATTGGGAGAGTATCCGTTGGGTGGCCATTTTTTTTTTAGTGAACGAATCGAAATGAGTGTGCAATGGTGAAGAACTTGGGACTCGGTTTTTTGCACCGGAGTGCTTCTGTGTTTTTTGTAAGTCTGGTGTTGGGCTTTCGGATTGGGAGAGTATCCGTTGGGTGGCCATTTTTTTTTTAGTGAACGAATCGAAATGAGTGTGCAATGGTGAAGAACTTGGGACTCGGTTTTTTGCACCGGAGTGCTTCTGTGTTTTTTGTAAGTCTGGTGTTGGGCTTTCGGATTGGGAGAGTATCCGTTGGGTGGCAATTTTTTTTTTTAAATAAACGAATCGTAATGAGCCTGCACTGGTGAAGAACTTGGGACACGGTTGGTAGAATATTTGTCTTGTGGCAATTTTTTCCTATCAACGAAACGACATAAATCCGCGTTGGTGAGCGACTAGGAGCTTAGCAGATTTTTAGGCCAAAGTACCGGAGTGCTGGCATGTTCTTTTAAAATCTGGTGTTGGACTTTCGGATTGGGAGGGTATCCGTTGGGAAGCAATTTTTTTTTTTAGTTAACGAATCGAAATGAGTGTGCAATGGTGAAGAACTTGGGACTCGGTTGGTAGGATATTTGTTAGGTGGCGATTTTTTTTCTATGAACGGATCGAAATGTATCCGCGTTGGTGAGCGAGTGAAGATTTAGCGAGTGGTTTGAGGAGAGGTTAAACTTAACCTTGACAAAGCACCGGAGTGCTTCTGTGTTTTTTGTAAGTCTGGTGTTGGGCTTTCGGATTGGGAGAGTATCCGTTGGGTGGCCATTTTTTTTTTTTAAACGAATCGAAATGATGCATTGGTGAAGAACTTGGGATACGGTTGGTAGGATTTTTGTCTTGTGGCAATTTTTTCCTATCAACGAAACGACATAAATCCGCGTTGGTGAGCGACTAGGAGCTTAGCAGATTTTTAGGCCAAAGTACCGGAGTGCTGGCATGTTCTTTTAAAATCTGGTGTTGGACTTTCGCCATTGGGAGGGGATCCGTTGGGAAGCAATTTTTTATTTTTTTTGAATATACGAATCGAAATGAGTCTGCATTGGTGAAGAACTTGGGACTCGGTTGGTAGGATAGTCGCCGGTCGGCAATCTTTTCCTATCAACGAATCGAAATGAATCCGCCTTGCTGAGTGACTGGGGGCTTGGAGTAGCGGTAAGGGGGTTGTTTCCGAAGTTGGACGACAGTCTACTGAGCAGTTGGATCGAACCCGCAGGGGCGAGTCACCGCCGAACAGGCTGTTGGGAAAAAGTTCCTTATCCGACTGCTCGATAGTCGAGAATGGAGCAAGATGGAATATCCAAAAAATAAAGATCGTTCGGATGAGATTGGAGCTATGGATTGACTGTCCACCAACCAAAACTCCAAAAATAAAATTCGTAATACTTATTCCAAGAATTCAAAAAAAAAAAAAAAAAAAAATACCGTTCGGGGTAAAACGGGGTCGACTTCACCGCCACCGTAAGAATTGACATTTTTTTTTTTAATTGACCTCAATTTAGAACGGACCACATTACAACCGGTACGCTCGCCATGTCCGGAATTCCCGTTTTACCAATACCTCTCCGTTCTCCCACCGAACTTTCTCCCGGAACATTTTACCCCGCGTCTGCAGTACACCGAGTTTCCCATACTCGCTACACCTCGCATATTTCACCCTATCCCTTATCTCATCGAATTTTATTGTGCACGCGCATTCCTATCCGTACCACGGTGTTAGAGACATTCGGCATCGTATACGTCACTTTTACGCGACGTTCGAGAGCCCCCTTCATTTCGGAAAAGGACTCCCACAATTTTAGCTTCCACGCTGAAGAAGAACAAAAAAATCGCACCTCCTTTCCTTCCACCCTCGTTCCATTTCCTTCGCCTCCCCCTGTATCCGAATATTTCCTCCGCATCTTTTCGCTTTTTGTGCCCTCTTTGTCCAGATTCCTCGGGTCTCTCGCGGATGTCTCTTCTCCGGTCGCGGCTCGGGAGTCATAAGTTTTCACGGCAAGGAAAGGAAAAGCCCCTCGCCTACGATATAAATCTCGAACGAGGTCGAATCTTCGCCTCTTCTCGCATCTCCTCTTCACGTCCCGTCCTATAGATATTTCTTTTTCTTTATTTTTTATTTTTTTTTCTCTTACATCCCACCTCCGTTCGCGTCTGGGTAAACATCGTGCTTCGCTAGTTATGGTACGAACTCGGGCGCCCAATCTCGGCTTCGGTACCTCACCGATGGGAGCACCCGCGGATCCTCGAGATTTTCCACCGGCGGAAGTAGCAGTCGAGAGGTGGTTTCGCCGGAGATATAGTATAAGTTGAGATCGGAGCAAGGGATGCTCGGGGGAGAAAGAGGAAGAAGCTCTCGATATCATCTGCCGGAGATTCGAGAGTCCTGCCAACATCGCTCGCGGAGCTGGCGGCTCTATCACTGGTGAAACTAGTAATGGAAACCGGTTCCGGAATATAGACAGACGTATCGGAACCCCGACTATAGATACGCGCCGTAATAAGCTGCATCGGCGGAGACCACGCTGAAAGCGGAATCGGAGCAGTCGATCTCCGCTCCGGGATGACGCATCCTTCCAGCTTGCACGAAGATTGTCATTAAAATATATATATATATATATATATATATATATATATATATATATAAATCAGATGCACCTGCGCACAGGTCATAAGTCTAGACCCAATTCAATTGCTATTGCCACTCAATTACCATACTTAAATTATATAACTTTTAGTAACAATAAGAAGAATAAGAAGAATAGGCCAAGAACAGAAAATTACTGAAATGTCGGGAGTCCGACAGGCCCCGATTATTCGAAAAAAAAAATACATTTTCAAACCGAAAGTGACGTATTTCCTGTATGACCTCACTTCCGGTCGAAAAATGAGGTTTTCAAATCGGATGTGACGTATTTTTGGATGACGTCACTTCCGGTAGAAAGATGCGATTTTCCAAACGGAAGGGACGTATTTCCGATATGACGTCACTTCCGGTCGAAAAATGAGGTTTTCAAATCGGATGTGACGTATTTTTGGATGACGTCACTTCCGGTGGAAAGATGCGATTTTCAAACCGGAAGGGACGTATTTCCGATATGACGTCACTTCCGGTCGAAAGATGAGATTTTCAAATCGGAAGTGACGTATCTCTGAATGACGTCACTTCCGGTCGAAAAATAAGTTTTTTCCAAACCGGATGTGCCGTGTTTCCGGTGAATCTCCGGAAATCGTCTAACTTTCCGGTTTCGAAATTCCACAGTTCATAAAACACTTCTTCATACAATCCTACAACACGCCACAGTAATAACAGTAATAGAATTTTTGTACGACAAAAGAGTGAATAATGTTACCCACGAATACTTTTTCCCGTTGCCGCATTTATATTACTCTGTAATAAGCTTTCGCTTCCCATCTACCGACGTCATTTACGAATTCGATTAGATACAATGTTATCGTAACAAAGAAAGCCATTACCTCATCTCCTCCGATTTCTCGAGTGTTTCTCGGCGTCGGGTGCGCCGAGACGAACGAAAGAGAAACAGAAAAAGACGACAGCAACCCCCTGGGCGAAAGAGCGCCGTCCGCTCTCCCCGTTCGTCGCGGGGAATTAAGAAGAGAGAACGTAATTCACCGGTTTCCGCTCGTTACGCGGCCGTCACGTCAAAGGGAGGCGCCGAGAGGTCTCTCCGACGAGCCGACGAGAAACACGCGGTCGCGACATCGGGGCGGTAATCACATCGCCGTATATAGGCGCGCAGCCCCTTCGGCCAAATGGGATTTCGTCTCACCTGGCGAACAGGAGAGGATCGACTCGCGCCTCCCTTCTCTCCCATACTCGGCGCTTCGGCCGGCGTAACGCCGCAATGTATTTTCTCCGTGCTGGCTTCCGCCGGCGGGATTTAACGTTTCGTCCAATGAAAATTTGACGCCCACACGACGGAAGCTCTCGGCAACCCTCCGTCACATCCACCGGGCAAATAAAATCTCACCGGGGGCGCTTTTATTTCACCGGTGAAAGCTACGAGGGATTAACGTAATGAAATTATCGCGTTTAATCGTCGACAGAGATTCCTCGTTCATTTCAAGCAGAGAAGAAACGTGTTCAATTCGATTAATTATTTTTATGGGTAATTTTTTTTTATGCTTTGGCTCGGATATTCATCAATATCGATCTTCGTGAGGGTGTCCTGGGCAGGGGAAAAAAAATGCCCAGGTACGGATACGAAAAATTGTGAGGATAGTTTCATTTTGTTAGAAGTGGAAAATGAAAAAAATTAAGAAGTAGATGTGAAAGAAATTTATTTCTAATGCTATACATTTGTAGTTTTCATCTTATGCTAGTTTTAAACCTAGTGATAATTGTACACATTGACAAATGACCATCGACCTGAACTCTTCAGACCTCTAAAAGAAATAATTAATTTAAAGTAATAATATTGAGAAAACATGAAAATCCTTTGAAATTTTTTTTTATTTGCATCTGGGATTTTTTTTCGCTCAATCGCCCTTGCGAACGACCGATTGAATTTTCTCGTTATCGAGAACACTTTTCTTCGAGATTGGAAAAACTTCTTTTTACATTCTTCGATGAGAGCATTGGATTACGATAGGCGGAATAAAGTCCACCTTATCCGCTTTTATCAGTATTTTTTTTTGTATATATTGGCTCGGAAATCGATCAATACCGATCGTTCGTAAGGGAGTCCGGTCACGAGAAAATAAATCCCACGTCCGACTATAAAAAATTGTAACGGTAGTTCCATTTGATTAAAAGTAGAAAAGGAAAAAATAAAGAAGTAGTAAAATAAAATTGTTGCCAATGCAGCACAGTTACAATCTTATACCAGTTTTACACCCATCGATGATTATACACATTGACAAAGGGTCATCGACCTGAGTCCTTCAACCCTCCAAAAGAACCAATTAATTTAAAGTAATAATATTTAATAAGAAAAAAAAAAAAACACAAAAAATGGAAATCCATATTTTCTTAAAATTCGGATGTGGGAATTTTTTACACACGATCGCCCTCACGAGCTATCGATTCCATTTTTTTTTTTGTTACCGAGAACACTTTTCTTCGGGATTGGAAAGACTTTTTTTACATTCTTCGATGAGAGCATTGGATTATGATAGGCGTGATAAAGTCCGCCTTATCCGCTGCAAGATCGAACGGATTCCCAGAGTTTTACGACTTAGGGGATGAAAGCTTCGATGATAAAGATCGATCGAGTGGATCAAGTATCGAATGACACGATTTTTTATATATATATTAATTTATGAAAGTCGCTCTTCGCGAGGGGTGTTTTCCCATTACCGGAAATGACGGACGCGCGAAGAATCCTCGAGGCCGAAGCACGAGCGCCGAAGAATAAAAAGGGACGATCCTGTGTGACGCCCATCGAATATCCGCGTGTCCGTGTGCGCTTTCGAGCCAAAGGGTAGAGATGCGGGCTTATTTTCGTAAGGGAGGATTTACACGAGGATTTGCAAGAGCGCACCCGCACTCGGGCCACCGCACAGCACACAGCCAATATCTATTTAAATATAATCGATACACCGACGGATATACATCACAGAGCGCGGCGCTGTTTTATATTGGGCGGGCGAGGGGAACGGACGGCGGGAATGGATTGATCGTCTATGCGAGTGAACGCGAAAAAGATTCTTTTTTTTTTTTTAATATCCATATATATATTCCTTTTTGTCGAGGCCGGGGAGGGAAGAGACGGGGGTCGAATAAATCGCGAGCAAATGGCAAGGACAATATTTTATCACCTGGGAGTGAATAAAAAAAATATTCGAGGTCGAGTCTCGAAAGCAGTCGACCGAATGCGAATGCCTTCGGTATAATTCGGTCACCTACCCTGCACATGGTCGCGAGAACCGAACCATAAATTAAATAAAAATAAATAAGACAAAAGGGGCTGAAGGACTCAGGACGATGGCCCTTTGCCGAGGTGTAAAATTATCGGTGGGTATAAAATTTGTGTAAGATTATATATTATATATAAGATGAGAAGTTTATGAATATTGACTTTGGCAATAAATCTCTTTTACTACTACTAAAATAAAAAAAAAAAAAAAAAAAATAGTAGTGGTACGAGAACTTTATTGGCCAGAATGTTTACATGTGTAAGATGGTATTTACGAATTTTTCGTTTGTGTTTTGCTTTGGCCAATGGGCCATCGAGCAGAGTCCTTCAGCCCGTGCGTCTCCTACTTATCTGTTCCTCCGCTTTTATTTGCGAGGAAGACTGTAATTGCGATGGTGTTGTACATGACTTATTTTAGGACGATTAAGTGCGACTATGTGCTGTGGACTATGTTCAGGATTTCTATTATTATGTGCGTTAAAAATGTGTCTTTGTGTCTTACAGTTGGAGATCGGCTATTGCATAGGCTTGTTATAGTTTCCAGGTGTATTTGCGCGAAGTCTCAGCTTAGGGTGTTGATACGCTCCTTCGTGACTATTATTCTGGAAGTTTCGTATAGTAGGGGATTTAAAGGATTGTGGAACGGGTTGTTCGGGTGACTTATCTTAAAATAAATAAAATAAATAAAATAAATAAAATAAATAAAATAAATAAAGTAAATAAAATAAATAAAATAAATAAAATAAATAAAATAAATAAAATAAATAAAATAAATAAAATAAATAAAATAAATAAAATAAATAAAATAAATAAAATAAATAAAATAAATAAAATAAATAAAATAAATAAAATAAATAAAATAAATAAAATAAATAAAATAAATAAAATATCGCACCCCCATGGGCGATCGACAAGGGATAAAGGCGAGCGACGACGATCGAGAGTTCATCGACCCTGATCGCTTCGGGCGATCGCCGGCAAAGTTGCCCCCGTGACGAGTCGCCGCTTGGCCCTCTCCGCGCCCCTCGGCGTGCATATATCGACTCGGCGATGTTCAGGTGAGTCTCGGTGCCCTCGCGAGGAGGTGTAGCGAGCCAGGCAGCCATACGGAGTAACAGCGAAAGGGTGCAGGGGACACGGCGGAGGCGTAGCGGCCAGAGAGAGCCCAGCCGGCCGTCGAGCGAGGCACCGGCAACAGCAGGTTGATTGATCGGGGGCGTCAGGCTCCAGCCAACCTGGCGCCGTGCGCAAGGGGTGCTCAGCTAGACCTTCGACGGAGCTGGATGGAATCGGTAGGAAGGTTTCCTCCGGGGCCGAAGAATAGGGGAACCGTAGGTGAAAACCACCCCCGAGCAGGTGGAATCGGACCCGGTAGAGATTCTTCATCAGCCCAATGAAAATTGGACACCCGCACGGCGGAAGCTCTTGACAACCTCCGTCACATCCACCGGGCAAATAAAATCTCACCGAGGGCGCTTTTATTTCTCCGGTGAAAGCTACGAGGGATTAGTCTAATGAAATTATCGCGTTTGATCGTCGACAGAGATTCCTCATTTCAAGCAGGGAATAAACGTGTTCAATTCGATGAATTTTTTTTATCGGTAATTTTTTTTTTATGTGTTGGCTAGGATATCCATCAATATCGATCTTCGTGAGGGTGTCCTGGTCAGGAGAGAAAAATTCCCAGGTACAAATATGAAAAATTGTAAGGGTAGGTTCATTTTGTTAAAAGTGGAAAATGAGAAAATAAAGAAGTAGTAGTAAAAGAAATGTATTGCTAATGCTATACATTTATAGTTATACTAGTTACTACCAGTTACTAGTCACCAGTTACTAGTCACCAGTTACTAGTCGTCAGTTACTAGTCACCAGTTACTAGTCACCAGTTACTAGTCACCAGTTACTAGTCACCAGTTACTAGTCGTCAGTTACTAGTCACCAGTTACTAGTCACCAGTTACTAGTCACCAGTTACTAGTCACCAGTTACTAGTCGTCAGTTACTAGTCACCAGTTACTAGTCACCAGTTACTAGTCACCAGTTACTAGTCACCAGTTACTAGTCGTCAGTTACTAGTCACCAGTTACTAGTCACCAGTTACTAGTCACCAGTTACTAGTCACCAGTTACTAGTCACCAGTTACTAGTCACCAGTTACTAGTCACCAGTTACTAGTCACCAGTTACTAGTCACCAGTTACTAGTCACCAGTTACTAGTCACCAGTTACTAGTCACCAGTTACTAGTCACCAGTTACTAGTCACCAGTTACTAGTCACCAGTTACTAGTCACCAGTTACTAGTCACCAGTTACTAGTCACCAGTTACTAGTCACCAGTTACTAGTCACCAGTTACTAGTCACCAGTTACTAGTCACCAGTTACTAGTCACCAGTTACTAGTCACCAGTTACTAGTCACCAGTTACTAGTCACCAGTTACTAGTCACCAGTTACTAGTCACTAGTTACTACTATGTACTACTATGTTCTACTATGTACTAGTATAGGTATACTAGCTACTCTTTCAACTAAATACTATATACTAGTCTTATACTAGTTTTAAACCTAGTGATAAACCAGGCGCCGCGCGCAAGGGGTGCTCAGCGAGAGCTTCGACGGGGCTGGATGGTATCGGTAGGAAGGTTTCCTCCGGGGCCGAAGAGTAGGGGAACCGTACGTGAAAACCACCCCCGAGCAGGTGGCATCGGACCCGATGGCGGTTCTTCATCAGACGGAGAGCCCTGCGAGAAAACCTGATGATGATGGCGTCGAGGCACATCAACCCGTCGAAGCTTCCGACACTCACGAAACCAACCCCCCCCCCCCTGCCGCCCCCTCAACGTGGCTCTCCCAGCTTTATGTCCCGCAATTACGATGCAATTACGATAAGACTCTTGGTGCCGTTTCGCGAAAGCACTGCCTGTATACCAAACTCCGGGGAATTCCAGACAGCCCCCCTCCCCCCCCCCCCCCCCCCCCGAGAACACGGTACGAAACTATACCGAGGGTGTTTCTCGCCAATAACGAAACTAGTGGGTGCGGTAAGTACATCTGGAGAGGGGCAGGACGGGGGGCCGAAACGATCTCGTGGAAGCTTCCGAGTTCTCGCCTCCGTTCTTTAGGGGCGGAATCGCCGCGAGAAGAGCCGATGTAATTTTTTTTTTTTTTTTTTAGTGGAAAGTGTACGTAGGAGAGAGGCAGGATGGCCTGTGCATCATTGCGTCGGGGGGGGGGGCAGCATTTCCGGGCGAAGGATCTGTAAAGAGTACATAGCGCCGGGCACTTTGTTATCACTCGTTCCTCACCGGGAGGATGTACGTATGTACTCCAGTGCTGAGAGACAGTTATTGCTCCGTTATTGTGGAGCTCGTCGTTCGCGCTCTCTATCGTCGATGGATAAATTTTATTTCACTGTGGCGGCGAACTGGAGAACCGGAGCACGGTGGAAGTTTTTTTTTTTTTTTGAGCTTGGAATGCTCGGTTCCCGATGGGGAAAGGCGAAATACCACGGTCGGTAACAAATGACCCTCGCTACTTTCTCCGAGACTGCTGATGTTTCGGACAAATGGAAATTGAGCTCTCGCGAGTAGGTCTGTTAAGTAGGAGTGCATGGTTTTTTTGTCGACAGTGTCGAGAGTCTCGGAAAAGATGGGGAGGTGTTTTGGTATCGACTGAGCTGCGGGACGACGTGGTAAGAAATTTCGGAACACATTTTTTACTTTGTCTTCAGAGCAGAGAACTACGCTTTAGTACGCTTCTTAATTTTCTTCTCTGATTCACTTTTTAAAACGGGTCGGATCAGAGGTTATCAAATGCGAACTCTTACATGAAGCGAATATCAATTCAACTTCGTGCAAGAATCTGCGCGCAATAATGCGTCTGAATTATTTTTTATTTTATTTTTATTTTTGCACACAGCAGATTTAGCTGCCTTTTTGCCAGGTCGGTAAGAAAACCGTAATTAATTTTTTCAACGGGTCAGACCAGCTTTTATTACATGCAAACTCTTTATTACCGACCGGGGTGTTTAACATACTCTTTATAAATAACTGAAAAGGACGCGCCCCACCGAGGGGGAACTGCGCGCTGCACTTTTCCGCTATACCTGAAAAAGAAGAAATCACAATGCGTGTGCATTTTTTTAATTTTATTTTTATTCTTGCACACACCCGATTTAGGCCCGTCGGTAAGAAAACTGTAATTAATTTTTTCAACTGGTCAGACCGGCCGTTACTAAATGAAAACTCTTACATGAAGCTTATATCAATTCACCTTCATGCAAGAATTTGCCACCGGCCATCGTTTGTCAGCAATGGTAAAAGAAGATTAATTACAGTTTTTATTACCGACCGCGGTAATTAACATACGCAGTAATTAACATAACCTTAATGAAAAACTAAAAATGACGCGCCCTGTCGAGGGAGAACAGCGCGCGGTGCAATTTTGCGCTGTACCTGCAAAACAAGAAATCATAAAGCCTTCGAATTTTCTTTTATTTTTTACTTTTTACTTTCGCACTCAGACGATTTGGCCGCGAATCGGAACGGAGCCGCCCTCCCAACTCCCCGCCCGGTTGCTATTGTATTTTAACGACTCCGGCGAAGTGCCCAAGAGAAAAACACTCCGTTCGATCCGTTCCTCGAAACTTCCTCTATTGTTATTTACAGTGTATGTGTGAGCGAATGAAAATAAAATGAAAAAAAAAAACTATAACGCGAAATGGATTTGCATCGAGTTTAAACTCGTTCGCGAACTCTTCTATTTGATTTTCCTCTCGCGTTCGCGTTTACACGGGAAAAAACAGAGTAAACAGCGCGTGCCGCGTTCCCGAACAAGCCGCCTCGTACCCACGCTCCATCTACACTGTATAAAGCGCAGAAACTACTGTGTAGAGAATTCCGTCTCTAGGCGATGCGCGTCGGGTCGATCGATGGATCGACCTGGATATAAAAAATTCATAACGTGTAGAGGAACGATTAAAAAAAAAAAAAAAATGGCAGCGAAAAAAACGACACGATTCAGCCTGAAAAGGTGACATTGGGGACATTGTGTTTTACGTTCCGCGAATTATCGGTAGGAAATAAAAAAAAAAAAAATAGCTCTGAGGGAGCCGATGGGGAAAAATGGCTGCGGGCCTGGTTCAATATTTTCATTTGCGTCGCATCCTATCCTGCCCGATGGCCCTCGATGTTACGAGCATTCATCCACTGCTCCCGTCCAAAATTCATTCCACTGCGAACGCAAAAGGTCGAACGAGTAATCGTAACGAGTATCGATTTTAATTGTTATTTTTATTTGAATAGTCTAAAAATAGTATACATCGTTAATAACTAATTATCTCGATGCTCCGATCGCACGAGGGGAGAGCGGGTCGAAACGGAACACCTCGGGCGGACGGACAATTTTCACCTTTTCTTTTTTTTTTTTTTTTTTTAGAGTACAATAAAATCGAGTCTCACCCCAAATTCGGTTTTACCCCGCTCACCCCAACGCCGCAATCCTCGGCTCTCACAATTTAATTAAATATATTCTCGCTCTCCCCGTTAAACGGTTATGTCACAACAACTAAATCACTTCGACGCCCCAATCGTGCAACCCCGAGTGGGGCAAAACGGACCATTTTTACCAATTTTTTTTTTTTTCAGCGGGCATAAAAAAAAATTTCTCGTCGCATATTGCGGATTCCACTTTGCCCCGCTCTAACCCACGAATATCCTCGGCTCTCACAATTCAATTAAATGTATTCTCCCTCTCCCCGTTTAAAAGTTGCGTCACAACTAAACAATTTCGTCGCTCCGTTCCTACAACCGAGAACGGGGCAAAACGGACCATAATTGCCATTTTTTTAATACAAAAAACATAGTCGTACCCCAAGTTCCGTTTTACCCCGCTCTCGCCTACAACGGAATCCTCGGCTCACACAATTCAATTAAATTTATTTTCCCTCTCCCCCTTGAACACTTACGTCACAGCAACTAGAACCGGGCAAAACGGACCATTTTTACCATTTTTCTTTTCGTCGGACATAAAGAAATGTCTTGCATATTGCGGGTTCCGTCTTGCCCCGCCCTCGCCACATGCGAATCCTCGATGCTTAAAATTGCATAAAAATGTTTGACTCACCCCACAAACCGATCAACTCCTAGCGCAGGCCGGACAGGAAGTTAACAACAAAGATGGGGTGGCGCGCGCAGTGCAGCGAGTGCGGGGGCCGCACGTTGTTCGGTAATTAAAGTTCCTAGTTTCAAAGTCGAAACACGGCACACCGGGAGAGCCCGGCGAAGCAGCAACGGTAAGGAGTTGCAGTTGCCCGCATCTGTTCCGTCGGTTTTCGCCGGCTGCGAAATTTGTAAGCCGCTCGCGGCGAGAAGAAAAGACGTGACGGAGAAAAGTGAGAAGTGTGAGCCGAGGAGAAACACCCGAGAAAGAGCGTCTTTCTCGAGTGCAAGAGAAAGACCGGCGGGGAGCAAAGAGAGGAATAAGAAAAAAAAAAAAAAAAAAAAAAAAAAAAACAATCCCAAAAAAAAAACAGGAATTTGGAGTACTTTGAGGATTTCGAGGGGAGCCGAAGAGAGAGAATTAAAATAAAAAAAAAGTACACGATTGACACAGAAAGACGGAGAGAGAGTGCGGAGAGTGCGGGGTAGGAAAAAAAAAACGGGGCAGTCGCGGAAAGGGATAGGCTGAACGAGGGAGACCGGCGAGAGCGCAGACCACTTCGTCACGCTCAAGGGAAGTCTGGAAAGAGTGAGGTGGGAGTGCTTGGTCTAGTTTACACGAGTGACGGTTCTCAAACGAGCCCACGCTCAGCCCTTTCATTCTGGTACGCGCGCTCCGTTACTCTTCGGGCTTTCTTCCCGTCGGTGTGTGTGCGTGTCGCGTGTTAGAACGCCGGGTGAGCGAGGAGGCCCGAAAAACTTTTTTGCCGCTCTCCCGTCTCTCTCTTCCAACCGGCGGTGGACGGCGAGCGTTGCGCTGTCCGGGCGCTGGCGAGCGAGGCGGCACACGCCGAGTGACCGAGTGGGAACTCGGCGAGAGTCACTCAGGAACAGTTTGTCTGTTCGCGACTCGAGATTAATCGTCGTTTGCTTATTCGTTTCCTCTCGACGTCCCCGCCGCGGTTCTCGCTCGATTTTCGTCAGCTTGGCTGCAGGCATTGCGAGAAGAGTCGTTCGTTGCACGGTGAGGCGATGCGACTCTGGAGGAGCGGAAGAGAAGAAGAGAAGAAGAGAAGTTTGTTACGAGAATAATAAGGATTTAATAATCGGGGCTGGAGGGGGCAATATGGCCCACCATGAGTAGCGGGTGGGGCGGTGGTATGTGGACTGGTCCATATTCACCCAGCTTCGTTCTACGGTGATCGTTCGATAATTAGGTTTGAAGGGGTGAATATGGCCCACCACTGTCAGGGCGCGAATCAGTTGTAGGGGAGAGCGGGGCGAGATGGGCCCCCTTAACAAATAACGCGGCTACAACGCTGCCGAAAGTATAATCTATTATTTGTCACCCAACAATGATATTTTCATAGGTTTTATAACCCGTCCCAAAAAGAAAATTATCTGGGCCGAAACGGGCTACCCGTAAATGTTTCTATTTTTTTTTTTTTTTTTTTATATTCCATTTTGCCCCGCTTCCTTATTTTGCGTTTTCTCTGCTTCTGTCATGAAGGTTTTAATTTTTTCCTTCCAGGTTTTCATATGTTTTTAAATCATTTTGGGGTGGCTCATTACACCCCGGGTCGGCCCGATTTTTCACTAGCCCATCTCGACCCGGGGGCCCATCTTGCCCCGGTTTCCCCTATATGGACTGGTCCATATTCACCCCTCTTCGTTCTACGATAACCATTCGATAATTACGGTCGAAGGGGTAAATATGACCCACTCCGACTAGCGCGTGAATTAATGGTATATGAACTGGTCCATATTCACCGCTCTTCATTCTACACAGTAAAAAATAATCTCCCAGAATCGGAATACGCATTTTCGTAATAAAATATTTGTTAAACCAGTGACAAAGTCGGCTGCCCCGGTTTGAATATACAAAAGCGCCCTTTCATGTCCAGTGTAACGACCGTGTAATTGTTAATGAACAATTATAGTTCGTACTTTTGTTTGTAGAACTAGAGCCGGATGGTGCGATCGGAAAATCAACAAATAAAAAATTGTCGACGTTTGTGGACATTAAAGTTGTAAAAAGTATACATTTTTTCAATAATTAAGGTCGAAGGGGTGAATATGGCCCGCTCCGATTAGCGCGTGAATCATAGGTATATGAACTGGTCCATATTCACCCCCTGCTCTCTACAGTCACCATTGATTAATTATTGTCGAAGGCGTGAATATGGCCCACCCCGATTAGCCCGCGAATGATACATGCACCGGTCCATATTCACCCCATCGCATATGACGTAATTGTTGTGTAACACTCACGCGTGGTATAACGTGCTTTAAATGCGTGCCGGTTGATTAACGAGCTCCCGGGTTAACGGGAACGGAGCCGAAATTCTCCGGTGCCCGGTGCTTCTCTCTCCCCCGTACGGTAACAATCCTCCTCGCCCAGCGACGGTTTATCCTTCGTTAACGATTATCGTTATCAGGCTACATTCTCTCGCTGTCGTACGACGAAGGTCCGTTTCCACCGTATGCATTGCCGCCGACATTGTACGTTTTGTAAAGGCGTATACCTATCTTGCGCGCGAGAAGCATGAAACAAGCGAGGGTTATGCAAAATAGAAGCGAACTTGCTGCTGAACCACCGGACGGCATTGCGGGAGAGGAGCCTCGCGACAGTGCTTTGCTGAGGTCTTTTATCGATACTGACCAAGCAACGAAGTCGCCGCATGGAACACAAAGCTTTCGAAGCCTCCCCAACCCGCCATCCCCTGAACCACCCTCTGTTTAAACTCCTCCCTCTTACCTTGGTTGCTATAAACAACACCTACAAATACAAAACTTTCGCAACGATTGCCCTCACAACTGACCACCAGTTTATGCACCAGGCCTCCGTCCGTTCGTTTCTTTTTTCCTTTTGCCCTGGATTGTTATTGCATTTTGATATCCCAATTTTTTGAATTACTTCCTTAAGTGCTTGAGCTTCAATTCGCGTGCTTGAGCTTCAATTCGCTTTACTCGGATGGCCTGCGATCTTTTTGAGAAACTTATTGATGACGTTGTAAGGCTCGACCCTCCTTAACCAGAGTAGAAATTTTCGAGCGTTACATCGGGCCCTGATAGGGTCCTGATAAGGCCTCATCAGGCCCTTCTCAGGACCTTGTCAGGGCCCCATGTAACGCGTGAAAATTTCTACTCGGGAAGTTGAAAGCAAAGCCTTTAAATTCGGCCATTGGTCTCCCATTCCAATCCTGTACTCCGTACGCGGCCGAAGACTCTGCGCTCCTCACGTGGCATTAGAAAGAGTGCATCAACAGCGCCGACGGAACTACGGCAAAGTCGATGGGACGAGCGGGGGGTGAGAAATTGGCGGAGGATGAAGAGCGTTAAGGACGCCCAAGGAAATCGGGCGTATTCGAGAACACGAAGGTGTTCCCCTCCCCTCGCCGTATGCTCTCTATATGCGCTCGGAATGAACAAAAGCTCGGAGGATCGGAGAAGAGACAATTGCACTAGCAGAAGCCCGAGCGCGGTTGAACGAAGGCGCGCGTGTGTGAGTGGGAACTCGAGAGGATTCCCGGTGTTCCCCGGGGTGAGGGTAAAGCGCGTGACAATGGAAGTGTGACGCGCCCGCGGAGTTAAGGGGGAGAAGAAAGCGGAAGCTGTGAAGATAAGGTGCGCCGCATCATATCATCTCGGCTTTCGCACTCGGGGCTCTCGGGCGAACCGCGATTTCTCAATGCCACGGGGAAAAAACGGCCTCGAGCGCGACGGAACACTCGCGAGGTTGACTTAAAATTTCTCTGTTATTTTTTTTTTTTTTTTTTTTTTTTTTTTTTTTTTGTGGCGACGAGCGAGCGGAGTTTCGAGAGCTTCGAAAATTGAAGGAGAGAAAACATTGAACCGAAGACCGGACGGAAGAGAACCGCGATGTGTCGTAGACCGGATGCGGAATTTCCAGCGGTAAAAAAGTACGCTCGAGTCGAGAACATTTTTTACATTTATACTGCAGACTTCGCTTCGAATCGTAAAATTCGACATGGCATGGCAAAACGGCCCCTGAGCGCGATGGAACACTCGCGAGGTTGACTTAAAATTTCTCTGTTATTTTTTTTGTTTCTTTTTTTTTTGCGGCGACGAGCGAGCGGAGTTTCGAGAGCTTCGAAAATTGAAGGAGAGAAAACATTGAACCGAAGACCGGACGGAAGAGAACCGCGATGTGTCGTAGACCGGATGCGGAATTTCCAGCGGTAAAAAAGTTCGCTCGAGTCGAGAACATTTTTTACATTTATAATACAGACTTCGCTTCGAATCGTAAAATTCGACATGGCATTGCATGGAAGGCTCTTTTTTGTTTTAGAGCCCAAGGCGGAAGAAAATTCATTTCCGAATGGTCGCGGTGATTAAGGGAATACGTCACAGATCACCGTTTCTTAATGGTGGGGGGGGGGGGCATGTTGCTAGCCATGGTTGACGCGAGTTCGAGTATCTCAACTCGAAATATCTTCAACTCGTAATATCTTCGAAAATCTATGGGCACACCTCGATTTTTTTTTTTTTTTTTTTAATGCGCCCCTAATGATGTTGCAATGTTATTTTAGCAAAAAAAATACTAACACACAAATTCTACATACAATTCATAAATACATAAATTTTAATACATAAATTCTAGTACTCTGGCAATATATATATAAAAAATAATGTTGCTTTTCACGTCGCAGCATATGCAGCTCATGCTAATTGACCCAATTTTTAGCCCATGTATCTCGAATCCATCTGAATAAAAAATGATTAGAAATTCTTTTTAAAAAAAGCCTTATTCATTGCTCTAATAACTCTTGTGATTTTAGTACCAAAAGTAGAAGAGTCGTTGCGCGACGTATTCCCTTAATCTAATTTTTGGACGGGGTCGGTTCGATAGCGTGAACTGCTGGTCCGGTGGTAAAGGAGATCGCGTATAAAGCCGCTATAATTCATCTGTCTTCTCGCGGAAGTATTATACGTTACAAGGGGAAAAAAAAAAGAAAAAAAAAATAGAAGTCAGCATCGGCTTTTCGCGAGACTCGGAAATCTCGGGGACGCGGTGATAGTGAGTTCTCACTCCCGAGGGAGGATTACGGGCAGCGGGACTTCGTTCGCCGGTCGACCCTCCCTGTTTCTCTGTACTCGACCAGACCGGAAAATAGAGACCGCGAGGATACACGCACGGTATCTGCGGCGACATCCGTGCACCGCGAAAAGTTCGAACCGTCCGCGTCGTGGACAAATATTTTATCGTCCGATTACCGGTCGAGTTTCGGATGCTGCGCGATACCGGGCGGCATCCCGAGGGCTGAGCTTGGAAGAAAAAAAAAAAAAGCGGAATGCTGGAGACTCAGGACAGAGAGGGAACAGAGTAGAACCGAGATAGGACAGCTGAGGCTGTGGAATAATCCCTGCAGCATCCCTCGGGACGACTTCTTCGGCCCGGATCCATTCGTTTAATTCGAGAGGAAGATCTTTCGGCGGAAAGAGGAAAGACGCGGTCGCGATGGATTTATCACTTCTCAGTGGTCCGCAAAACCGGGGAAAACGAAATTGTAAATAACAAAATGATGGACTGGCGCTGTCGCGTAACTCGCGACAAAATGAGTGATACATCGATATTATTATCATTGTTGTTATTTAATTATTGTTTTCTGTTTCCTAGCTAAACAGCTTCGTGAAAGTGGAAAATTGTTTTATGTTGAAAGAAAAACGTGACAAATAGTCATTTACGATACTAGTGCGATAAAACTTATTCTGATGAGTGTGTTTGCTGCACGAGTCGAAGGCGCGTGTTGTAACCAGACGAGTCAAGAAAAAGTTTTTCGCACCAGTGTTGTACTCAATTTGAAACGTGAAGCGTGCGTAAAACTGGCATTTTCGCACCGAGTGAAGTAAAAAAAGAAAGATCCGTTAATTTCATCTTTACCTTCATTAGTCTATTATTTTCTCCGCTTTGAATCTCCATGAAAACTGCAGCATCCCTCGGGAGGAATTCTCCGCTCCGGATCCATTCGTTTAAATCGAGAGAAAGATCTTTCGGCGGAAAGAGGAAATCGAGGTCGCGATGGCTTTACTATTTCTCGCTAGTCCGCGAGAGCGAGGAAAAAAGAAATTTTCAATGACAAAATGATCAATTGGCGATCTCGGTAAGAGCACGACAAAATGGGTGATCCATTCATATTATTAATATCATCATTATTTCAAATTATTTAATTATTGTTTCCTATTTCCGACCTACACGGCTCCGTGAGACCGGAGACAATTTTTTAATGTTAAATGATAAATTGACATTCTCACCTCGAACGTAAAAAAGAAAAAAAGAAAAGATGATCCGTTAATTTCATCTTCCCCTTCATTCGTTTATCATATTTTCTCCGTTCCGAATCTCTATCCCATGAAAACTTCGGATGGTAAGAGATAAATCGAGGCTCACGGTAGGAGCGAGAAAAGGAAGGTGATCCGTTAATTTTTCGTCCGCCCCGTCCATGTGCGAGTTCGATTTTCCATCGTGCCGGTACAGAAGACTGATGGAGCGCGCGTTCGAAAGAAGAGAAGAGTGCGTCCGGGTGATCGATCGGCTACGCGGGGGGGAAACGGAAGTCGGCTGCTACATCCATCGTTACAGATATTCCGTGCGGTGGGAAATCTCGCCGGCGCGTGCACACATGCACACACGACGATCGATCATAAGAATAATTATTCCACGTGCCGCCACTTTTTCTCAATAGCTCTTCAATAGCTTCTTTTATTATTCCGGCTCAAATGTGTCTGCGGTGCTGTAACGATATCGATGCGGTAACTCATGATTTAGAGATGGTAAAAATAAGTCAGAAAACAGCACCAACACACACTCGATTTATTCCGAATTTAAGCATCAGAGATCCAATTTGAAACTTGTAATCGCATCTAGAAACATTATTTTATGCACAGAAAAAAGTTCCACGAGATTGATACAAGGTAGTTTTTTTACAAGGTATTTCTAACGAAACGGAAGTACCATCGAGGACGATTGTCCGAACGAATGCCAATAACAGTGCTATGGCTGTATTGGAAGGAAGATTAGGTCGGATCATAAAAAAAAATTAATAAAAAAAGTAAAAAAAAAAAAACACGCTTTAACAAATTTTATATATGATAATAATAATAATAAACAAATTGACAGAGCTCGATGCGTAATCGAGGTTATACTACACGCTGACTGAATTCAATGCATAGACTACAGGATTTTTAAAAAATTATAATAGCAGACGACAAAATAATCGCAAAGGCAAGAGTAGAATAATGGCGGCCGCCTGTCGATATATCTAAATAGGCTTTTGGCCCTTTTTTTCGAAGTTAATTATCTCTGCCATTTCACATTTATTTTCTTACTCCTTAGCTACTAACACACTCCCACATACGCAGAACTAGTGTGCCAAATTCTGTCAAGAGAAATTGCGCCGTTCCGACAAACACTGGAGACAACGAAAACAGCAAAATCGGGGGGGCCTCAGTGAAACGCATAACTCCCGTCTTTTTGCCCTAGCGGGCAGTCGGGAGTTAAAAAGCACATCGACGTGAACACCTCCCGTATCTGCACTAACAGCGCCAAGCAGTATCACGGTGTGGAGAAAATGTTCGGTGACGACACAGTGCATCAGCAAACTGCCCAGATAGACAAGCACCACGAAATGAACCCAATGCGGCGCAATATTTGCGACATGCGCGGCACACGTCGCAAATATTGCACCAACTGCGCCGTTTTTGTGGCGCTTGTCCGGCTTGGTGATCACAGCAATGGAGAGTACGTTAATAGAACCAATCCTCTCAATACTATTCACCAATCTCGAGGACGAAAATAAGTTGCCGAAAAGATTGATTGTAAGTCGCAGAACGCCGGAACAGCTTCAGCAATATGTGACCCTGTTCCAGTACGGCAAACAATGCCTCGAAAGTAAGTACAAGCACGATCTTCGTTCTCAAATCGCGGAGTCTCTTCTGAGTTAAGCCAACATTGTTTTCTATTGTTCCAGTTTATCAAAAGGCAGACGATAGTGTCCGGAAATTGGTAGAAGCGTTGCAACATACGCGACCGAATAATCGGATATCAGAGTTCTCGAAATGATTGTCCGTAACATTGGGACATACAATATTCGAATGCACATAGAGACGTTTCGAAAAACTGCGGCCGGAGATTGCTACATTCGAGCACTCTTGTTATTTCCTTCCGCAATAAAAAAAAAATACATTTATCTTTTCGTAATCAATCGATGTGCTTTGCAAACTAGAAACTACCATCTTGACATCAGTTTCAGTTATTTTCACAGAAAATGTCTTCCCCGCCAATTAATAACTGGAATCTGGTGATGCTCATAACGGCTCGAGCATCGGTACCTTTAGCTTATTTCCTCGGCGACAGCTGGAACGGCATCGATTGTTGGTGCATTGACGGTCGTTTTGTACCTAGCAGTGACAATGACAGGGTTGCCCCGTGTGAGAGACGTGTAGCCGGCCTAAATAGGCCATTTGCCCGGTACAATGGAAGCTTACGTCGGGCTTCGAGCTCGACTTAATTACCAAACGCTGTGAAAGCCTCCAACCAACCCCCCCCCCCCCCACCCCCTCTACCCGCCCCCCTGAAGGCCTCTCGCTGAGTGCTTCATCGAAACTAGCTCGAGCTAAATGCCCGAGTTTGATGGCTCGTCGGGCGGGAGTGAGGCTGCACGGTGAGGGCATCGATTAATCGACGCGAGAAGACCCGTTCTTCGGGGCCATTAAATCTGCCGGAGGCGAAGATTCTCCGGGAGCAACAAAACTCTTCATCTCCGGCCCCGCTCTTCGGCGATCGCTCAATTCACGGGCACTCGATACTTCGATGGAAAAATATTGCGGACACGCACTCGTTGGTGTTCTCTCGTTTGTGCAGCACATCTTTTTTTTTTTTTTTTTTTACTGCAATTTCGACTCTGTGAAGCGTTCCGAAAGTGGAATATAGAACGCGTTGTCTGACTGTCGCTGATGAAACTGTACCGTCGTAATCTTCCAGGAGGAAGCGTTCGAGGAGTTGCGTTTCAGGATATCGTGTGATCTTTTATGCATCCGCTTCTATCGCTGGCTACATTCGAGACGAATCCCACAATATACGTTGAGAGTTATCGACACACGTTCTTTCACCCGCTTTCGTGTGTTCCTTAATTCATACGTTTCTGTCACTGGCTGCAGATACCAGTTCCAGATGCATTCCAGAGAAAAAAAAATGAAAAGATTTCGCTGTAACGTCACTTCCGGTTTGAAAATCAAACTTTTAAACTGGAAACGACGTCATGTAGAAGAATATTAATAATTTCGTCGTGACGTCACTTCCGGTTTGAAAATCTTATCTTTCGACCGGAAGTGACGTATTTCCTGTACAACGTCGCTTTTGCGCGAAAGATGAGATTTTCGAACAGGAAGTGACGTATTTCTGGGATGACGTCACTTCCGGTTGAAAACTGGGATTTTCAAATCGGAAGTCACGTCACAAACGAAATTTTTCATATTTTTCTGCATGAAGTCACTTCTCGTTTAAAAGTGAGATGTTCGAACCGGAAGTGAAGTTACCGAGAAAACTTTCAATTTTTCTCTGGAATGCATCTCGAATGCAATCAGTGACAGAAACGTGTGAATTAAGGAGCACGGGAAGCGTATTGGATCCTTGTCCGTGCCTCGTCAGGGCATTATCAGCGCCCGATGTAACGCTCAACATTTTCTACCAGGATCGACCCCGAGACGAAGGGAAACTGATGAACCGTCGAACGACTCTGAAGCCACGAATCGTCGCGTCCATTTGTTAACGCTAACACACTGTGAGAAAATTTTTCCGCCCGCATCCGATGGCGCGAACATTCTGTCTGCGTTTTACTGGAAAAACCGCGAATAGCGGCACAACGGCTTATAAATTATGACCGCTAATTACGAATTCGCAATTATTGGGCGAACCTGCACTCAGAGGGGAGGGCGAGCCGGCGGGCGAACAAGTGAGTGAGAGTTTTCCGATAATTACCGGAAACCCGGCCGCGCGCCAGTCAGCAGCGAGTGCAGCTGTCTAACCGGAAGCCACAAGCTGACAGGCAAGCTGCGATAACCGGGCTCCCGTCTCTCACTCATTTCGAAAAATAAAACATAATGTAACCCAAGCTCCGACTAGACAAACACAAATTATTACAAATAACCGAATAAGGCCAATATGTTTAGATATCAGTACAAAAAAATTAATATATGTATATGTACGTACAATATATGTAACATATTTTACCCAAAAACTCCTATATCTCATGTATATGTCGCATAGGAAATAAATTGTGAAAATGGTTACGTAGACCGGTCCGTGAATAATTGATTCATGTTTCAATTTTAGGCATTATTCACCACATTTACCCTATATGAAATATACGTTAAATATACATGCATGTATATATAAAGTATAGTAAGCGTTCATTCGCAACGATAAAAATGTTGATGACACCAGGATAACAAGATAATAAAAAATATTGTCAAACACGAATATCGACACCTGTAAATAAAATATCAAAGTATATCAATAAAATTGATTTATCGTATACGTATCCGTGTTCAGTCATATTCCTTTTACGTTCTACACGTGTAAACGCGAGTACCGTTAATATACTTCGCGATAACAGTGCAGCGATGACTGTGCACGGTAGACATTATATACGCCGTCGTAGACGAGATATGTGAGTGGTGACGGAGCTACATGGAAAACCACTCAGCCGGGCCAATGGGACCAAAGTCACTGACGTACAAGAAGAGCTATCCACTATCTTCGCTACTCCCTTAACGCGTTACTCCTTCGTCGACCTCCTTCTCGACGTATTTCTTATAATAAAAAAGGTTAGCCGTGTCTCGGCTTCGCTCGCTTCCTTCCCGACCGTTAACGCTGTGCCTCGAACAAGGCAAACAATTTATTTCTTCTCGTTGCCGTCTCGTTTAACTCCAGTTTGTCAGCGACGTTCGATGTGTCTCGATCAATCCCAACTGCCTTTTGTATTAATTGAATATCGAAGAAAAAAGAGCGTGGGGCAAAACGGAACCGCCACGTACATTTGCAATAAGGATTTTTCTTTTTGGTTAAAATTCTTAAAAAGAAGACCATTATGCCCCGCTCTTGCTTATACGCCGATATCTTCGCGGTGTAAAGAGAGCGCGTCGCAAAGGTAATTAGAAGACGAAATTGGAGTTTCATTTACGTGGTATTAATGGAATATGGACGAAAAAAAGAGAGCGGGGCAAAATGGAACCGTGTCCTCCATGTGCAATAAGACTTTTCCTTTTTTTTGTCTAAATTCGTTAAAAATAAATAAAAATGTACCATTTTGCCCCGCTCTTGCCTATGCGCTGATATCTTCGCGGTATAACGAAAACGCGTCGCAATCGTAATTAGAAGGCGAAATTGGAGTTTCATTTCCGAGGCATTAATGGATTATGGACAAAAAAAAAAGAGCGGGGCAAAACGGAACCGTGTCCTCAACGAGCAACAAGACTTTTCCTTTTTTTCGTTTAAATTCGTTAAAAATAAATAAAGATGTACCATTTTGCCCCGCTCTTGCCTATGCGCCGATATCTTCGCGGCATAACGAAAGCGCGTCGCAAAGGTAATTAGAAGGCGAAATTGGAGTTTCATTTCTGAGGCATTAATGGATTATGGACAAAAAAAAAGAGCGGGGCAAAACGGAACCGTGTCCTCAACGAGCAACAAGACTTTTCCTTTTTTTCGTTTAAATTCGTTAAAAATAAATAAAGATGTACCATTTTGCCCCGCTCTTGCCTATGCGCCGATATCTTCGCGGTACAACGAAAGCGCGTCGCGGAGGTAATTAGAAGGCGAAATTGGAGTTTCATCTCCGAGGCATTCGAGGCGGTTTCGTAGTTCTCTCCTCTCCGCGTTCTAAAATTATATTCTTAAAAAAAAAAAAGCTTTTTTAATCTCAAAGTTATGAGAGCTTTTTTCCTCCCCTCTTCGTCGTCTACCCGCGCATTCTTTCGGCCAGCCTTTCTCGGCTCCTTTAATAATACAGTTCGTCTCCTCTCCGGCACACCAGCAACGCGTATATATCTGTCCACCTATCTTCGAGACGGTTCCTCGGCGGGTTTCATATTTAATTCTATGTACACCCAATTATCTCGCTAACTATCCTGTAACGAACTACGTCCCGAGTCGGGAAACTCATACAACGGCAGCGCGGACACAAATTAATATTTGTTCGTACCATGGAAAGGTATAATTTGGCGGTAAATTGAATTTTGCGTCGAAGACTGTATCCTCGCCGAGTTTGTCGCGAACAGTTCTCACCCCTTTTCGAGTCCGATGACCGTAACGCTAAATAGCCGGATACCCTTCAATGCCCAACGTATCATATTCGCCGAGCTGGTTAAGCAGCTTTCAAGCTCTTAATTACAGCAAACGTCTTCTTCAATTTCGCTCGAAGTTTTTTCTATTCATTCGACAAGCAATGACGTCTCATTAAAAAAAATTTGTCGACCGTAATTTCGTCGTCGCATAAAAAAAATTATAGCTCTGAAGACTGAAGAAGCGCACAATTCAACATTAACTTTTCTGGGAATTTTCAGTTCAAAAAAAAGTGTCGAGCGGTTGAAGAAAAATTGTGTTTTTTTAATAGGACCAGAGTTGCCAATCGCATCCCATCAAAAAAATATGTCAATCCTAATTTCATCGTAGCATAAACAAAAAAAAACAAAATTATAGCTGTAAAGACTGAAAAATAATAATTCAAGATTAACATTTCCCGGAATTGACGACAAAAAAAAATGTCAAGCCGTTGAAGAAAAATTGTGTTTATTTTCCGAATGGAAACGAAGTTTGTAAATTCCGGCATGAATTTACAAAAGCCCCTAAAACGGAAACTTAATTGAATTGACATGTTCGTTCGTCGCGCCGATCGGTCGCTCGGAAATTCGCACGATCGGTAGGCGAGGCGAGTTTAAGGTCAGAGCCGCCCCATCCTGGCAAACTTGTCTCCGGGCACATCTCACGCCTTTTCACGCCTAGCGACCGTAACGCCGAAGCGATGCAGGAAGATTGTGTCTAGGGGAGGACCGCGGGATCGGCAGGTTGGAGGGACGAGAACCGTTGTCCGGGCTTCGGCAAGGCCGCGTTTGCACAGACGAGCCCCGTCGCGACCCGCGAGCACAGAAGCGGGCGTTTCGAGCTCGCGCTGCTCGAGCTCTTCTGCAAACTACCCCCGGCCTCGCAGTGCATCTTTCTCTGATTTCCCGAGGGAAGTTTCGCTTTGCCCGACGTCGCCGACTCTATATCGTGTAGGAAGCGGCAAAGAAAAAAAAAAAAGAAAATAAAAATAATAAAAAGAAAAAAACCATCGCGTTGAGAGAAGAAGGCGAGGATCGCTGTGAGACCGAACGAACGAGTACGAGCATACACGCCAAAGAGGGTGGGGGGGGGGGGGAGAGGGGGGTATCGGGTGGTAGCAAGTAGAGGAGCTCCGCGGATGGTCCGACGCGTTCCCTTGTAGGCGCCCATGATTTATTTTATTGCCTTTCGACACGCATAATTCTACGACTCGGTATTTTTTTTTTTTTCCTTCTCCATCGGTTCTCCAGCTCCGGGTTTTTCGCCCGAACCTCCGATATTTTATTTTCGTTGCTTCGCTATCGGCATATGTGTCTCGTGTATTTCCGATTGGCCCTTGAAGAGGACCAGACGCTCCCCTTATACTTTTCTTATCCGGGGTGGGGGGTGGGGGGGGGGGGGGGGGGGGGTGGAAGGAACAGACGGCTCCGTTGCATTCGGATCAACAGGTACAAGCCGTAACGGGAAAGCCCGTGAGAACCCTCGACACCCATGTCTCCGCTGTCAAAACGGGAGCTCGTAGCGCAGTACATGAGCGAGGACGTTTCATCGCCTCGGGGACCGCGCGCGAGGGAATGGAAAGCGGGGGCGTTGAGAAACGAGCCGGCTCTGGGAATTCTTCGACATTTTTCTGTCGAATGAACAACCATTTTCGCGGGATATTTGTCCGATGTCGAAGTCGAGGAGACTGTGCGCTGAGAGAAGGATCTACACTGATAAAGAAAAAAAGTGCAGTTGAATCAACTAAGATTCGGGCAGGAACGTTCAAATAAATATTTAGTCGGTCGAACAAAATATTTTAATTAGACAAAAATATTTTTTTATGAAATCACTGAACAAATTGTTTAACTAAGCTATTTTTTTTAGCTGTACCAACAAAAATTTTAGTTGTATGTCCGCGCCCGAATCTTAGTTAATTGAACCGTATTTTTTTTTATCAGTGTAGGTAGTAAATATGCATCGACAAAAAGGTTTGGTAATATCGACCTCACGGCTGCGGTCATGGAAAATTGGTTTGAATCAATCCAGGCGCATTTAAATAGAATGCACCGTTGTTCAAACGATAAAATTGGTGCGGTTGTGTCAATTTCGTATAACATTTACTGCGATTACAAGGTTAGTTCAAAGTGAACCAAAACTGCATCAAATCGACAACTTTTTTTTCAATTCTATCGTATATATGTACTGTCAACATACAGAAGGTATATTAGCGATGGTTCGGAGAGATAAGCTTCAGATCCTGTTCACGAGAGCACAACTGCACTGGGTACCTTCGTTGAAGGACCGCAGGTTGCCCGGAAACTCCCTGAGTATATTATTTTGACTTGAGCGCATACTTGGTCAATTTGAAAAAAAAAAAAAAATGTGATTCGATGTGTTCGTATTTATATGAACATTTGTCATCTTGAAAGAGATGTTATTCAATTTGGCAAGACGTCAATTTAGCAATTCACAAATATTATGCCCACAGTAAACAACTTCAAGTTATATGTCTTCAAAATCCTATTCCCACAAACTAATGAGATCTTTCAATACGTCTCTATTATGGTAGAAAGTTAGCATGTTTCCCGGAGATAATAGTAGTACGGAAATTAATAAATAAAACCGGTAATGTGTCAAAGATAAGAGTCTCATTAATTTCATCAGTTTTCTTGTAATTCACAATGAACATGAATAGCTGGCTAAACTGTGGCTAATTTTTAGCCAACCAAACCATCTCAGCCGCCTAAGACAGCTTAGCCGGCCAAAGTACAATGTCCATCAGTCGGATAAGATTTTTTACCCGGCCAAGACGGTGCACCGTGAAAATGATGTTATTCAATTTGGCAAGACGTCAATTTAGTAATTCACAAATATTATGCCCACAATAAGCAACTATGTAGTTATATATCTTCAAAATCCTAATCCCACAAACTAATCATGTCTCTCAATACGTCTCTATTATGGTATAAGAACGTTAGCATGTCTCCCGGAGATAATAGTAGTACAGAAATTAATAAATAAAACCGGTGTCAAAGATAAGTGTGTCATTAATTTCATCAGTTTTCTTGTAATTCACAATGAACATGAATAGCTGGCTAAACTGTGGCTAATTTTTAGCCGACCAAGCGATCTTAGCTGGCTAAGGCGCGGCTAATTTTTAGCCAACCAAACCATCTTAGTCGGCTGAGACGGCTTAGCCGGCCAAACTACGATGTCCATCAGCCGGATAAGATTTTTTACCCGTCCAAGACGGCCCAACTGTACAGCCCTACTACGTATAAAATGACCATAGTACATTTTTAATACCGGGATGGAAGTACTTTTTCTTAGATGATCGGTAGATTTTCTAGATCCTTCTCTCGGTGTGCGGATGCTCCTTGGCGGGAACGGGAGCGAGCTAGACGAATGTGTTTTTTTTTTTAATTTTTGTTTTTTACTTGTTTCGTGCGTCGGCTTCGCTCACTCGTTACAGCGACTGGCGTGGGGTTGAGTTTGGTGGATGAGGGCCGGGCAGTGCGGCGACTATAATAAATTCAGCTCGAGTGATTCAAGAGCTTCATTTAAACGGGACCGGCGACCACTCCATAACGCTGCCCGGCCTGTGTCCTTCGCACGAGCCAACTCTCGTTGCTCTCCCTCGCGAGCGACGTTTTAAAATCTGTGGGCCATTGTGCGCGCATCAGTCCGCCATGCCCGGATCCTCGTTCCATCGCAAACATATGGGCCGCAGACTACCGAATACCTTTTGTTTACTAAAAAAAAAAAAAATTTTGTTTTAAATCCATAGTTTACTTTTTTTCTTCATATTCGTCGATCTCACAAGGGAGAGCTTTACCAAACAGCAGATTTTTTCCAGCTATTTTTTTCCCCCTCGATCTCCCCGAAGCCCGCTTTCCCGACCAGCGAATGGATCGAACGTGTGCAGCTTCCCGTATTTTCACCGGGAATGCAGGAAAGTTATAGCACACTCATCGGTGTGGATGTAGTCAAGAGCTGCGGGGGAGGTGGGGCATATTCAAGCTCGACGACCTCCCGGAAACGATGGCCCTAATCTCGGTCATTCGGAATGGCTTCGTCTACTTGTCCGCTCGGCATACCCTCCATTCGATAAAGTAGCCTGAGAACCCCGCCTGCGGAAAGAGCGGGGCACGATGGACCAGGGCTCTCCACACGAGAAACGCTACTTAATGCTCCCCAAAAAAGATTTCCAAAATAGTCCTTTTTGCCCCAAAAAAGATTTTTCAAAAATAGTAACTTTTGACCCAAAAAAGATTTCCCAAAATAGACAATCTTGCCACACAAAAGATTTCCAAAAATACTCAATTTTACCCCAAAAAAGATTTTCAAAATAGTCCTCTTTGCCCCAAAAAGATTTCCAAAAGTAGTCCATTTTGCCCGAAAAAAGATTTCCAAAACAGTCCATTTTATCCCAAAAAAGATTTCCCAAAATAGACCATTTTGCCACACAAAAGATTTTCAAAAGTAGTCCATTTCGCTCCAAAAAAGATTTCCAAAAACAGTCCATTTTGCCCCATTCCATTGTGCCCCGCTCGCCCCTGTTATAACCACAGGAAACTGATATCTCATCTTCCCTCCGAGAAATCCAATAATCTCTTGTTTTGTCTCACCCCCCCCCCCCCCCCCCTCTTCCGCCTCACCCCTCTGCTCGTAACAACCTACGAAATAGACACTCTCCGCTCGGGCCATCGTCGACCAGTAAGCACATAAATATACAATATTGTAGACACCGTTGCACAGTACGGAGCGCGATGCACCCCAGACAGGTAATTCCATCATAACGATAATGGATCGCGTGTATGTGCGCGGAGAGGCCCGCGGACGATTTCGAGCCATCGAGTATACGACCGCCGGTTCTTCTCGGCCGAGAGCGCCAGAAGAAGCGTGGACTTTCTTTTCTCGTTTTATCGGAGAATATAACTGGGGTGGTGGCCGGCGATGCTTCAGCCGCAGCACTGTCCGAGCCAGTGGAACGAGCCAGTACAGTCAGCCACGAAGGAGAACGCCGTTGGGGCGGAGGTTGGTCGGAGCGGTGAGAGCTCGGCCGGATATCCTCTGGCGAGCGAGCCATCGAGCCAAGAGTATCGAGCGCCGACAGGTGCCCAAAGGAAAGGAGCATCGGGCTTTGTTGCCGGGTCCGAACTAGCTCCGTTTCGGCTCCTCTGCCAATCTGGCCGATTCCTTCTCTCGCGCCCTCCTACGTCGACCTACACTCGTGCGCTGTAGGGGAGACCGGGGCAAAATGGCACAGCGGGGCAAAACGGGACTGTAAGGGTGAAACTCAGTTCTCCAATAATTGGATGCCCCATTTCGTCCCAACGATACATCCGGATTTTCAAACCTGTTTTGCCCCACGTACCACCATCGCCGCCATCCAAAAGTTATTCTAAAATTGCGTTTAGTCTCATTATCCCGTTTTGCCCCGGTGTGCCATTTTGCCCCGCTCTCCCCTACCTTGTTACGACGAAGCCCGAGGAACACGTACAGGAGCGAGCGCAGACGCGCACCGAAAGGGACGGAGTGTGAACTAGACCAACGGCGAAGCCTTCCTTCCGACAGTAATTCCCACCGTCCAAGTAAACCGTTTCGAAACATTAACCCACGTCTGTGCGGCACCGGGTACACACAAAGGGAGGGGGAGGAGCGCCGGGGATTCCCAAGCCCCTGCGGGTCCATCGACGCCCAGGCCGAAATTATCTCGGTGCCCCAGAAAGTCCCGCGGTTCCCGCTCGATATCTTCCTACCTTGGGCTGTTTGTACCGGCAGTTAATGCTGCGGCTCTCACTCTCTGCACCGTTCGCCAGCCCGCTACTCGGCACCTCGACACAGAGTATGCCAATCCGAGGCTGCTGTGCACAGACAAAGCTCGTTAATTGAAATTCTCTCAAAGCTCGGCCGTCGAGGCCGATCCCAAAGTTTTCAGCCTCAAGGACGAAAGATGGGAGATATGAGAGGGGGGATTAACGATTCAGCTGAAGAGGTAAGGATAAGAACACCTTCCGTTAACGGGGGGATATCGGACGTGAGGATCTTTTTAGTTCATCCTCGAGGAAAATCCCAAAATGTTCACCCTGAAGGATTTTCGTGTGAGGGATGAAAGGGCTGAAAATTGTCATTTGCACAATGAAAAAAAAAAATCGCTTGCGGGCTGGCCAAAGAATTTTTTTTATCTCGATTCTTACAATTCCATATGATATTGAAATGATGGCGGAAGACTGTTAAGGTGACACGTTATCGTTTCAATCACGTACGAGACGAGCGATCAAGCTAAAGGGATAAGAACGTTGGGAAGAAACGTTGGGAGCGCCGGAGTGAGGATTTTTCCAATTCATCTTCGAGACCAATCGCAACATTTTCACCCTCAAGGACTTTCATGCGAGGTATGAAAGGGGCAAAAATTGTGATTCGCAGTCGACGAATCGACTGGAGGGGGACGAACGATTATGCTAAAGGGTTAAGAATAAAAACGCCTTCCGTTAACGGGGGGAGGGGGCACCAGAAATCGGACGTCGAAACGTTCGAAGCGGGTTCAGTGAGGATTTTTCCAATCCATCCTCGAGGCCAATCCCAACATTTTTATCTCAAGGACTTTCATGCGAGGTATGAAAGGGATAAAAATTGTAATCCGCGGGCGACGAATCGATAGCCATCAGTTTAAGAGGCGCGGGGGGGGGGGGGGGGGGGGGGTCGAAATGATAAAGGGGTAAGTATAAAACGATGGGGGGGGGGGATCGGATGTCGAAACGTTAAAGAGCCTGAGGATCTTTACTCCAGCTTCACGTCCGCTCAGACCGCGTCTGTATTCACATTGCGGCACAATGCCGAGCGCGTGTTTTTCTCTCGGTCCAACATGCGACACGAGCCGGTATCTTTATGACCACCCGAGGACATAAAGTGGCGTTATCCTCTCGTGCATGTATTCAGCCGTCGGAAGGAGGCACGCGCGCTGGCCTCGTCTCCATTCCGTACGTGAGACGGGGAACGGTACAACGCGAAACCCCGGTACACGAGTTGGATTGAAGGAGGCTGGCTTGTTGTCGTTGTGTAGGTGGTGTTGGTGGTGGTTTTCTATTCCGTGCGAACCGGCGGAGAGGCGACGGTACCGTACCAGTTAGTACGGTCGGACGCGAACGTTAGAACCGCGTCGTGCTACGGTTACGTATTCATGTATTGCGTATTATATGTAGGCAACCCGGCGATAGGATACCAGACGCCAGACCTTAGGGCGTCACTCCTTCATCCTCCTACACCAACTTGTTTTTTTTTTTTTTTTTTTTTTTTTTGCTCCAACAGCCTCAGACCGTTTTGAGGGCGACTGATAAAGTTGTGTGAAAACATGGTGTCCAGCGGTCCTTGAAGTCCTCGGAGTCCTGGAATTGTCCTTGTATTTTGCCTGACCTTTAAAAAGTCCTGGAATGTCCTTGAACTTCGCCTAATGTCCGTGAATTGTTTATTTCCCCGAAAATATGAATTTGTTTGAAAATGTATATTTAGTTTTGTAAATGTTTTTGTCTTTTTTTTAATGAACTACCACGTATTTGGGGTATTTTTTTCTGCTAAACACAAATCCGCTGGCCTTTTTGGGGCTGAAGTACAATGGGACATTGGAAGTCTCGATTTTATGCACGGAAAATCGTATTTTTGGGATTTAAATAGGAAATATTGGGTTAGGAGTAATTAATTGTTATATTCGTGTTCAGCGAGAAAAAATACATGGAATATCGCCTTGAAACAAAAGAAAATCGATTGAACAACGATTTTTCCATTTTTTAGCAGTTTTGAAGTTTTTTGAAAAAAAAAAACTTCAATTTTCGTGATTTTCAAAGGTCGATATCTCGGCGACACCCAATGGAGCTAGGTAAATTCCGAGGAGCCTATCGTGTTGTACGGAAAAAAATACACAAGATTGTTTTATCGTGCTGTTTGAGGACGTTTAAAAACACGAAAAATGGATTCGAAAGGGTAGCGCCCTGGAATTTTTGATGAAATATTTTCTGTCGGTATGAAATGTTTTTTACCGTTTATAAAATTAACAGCGACGTATTCCGACGTATTTTTGTGCGTTGAGCATGAACCTGCTGGCCTCATTGTGCGTAAGTGCAGTGTTACATTTGTATCTTCGATTTTATGCACTGAAAACAGTTTGCCCCAATGTGAAATCCCATTTTTGGGATTAAAATCTAAAATATTGCATTTGTACCAAAATGAACATCACATTCGTGATCGAGTGACCCCCGCTGGCACTCCGGTTTGTGTATCGAGTACCGAGCACACAAGGGTATCCAGCAACAGCCAGGAGACACCAGCGCCGTAGTAACAAATCGCCAGATGGTAGTTGCGTGGCGTGATACGTAATTACCCACCGGTTTGGAATAAATATTTCATTCCGTTCCGCCTTCGTTCCTTCGTTATTTGCAAAGGTCGTTCGAGTGATTTATCGAGGCGGCCTTAATCCCTCTATCTCCCGGTCCTTCCGGCGCAGCCAACACACAGCAGCCAATCTACACCCAACAGGGGAAAAGCTTTTTTTTCCTCCGCCCCTCCCTCCAGAGGCGGAAGGCGGCGAGGCGGGAGAAGATTCATTCATTCCCGATGTTTCCACTACGAAGATCGCTTAATTAATTTATCGTCCCCCGGCTACGGTGCAGCGGTGGAAGAACTACACCGTCAGAAGAGGGTCGCAGTCCGAAGGCGATGCTCTTCCAGCGGTGTCTCATTAAATTCTAGGGTCGGAAGGGTTGAGTCTGCCCCGTTTGGGGAGGGGGTTGCGTTTGACTCGAATAATTTCCCAGCGCCAGAAGGAAAAGTTGAAGGCGGTAAAGCCGGTGGGCAAACTGGCGAGGCCCATCTCTCCTCGAGGTGCTCGCGCGGCCGGAGTGTTAACGTTTCAACACTCCTTTCCTCCGTAGCCGGTCCCGGAGAGTTCCGGCAAAGCGAGAGAAGTATCGCGAGGGGGGGGGGGGGGGGGGGCAGGGTGGGCGTGAGGAAGGCTTCATCCGAGCGTAGGTTAAGCCGAGGAGGGTAGGAGGCCCAGCAAAGCGAGTACCAGCGGTACACACGCCCGCCGACCACTTTGCCTTCTCGGTGAGCGGCGGAAATTTCTGCGAATTCCGGGGAGACGATGGGAACCCCGGGAACACCCTGGTCCCTCTATAAATCCACCCCTCGGACGTATCCAGCTATATGGACACACGTACACTTTGTGTGCGGAGTTGTGTGCTTGGATAGAGCATGCCGGCAACTCACGTAGGAGAAGCTGGAGAACCGTCTCTCGGTAGAGAGCCATCTCGCACCTCCGCCGAGACGTCGAGTACCGGTCCCGAGAGCTCGCCGGGGGTCGGGAGGGCGCGGGGGCGCTGGTAACACGTGCAACGGAGGCTTTAACCCCGTGCAGTACGATAGGTTACCGCTGAGACTAGCCCCGTGCACTCTCTCCGTCATCCCGCGAGCCTTGAAATATTTATTTTAATTGACGCTAATCGGCCAAGGTGAGTTTAACGGCGCGGTCGTTCGCGGTCGAGGGACCGCCGAGGGTAGACCAGAGAGGGCTCGAGGGGTGGCGCGGGAGTAGGGGCGTGTCTCGAGGATTCAAAGTCCAGTGGCTATTTATCATCCATTTTTTTTTTTTTTGTCCTGGTCATTCGTCTTTGAGAATGAGACGATTGGACGGCGCGGTTAATTGGATCGGTTTAGGGCGTCGAGTTTGTGGGCGATAATTATTTTTTGTCAATTGACTGTTACGCGACCGTCAAGTGACCGATCCGGAAATGGCAAAGTACTGATCTCGTTAATTAGACAAAAAATTAATTGTATATTCATTGTTGAATATTTAGTTTATTGATGAATTAATTTATTAAAAAAAAAAATGAAAATATAAATGGTTACGAAGTCAATGAGGGAGAAAAATTCCTTTGAAATTCGCCTAGACTGCTTAAAAGTTGACGAAATTTGTGACCCCCGAACAAAAAGGTTAAACAAACAATTTCTGGAATAAATAAAGGCGGTCAAATGAGGGTAATTTTTTGGTCAATTGACGATTAAAAAAAAATTGCCGTCACGGCACATTTCTCGATCGCTCAGCCGGCTCGCATTGTGCACTACAACGTTTGTCGAGTTGTTTTTTGAACGTGTATGAAAAAAAATATATATGAAAATAGTTTGACAAAAATCGTCATACAGGCCGGTTGAAACTTGCTCAATAATCGCGAGGCTTCGCCCGGGCTGCGGTGGCATCGTCGACGAGAACCGGGTAACTTTCCTCTCGTCGACGCCTTCGTTACCCGGAAACGCGATGATACAGAAGTTTTTCCGCTATCGGGCCTGTGTGCATTCATGCGGGCTGCTGTCTCGTGAGTGTTTTGCTCGTACGTGAGCTTTCGGGATTCCGGAAACGAGAAACTTGGGCAATAAACGATGCGGAGAGTGCTCGATCATCGAATTCACATGCCGGCGCGGGTTAACCTGCGGATTCCGACCGTACGGCTTTTAGGCGTCTGGCGAGAAGGATCAGAACACCCGGCGAATACAATTCTACACCTCGGACGAATATCCTCAGAAACAGACCGTAAAAAGTGTACATTAATGTATTTACAAAATTCGAGTTCAAGATCATTTTAGGTAGCCCTTCTTGTTTGGTTGGTTGGCATAGTTTTAGTTATTAATTAATTAATTAATTCAATTATTTCTTTATAACGCTCGGTGCGAAAATTGCAGTTTTACGCATGTCGGCAGTTTTACGCATTGTGAAGTAAAACTTTTTCTGAACTCATGTGATTGCAGCACTCGCCAAAATATAGATGTCATTCAATTTCATTTCAAAAGTCACACTGGTCAGAAAAAGTCTTATCGCACTAATATCGTAAATGACAATTATTCAATTACTTACTTATATATTCATTTGTTTATTTAGTTTGACCATCGAATTCGCATGCCAGCACGGGTTAACTCGCGGATTTCGACTGGACGGCTTTAAGGCGTCTGGCGAGATGGACCAGAACACCCGGAGACTAAAATTCAACTCGTAAGAAATGTGTAGTAAGATTTTAGCGACATTTATGTTCTAGATGTTTTTATGGTAGCGATATTTATCTGGATAGTACTGCATAGTATGATTAATTTAATTATGAAATTATGAATTTATTAATTTGTTTATTAATTAATTTACATAATTTATCTACTTCTTCACGAGACAAGCCGATTACAATCTGTTTTCATCGATACACTGAATTCCAAAATTGAGAGGGAAAAAGACGCCAAAAAACTGACGTTCATGAAGAACAGACAATAATTGAAAAAGTGAAAAATGAAATTAAAAAAATCGAAATCGCAATAGCTGTTTGTGAAGATCGCTCAAATCTCACCGTTCGTTTTTTCTCCGTGCAGTGTAAACGAAACAAAAAATACGATATCCGAATGAAACATGAGAAGTGTGCTCCGCATCTGACCTTGAACTCGATAGCCTCAAAGTCGAACGTGTATCCGAGCGCCGAACGACGGAAGTGCCCGAGTCTCATCGATGAGCGTGTAGAGTCGAGTGACTTGCGCCCCTCTGCCGCTCGGCAATCGATGCGAAAAACCCTGTCTCATATAACTACCGTCACGCCGGGAGATCGCCAGACTGCCAGCCGCCAAACGTCCCAAAGCCGTGTCTGTCGAATTTTATAAACGATCGTTTATCTCCCGTTCCAAAGATTTCATTTCACGAGCCGTCGCACAGCGGCTCGTTTCCTGTGACCTCGCTCTCTCTCTCTCTCTCTCTCCGTAGCTCCTCGCCGTTTTTCTTTCTATTCCTCGCTCTTCCGTTATTCCCCACCGTCGAATAACGGCGAATACAGCACGCGAGAAAACCCGCGAGACTCTACCTTTCTCTGCCGTTAACTCTTAAACTCTCACACTTCCGTCTTTCGCGCCCTCGTGATTGTCATAACTTCGCGAATCTCCAACGTTCCCGTAACGCCCCCGTCAATACCGACATTCCTCGGAATATTCGGCTCCGTCGATTCCGGTCAAGGCCGGCCGATGAGCAATTTCTGAATATAGATATGGATATACATATCTATACATATACATATATATATATAGATAGATAGATAGATAGATAGATAGATAGATAGATAGATATAGGTTATTTATTGCGTCCAGGGATAAAACCCCTAAGGACCAAACTATGCAGATAGGCGGTGCATGAAGCAAAGCGAAGATCAGTTTGAGGACAGAATAGGGCGCAGTTCACGTAGTGCATTAAAGAGGATAATAATAATAATAGCAACTAGAGCATAAAGAAAAGCAAAGACACAGGAAGCTTAATAGTAGTGAAGAGGAATTAAAATAGATACACATATAGGCATATAAATATGGACATTTAGGTATGGACATATAGGTATGGACATATAGGTATGGACATATAGGTATGGACATATAGGTATGGACATATAGGTATGGACATATAGGTATGGACATATAGGTATGGACATATAGGTATGAACATATAGATATGGGCATCGGTATGGACATATAGATATGAACATATAGGTATAGACATATAGATATGAACATATAGGTATAGACATATAGATATGGATATGTAGATATGAATACATATCGATATGGATAGATATGTATACAGAGATCGAGGGAAGAGATAAAAATCGGCTGGGTTCGTAAGGGCAGCAGAAATTTCCTCTATCTTAGACTTTATTCTCCGCCCTTCGTCGAGGTGCGTAAAGATGTCGCGAGAGAAGAGTATTGACGTCGAGGGCTGCTTTTAAATATTGCATCCAAGTCACGTTCCCGGACCGTATCCGCAATTCCGCGCCCTTCCCCGCTCCCTCACCGACACATCTATCCGCGCTCTCTGGATCCTGGCTTTCGCCTCGTCCGGGCTAGCAGAGATGCCGAAGTGTTGGTGCCGAACGTCGCATAACTACCCGTGGGTTTCTAAGGAGACGAGCCCGAAGTCTTGGGAGAGAAAAGAAAAAAAAATAGTCAAGAAGAAAACGTCCTAAGGATGTAACGGGCTCGCTCGCGGTGTACGACAGTGAGGCGATAAGAGGGAAAAGTCGTAGATCGATCGGAATCTCTTTTCCGAAGGAATTTTGTTAACCAGGAACGTTTTTCGAAAGATCAAATTAGCGGCGTACTGTGCTATTGGTTTGTTCTTCTTTTGCTCTCGTATCGAAACTGTCGATCAAAGGTAAATTACTCTCTATAAATAAATCGCTCGAAAGTCGAATACGAACATTCGATCAACGATATTCAAAGAAGAAAGAAAAAGAATCATTCTTCGAGACCGTCAATTAAATATAAATGACTCTCTATAGATAAATCGCTCGAAGCCGATGAGTTCGAAGACGAATATTCGACCAATGAAAAAAAAGTCTTCTTTCAACAATGTGTGAACGCCGTTGGATCATCGAAAAAGTGTCACAACTGCATGAAACTAAAGAATTGATAAACCCTCCGGCAACGCTGGTGCTGTTAACGCGATCGAAAAGGAACGGCTCACGTGTGTCATAGCCAGAGAGATTTATGCTCGAGCCCTTCGAATCTCCGTTTTTTTCTCCACCCTACCCCATCAGAACCAACGACGAAACATAAAAACTTAACGGACCGGAAAAAGCTAGAGACGATAGGCAAATAACTCCTCTAAAAAAAAAAAAATAATAATAACAACAACGACCTTCACGATAATCGAACGTGTATTCTAAGACTTAAAAACCTCGGGCGCACGATATTATTCTCATCTCGAATTCGAATATAAAATCGCTTTTGCATTCGCACACAACCGAGTACTCACCCCCTCGTTTTATGTGGCTTTCTATCTTTCCTTATTCCCCCCTCAGTCTCGTTCACCGCGTACCTCTTCAGACTTTCCAGTTTGCCGCACACTCTACTACTGGTACTGTATTGTAGTAATACCTTTCGAGATTCCCCCGCACCACAGAGCGCACTTGCGTGTGTCCTACGTTCGACACAGCACGAGGGTAGAGCTGTAGAGTTCCACCGCTTCGTTCGTTGTGGTTTCGTTTTTTGGTTTTCGTCTTTTTTTTTTCTTCGTTTTATTGTTTTTTTTCCCCTCTCCAGCCTACCACGAAACTCACGGCGCGAACAGCCCCACTCGAGTTTCCTCACCGTTCGTTTCTCAACTGTCTCCGTCTATCGCACTCGAAAATCCGCGCCGATTAATGAATGCGAAATAACCTTCCGCCACAGTAGTCAATTACGATGAAATTCTTTGGTCTAGTGGGACTCGAGTTGTTCGAAAGAAACTCGTGAAAAAAAATAACCGAAACGAAAACGCGAAACTCGAGCGACGAGCGAGCGGGACGGGACACGGAAAACGTGTCGCTCCGCACCGAAGCACGCAGCCCAGGATAAGGTTATAAGAGCCTGTGAGCGCCTCGGCGGTTTAGTTCCCGAGGAAGCCGCCGCGCCGCGCTGGCCTCGATCGGACGGTCTTCGGGCGAGAGAGAGAGAGAGCCAAACGAACTATCCCCGGAGTACCCCGCGACGACCAACCAACACTGAACAACCCCTCCATGACGCTCTCGCCAGAAATCCAGGGACGAATATCCCCAGCCATGGACCCCTCAGTTTTTTATCGAAGCATTCCGAAATTTTCGCGTTCCTCTACGTAGAGGCGTTTTCTTTCACTGCGATCCATTTGTTTTCTGAATGCTCGTGCTCGCCACCGGAAAGCCCATAATTGAACGTCGAAAACAGAGTTCTTTCGATCCGAGAGAAACAAAAAAACGGATGTATGTTTTCCAGCTTCGTCGACGGAGATCCCAGCGACAAATAATCGTCTGGAGAACGACTTCCGTTTCAGCGTTTCGTTTAGATTTTTTATTATTAGTAATAATTATATTTGTTGATAATGTTTTGGATCGTACGGACATCGATACATTTAGAAGATTATTTACAATGTATATTTGAATTTCTATTGTCTATTTGTATCGCAGCTTCGTCGAACGAGATCGTAGTCAGAAAATCGTCTGGAGAACGACTTCCTTTTCAGCGGTTCAATAGTAATTTTATTTATTGACAATGTTTTGCATGACATGGACATTGAGATATTCAGAAGTTTACTTACAGTACACATTTCTATTTATATTGCCAACGGGACATCGACCTAAGTCCTGATCAGCGGCTGATTCGATTTTTTGTACTCGTGCGTTGTTTTAATTTGTTTTACTTTTTATACCCTTAATTGAATGTCGAAAACAGAGTTATTTCGATTAAAAAAAAAATTTTATGTGTTTCTGCTTCGTCGACCACGATTCTAGTAACAATCGTGCTTGTTATTGGGTTGTTTTAATTTTACGTTTCAGTTTACCCATATAGCACGCAATATTTTGAAATCATTTAACAAATATTTTCAATCTTTCAAATCTTATGGAATATGTTTGAAATATATTTTAAAATATTGTACCAAAATATTCCAATGAAACGTTTCTCGAATATTCCAAAAGCATACTTAATCTTTCAACACTTCTGAAACATAATGAAATTTTTGTTGAGATTTGGAATATAGAAATTTGGAAATATTTCTACGATTGTTTCCGTGTTTATGCGGGTGTGTATATGCAAATTGTACTGGCGACGCAATCTTTGACATTTCATTGAGATGTTTAAAGAACATTTCGGAAACATTTCAATGTAAGATTTATGAGCGGACAAAAGAACATTTCCAAAATGTTTTAAAAACATTGCACAAATATTCTCAACATTTCAAAAAAATATTTCCACGCTTAGTTCCCTCCGTAGTTTAGATCTACGTTTGCAATTCCCTCAAATTGTTGATACGTGGTGAGTGCTGGATATTCGCGACTGCGGTTCACAATTTGTGTGGGGAGTTTACCCGGCGGTCACATGAATTTTTTATTATTGATAAAATCATCGGGTTGAGAAAGAAAGTCCATCGATATCGCGTTCTCCCCGTGTCGGCCGTCGATCGACGTTGCTCGCTACTGCTGCCGCTGTATCTACGTTTGTCACGGTTAGGGAAGAGGAGGGAGGAAGGGGGCGAAGGAGGGTCGACGAGAGTGACGGTTTACGGGTAATCGACGAGTAAATGGGCGTAATTGGAAATTCATATCGAACGTATATACTGGTACAGAGGATAGGTTAGTGGAGGCCGAGGAGAGGGCGAGGGAACGGGCTGGCTCTCGACGACTCTCGGATCGCTGGTCGACAATGAAATACTCGTTAATAATGGTTAATGCACAATGGAGGTAACTTGCCACGAAGCGGAGTCGAACGCTTCTGGTTTTGCTGTGGATGAACGACGACATCGGTCGGAGGGTGGAGGAGGAGGAGGAGGAGGCGGAGGAGGGGGAGGGAGGGAGGTGGGGGGGGGGGGGGGAGAGAAAAAGAGCGGCAAATATAAAGCGAGAGAAACGCCGGTCGGAAAAGAGCTGTCTGGAGCAAGATCGTGTCACAGGAGGGAGGGAGCGAAAGGGGTGACAAAAGGGGAACTTTGCGAAAGAATTGGAGAACGTGAAAACGAGCGGGACGACGAGAACGACGAGAATTTTACATTCGTCGAGGCGAGGGGGAAGCGTGCCAAGTGTTGACTCGCGAAGGACTGGCCTGTGCACAACGGCTGTACACAACCGCAGTCTGACAAAGAAAAATTCGTTGTCTACGATTGAGCCACCAATGCCCTCGCTCGACGGCAGAGCTCATTGCCAAGTGGCCTTTTGCCCTGAGTTTCTGCATTATTGTACATTCAGATATGAACATTTAGATACGGACATTTAGACGCGGACATTTAGACGCGGACATTTAGACGCGGACATTTAGACGCGGACATTTAGACGCGGACATTTAGACGCGGACATTTAGACGCGGACATTTAGACGCGGACATTTAGACGCGGACATTTAGACGCGGACATTTAGACGCGGACATTTAGACGCGGACATTTAGACGCGGACATTTAGACGCGGACATTTAGACGCGGACATTTAGACGCGGACATTTAGACGCGGACATTTAGACGCGGACATTTAGACGCGGACATTTAGACGCGGACATTCAGACGCGGACATTCAGACGCGGACATTCAGACGCGGACATTCAGACGCGGACATTGAGACACGGACATTTAGACACGGACATTTAGACACGGACATTAAGACACGGACATTAAGACACGGACATTAAGACACGGACATTAAGACACGGACATTAAGACACGGACATTAAGCCATGGACATTAAGACATGGACATTAAGACATGGACATTAAGACATGGACATTAAGACATGGACATTAAGACATGGACATTAAGACATGGACATTAAGACATGGACATTAAGACATGGACATTAAGACATGGACATTAAGACATGGACATTAAGACATGGACATTAAGACATGGAAATTTAGACATGGAAATTTAGACATGGAAATTTAGACATGGACATTTAGACATGGACATTTAGACATGGACATTTAGACATGGACATTTAGACATGGACATTTAGACATGGACATTTAGACATGGACATTTAGACATGGACATTTAGACATGGACATTTAGACATGGACATTTAGACATGGACATTTAGACATGGACATTTAGACATGGACATTTAGACATGGACATTTAGACATGGACATTTAGACATGGACATTTAGACATGGACATTTAGACATGGACATTTAGACATGGACATTTAGACATGGACATTTAGACATGGACATTTAGACATGGACATTTAGACATGGACATTCAGATATGGGCATTTAGATATGAACATGCATATATGGACATATAGATATGTCATCGAATCACCGGACATCGTGTCGCCGGAGAGAGGGACGAAAGGCGGACGAAACGGGTGACGAAAGGGGAACTCGGCGAAAGAATTGGTGAACGTGAAAACGAGCGGGACGGCGGGAACGACGAGAATTTTACATTCGTCGAGGCGAGGGGGAAGCGTGCCAAGTGTTGACTCGCGAAGGACTGGCCTGTGCACAACGGTTGCACACAACCGGAGTCTGACAAAGAAAAATTCGTTGTCTACGATTGAGCCACTAATGCTCCCGTTCGACGACAGAGCTCGTTGCCAAGTGGCCTTTTACCGTGGGTTTCTGTATTATACGACGGAATTTGAATAGTCCGATCGATCCGTGACTGATGACTCGGTCCGGTGGGAAATGCCTTTGATCATTTCTCGCAAATGCACCCGTCGACGAACTTCCACCGAGCCATCATTTATCTCGCTGATCCGTTACGACATTCCGCGGATGTATCTGTCCGTTATGGAATATTCCCGGTCGATGAATTATTCAGGATCGTTGCGGACCGCCGGCGGGAAGGCTCTTTGAGGATGGAAGAAAAGGGGAAATAAAAAATAAAATTAAAAGAACTTGCAAATCTCATTCGCGAATAAAAGCATCGGACCAGAATAATCCGATGGAATCAAGGCTGGCCACGAAAAGTTTGCCGCGATAGCGCAAGTACGTGCGCCGCGGACTTAAGCGATGACCATTCGTTTTTCGGTTCCGCTCTCCACTGCCCTCGCCGCTCGCTCTCGCGATCTCCACTTTGTTCTTTTTTTTTCTTCCTCTATTCTTTCCGTTTTACTTGTTTTTCCTTCCGCTTCTACTTCCCTTTTATTCACTTCATATAGCTCGCCGCTCGTCTCTCCCTTTTTCATTCCCTGCACTCGTTTTCCTATCCTACCGGACCAACCCTCCAGCTTCGTAATCCGATGTAGAGTATTATCCTCGCGGACCATTAATATCCGCCAGACGCTGTGCATCGAGATTCTTTTTTTATATATTTTTTTTTTATTTTTTTCACACGTAGGGATCATAGCGTCCTATTACAAACTGTTATTTACATTCGTTTGTTATAACGAATGGCCCATCGAACATTCCAATAATCTGGGAATTCTGAAGTAAGTTGTCATAACAAAGCGCGTGATTAAATGCGCTACAGACGATTCGTTTCGTTGGAGCGACAAATCAGTTGGTTGCGAGACAATTATTTGGTTTTGCCACAAACTTCGTTCATCCACAACCAATCAACCAAACAAGCACCCAATTTATTTTTCGATCCAACCAGCCGAAACTTCAGTCATTTTTTTCGGCAAACTTACTTCCGTAGATGATAAAAACTTTGTCGAGATGGATAAAACTAATGCAACTGAAAGAATGAATTTCGCGCTCGGATTAAGTGTCAAAGCCCGTTAACGCATCATCACGCGTGGAACATCATCAGGGAATTTTTTTTCTATCCCTTTATTTATATCCGCGAGACGTTGTGCATCGAAATTATTTTTTTCTCGCCCGTAAAAACCATATTGTGTTATTACGAACTATAATTTTCATTTGTTTCTTATGAAACCAACTTCGTGTTTAAATACGCCGCAACCGATTTATTTGGTTGGAGCGACAAATCAGTTTGTTCCCAAAAAATTGATTTTGACATTAAATCAGTAAACTAGACATTATATATTGCATATCGTTTGTGAATGTCTCACCATCAATATTGTAAACACCAATGTCAATAAATACATTTACTACTACTAGTTGGGCCGCAACCAACCGACCAACTAAGCAACTGATTTTTCGACCCAATCAAATTACTGCAGTAGTCAAAACTCTGTCGAGATAGATAAAGCCAACACGACAAAGTCCCTTAACGCTTTAGCACGCGTGGAACATCGTCGTGGCATTTATTTTCTATCCTTTCACTTTCCCTCGACAATGCACGATCGGACTCGAGGGATGAAAGCTCAAAGACACGCACTTGGAATTGCACGTGTCCCACGCACACACCTTTCACCCTTTCCCTTGACATTCCGAGCATGGGCAAATAACAAACCACAGCACAATTCCAAATTACGTGTTTAGTTTATTAATTCGTAAGAAACCCTACGATACGCGTCGTCCAAGGGGTGGAGTTTATGACACACTTCGATGCGTACATATTCGGGTAATGAGAACCTGGTGTGTTTCACACGGCAGTTAGGACGAGCGAACGAGAACGGTGATGAATTAAAAATACAACGAAAAAGGGTTGACAGTCGGCTGGTCTGTTTGGAGAGTCGGGGTTGAGAAAAAAAAAAAAGAAGTTTTGGCCCGAGAATAAAAGGGAGCTCGGAAAAGCCAACGACACGGAGGACTGCGAAGAGGTTCCGGTTCCGTTTTGTCCTCGGTTGGAAACGTACGACGTCGTTTGTATAGCGGGGCTCTGTTTTCCTCGCAAAGCCCACAAACGCCCGGCCACCGCATATAATTATACGAAGAGAAGGGTGCTTCACACTCACTTCCCATCCAGAAGTCTCGAGCGACCCAGTTGGCAAGATTGCGCGTTGTTCGCGCTTTTCCCCTCCCCCCCCCCCCCCCCCCGCGAGCTCGCCAATTATCGTTTCTCCTCTCTGGCTCCACGCAATATAAAAGATGCGAAGATTCCTGAAGAGTTTCACGAAGAAAAGAAAAATTGAATATAAAAACTCCACTATGATATTCGATCGCGATTTGCGCGATGGGGTGAAAAACTTCTCGGAGCCTCGCCCGTCCCTCTCTCAGCATAATGATGTTTATTCGGCATTATTATTCGGCGAGAGGGTGTGGCGCGAGTCCGGGCCGAAAACCCGGAGGGCTTGCCAGACAAAAACAAATAACAGCCGCGACGGAAAGCTGTGTTTAGCCCGTGAACAATAGCGCCAACCCCCAAACCCCTCACCCGGTTTTCCCCGGGTCAAAGTTTACCGAAAAGCACAGCGAATCCGCAATCCTCCCACCGAGTGAATTACGCCCCTGCTTAATCCAATGAACGATGGCGTGTACTATAATAATCCCGGCCGACGAGTAAATATCTCGCATTAATTAACACCCCTCTGTTTCATGAATTTCGGTTTACAATCATCATCAGCGTAATTACAAATCGCTTCTATCCTCGCCGCACGTGCGTGCGTAGATGCGTCGTTGTTATAGCCTCGCATTTCGAACGAGGAGTCTCTCGTACTCCCACTCTTCGCGGATGCGACGAAAGCTTCTCGGGAGTTTGGTCCGCGCAGACACTCGCGAGCTCACCGCGTTTGGTCTTATTGCAGTTGCGAGACAGAGTTTGTCGAAGGCCCGATGTACGGGCATTGTGGAAGCGGAGGTTTTCTCTCCGGTAATACAGGGGACCGGTGCAAAATGGCACAGCGGAGGAAAACGGGACGGTGAGGGCAAAACTCAATTTTTCCAATAATTTTTGGATGCCCCATTTTGTCCAAACGATACATCCGGATCTTCAAACCCGTTTTGCCCCGCTTACCACCATCGCCACCATCCTAAAGTTATTGGATAATTGCGTCTTGTCTTATTATCCCGTTTTATCCCGGTGTGCCATTTTGCCCCGCTCTCCCCTACACAGTAAAAAAAAGTTTGTACTTTTTACAACAACTTATTGTCCACAAACGTCCACAATTTTATATTTGTTAATTTTCTAGCTTTACAAACAAAAGTACAAACTAAAATTGTCAGTGATACGTGAAATGAAAGGACAAGTTCGTATATTCAAATAATTGACAAACGAGTTTGTCACGTATTTAACAAAATTATTTTTACGAAATTTTACATTCCGATTTTACGAAATTATTTTTTACCGTGTACTTCTGTAAACACTGTGAGAAACGGAGGGCCAGTAGGGAATGAGAGTGCGTAGACGCACTCGTCTATGCTCGCTGGGAGAAGCCGAAGCGGAGGCTTCGGCTCTCCACCTACGTGGAGAACACAAGTGTAAATATCTCGTATTAATGAACACCCCTCTATTTCATGAATTTCGATTTACAATCATCGTCAGCGTAATTACAAATCGCTTCTATCCTTCCCGCACGTGCGTGCATAGATGCGTCGTTGTTATAGCCTCGCATTTCGAACGAGGAGTCTCTCGTACTCCCCCTCTTCGCGGATGCGACGAAAGCTTCTCGAGAGTTTGGTCCGCGCAGACACTCGCGAGCTCACCGCGTTTGGTCTTATTGCAGTTGCGAGACAAAGTTTGTCAAAGGCCCGATGTACGGGCATTGTGGAAGCGGAGCTTTTCTCTCCGGTAATACAGTACTTCCGTAAACACTGTGAGAAACGGAGGGCCAGCAGAGTGCGTAGACGCACTCATCTATGCTCGCTGGGAAAAGCCTCGCAGGCTTCGGTTCTCCACCTACGTGGAGAACACGAGTGGGTGTGTACATAGAAATATATGTGTGTGGCGTAGTCGAGGTATAGACGAGGTCGAGCGAACGCATTAGAGAGGGTGAGTGTAATTTCACACATGACGTAACTCACCCTTCAACCCTCCTGCCCCCCTTCTCCCCACCGTGTCCCACGTACGAGCGGCACTTTGCTTTCGTTCGAGCCCGATAGGCTGCCGGCCTCTCGCTCGTTCGTACTGTGTACGCTTCCGCGGGAGCAGCACCGCAGGAAAGAGCTTCTCTTCCATCTCTCGCGGATCCTATCTTCACCTCGAGGCTTTCTCTCTTTCGGACTCCCGCCCGGTAATATAATAAATTCTCGTTCTCCCTCCCTCGCGCTTTCACCGAGCAACGGAGAACACCGGCGCTCACGCCGGGCACTCTGGTCTTTTCGGATGTTCCACGAACCGCAGCCATCGGCCACCCTTGCCGTAACCATCCACCTCTCTGTGCCTATATTCACGGTTGCCAGCGGCTACTGATTAAATTATTTCCCGTAATACCCCCGGCGTGATTGTACGAAAACTCGGACGTGTCGAAATAACGGCGTATGAAATCGGCGGTGCAATGTATGCTTCATGTGCAACGTATGTTGTTATAACCAATTAACTATCGTCTGTCTGTTGTCTTGAATAACTAACCTCGTGTCAGTTCAGGAACAATTGCTGGATGTTCCTATGCTACTACGATCCACTTTTGCCCAGACTTGATGCTACAATTTGTCACTGATCAGGTTCTATTTGAGTTCACTACGCGTTTAGTCTTGTATTTTTTTTTTTTTTTCTATTTTTGTTGTATTATTTTCGATTATCTGGAATCACTCACGACTTTCACTTCTTATTTAGTTCTTTACATTACGTGCAAATGTGTATTATAGGACTCTCGCAATTTTATTGTATACTTGGATGATTGATTATCCATTTAATCTGTATTCGATAAATAAATAAATAAGGACTTTTACTAGGCTATTTGAACGTGTTCGTATAGGTTTTATTTCACTTCTCTTAATTGTGGACGACGGGTACTTTATAGCGTACGCCGCGACGTTTCGCTTGCGAGAAACGCCGCAGCGGTTCGCCATCTGGCGGACGAAAATCGCACCCGAAGTTTGTTGTTGGGCGTCAGCTTTGGTCGACGAGTACCGGGGCAACGGATATCCGATCCGAGCGCGCACGGTAAATAATGAGCGAAGTATTTTCCAGGATTTCAACGTATGTGGAAATTCGATAGTGCAGAATAGTATAGTTTTTTCGTTACCGGTGGAGATACATAATCCGCTGGGTAGGCACGTGAAAGACGATACAGACTCCGCGTATTGGATAGCTCCGACAATACAGCGAGTTCATATTTTCCGCTTGTATCAAAATTTTATCGAGTTCTCTCTGCGGAGCGCAGTGGAGAGAGCTTATTCATCCGCTCATCCCACGCTTTTCGTCTGCCGAGCCGTTCGCCTCGGCGCTATCTTTCTCACCCTCTCGGCACTCTCTCTGTGTGTGTACCGCGTGAGTTTTTCACGAATTTGCCGACGTCGAGCTTCTCCATTCCTCGCGGCGTCTGTAGCTCTCGCCGCGCGTTGCAAGCCGAGAAAAGGCGAAGCCGGGCCGTTACCGCCTCGGCAGCGGCAGCCAACGATATTAAATATCACACAGGAAGCTGGCGCGCGGCACTTTTGCCCTCCGCCGGGCATAAGTGTAGAAAGAAAAATAGAGAAACGGGCGGAAAAAAATATCGCGGTAGGGTGGGGAGACAGGGGAAAGATAAGACGTCTGGACGTCTTATCAAAAATTAAAATTTCATTTGGCCGGCACGGTATACGGCCGGAAGTGAGCCGGAGTAAGACGGTAAGGCGAAGAGCGGCGGGAAGAGGAAGTCGAGAGAGGAGGTGAGGCCATGCAAAGCGGGCCGAACTGAGAGGCGGATGAAGAAAGTCTCTAATCACCGTTGTAACTAACTTTCCCCACGACCCCGTCTCCAGTTCGATTAACGTCTACGACGTCCCCTCCGTCTTCCCCTGCGAATCGAAAAACTTCCTCCGCCGAACGATATAAAAGGTGAATTACACGAGATATAACATCCCCACTGCGCGTTTAACACGAGAAAGAAGTCCGATCGTAAATGAAAGGACACGCTCCGTTACGCCCCGCTCTCTACATTTTTCCGTCTTCGCCATTCGCAAAACGATTCCCTGGTGCGATAAACAGGTGATCGCTGACAATTATCGTGTAATCGGTCGCAGGCGAACTCGATTTGATTGGATCGAACTCCCGCGCCGATGGTACAGATAATTGTACCTTTTAACTTATGCATAAAATCGTTGTTGACCCAAACACCGAGTAAACGCCGGAATTACCGGTTGCGAGTCAAAAGCGCTCGGACGTTTGCAAAATTATTGGGTAGCAAAGACAGAGCGAAAGTGAACGATCATAGCGCAGGACGGAGCGTAACAGCGAGTTTCACTGTTAAGAGTCGCTTGGATATACAGATCTATATATATGTATAGGGTAGCGGACGCAGGAATCGAGGGGTGCAATTCGAGTGCGGCCAGCCGCAAATGCCGGATCTCTCTCGTTGTCACCCCCTTTCGGTGGTATCGGTGCGCTTCTCTCTGGGTTCTCTCCGTCCCCTCGGTCGCTGTTCCTCGTTGCTCTCGGTTTTCCTCCACTTCCTCTTCGTCGGTCTCTGCGCTCGGGCGGCTACAGCATCGTTTGTGTTACTGTCCCGTGGCCGTGAGGGCGCGAGAGCGTTATCTATCCTCTGGTCCGCTCGCGCCTACGCCCTCCTCCATCCCCCTGACACGTCGGCCTCGTCGGAAATCATTGCCACCAGCACGCGCGCCCAACCAATTGTCAGACCTATTCACCATCTCTGTCCTTTCCGGCGCGTCTACCCCCGGGCCGGGAGCCTCGTCGAACATTGGCTTCCGCCCAATATTATCGATTCCCAAATTCCAACAGCCAGTATACCTCAATCGTGAACCTATGGCTACGTCGAGAACACAATCGGGCGTTATTGGGATTATCGGCGGTTCTCGTACATCCTACCCCTCCATTCACCCATTCCCCGTCGTGCACACCGACCGTACTAAAGCTTTCGTTCAATCGACGTCGCCTGTTGAAAAGTTCCCTTGTAACTCCGATCTCGTTCATGGATGTATTATTATTATTGATATTATTATTCACCTAGTTAATAATATCTTACATAGTATGTATGTAAGATATATCATGTATGTAAGAGAAGGGTCTAAGAAAAATTCTTATAAATCGGGTACTTCCTACCATAGGTGGCGCCCTAGCGCCCATTGCTATGTGCTATGGTAATATCTCGGAAGCGATATGGTCATTTTAACTAGATCCTTCTCTCAGTGTACCGGATTCTTGTTCAACGAGGACCTAGAAACTGCCAAGACGGCAACCCTTGAACCATTCGAATAACAAGTTGATGCGCTAAAAAAAATCTGCAAAAATTTACAGATGTTCCTTGAAGTGTTGTTTGTTTTCTATAATGCAGAAGAAAATTTATCTCGATTCTCGGAGGTGGCGGCTGCGAAATCTTTTAATATTGTAGCGAGATAGTAATTCATAAATCAATGCTTTTAGATTTATAGGTGTCACAGGATCTTCCTAGTTGTGTTCGCCCATTAAATAGATAAATTATATCTTCTGCACTCGCCATCTTTTTTTTTTTTAGTCTTCCACTGCTCTCGCCCATCCGAGCGATCCGTTAACAGTGCGGTCAAGAACTCATTTTTTTGCGATCGTACCGTGCAAACGGTTGTTCGCTGGTGATCCGTTAAAATCCTGTCGGGTCATCGTTTGTTGCCTGTCTTCTAAATCCTACGAGGTACACATTCGTTCCGGGACTGGTGGTCGCTTCGCTTCTTCACGCTTTTCGAACTCGAAGCTTCGCGGAGTCAACCCTGACACGGATGGTGAAAAAAAAAACCCGCAAGTCGTTTAGCTGGAGGAAAGGGTGAGACAAGAAAAAGGAGTCCAATAACTCTGGTACCAAGTCCGAACGTCAACATTAGTTCTCGGATTCGGAGACGGGTCGATTAGTCCGCGGCCGAGCAATACTGACCTTAACTACTGTCGACTACTTCGCAAATGGTAATTCGACCGTGTACAGTCTACGATTCTTTATTACCCAACCATCATCGGCCACGCTTGGTTAGCTGCGACACCCCCTGGATTGAGAAACGAGCCGATGACCTGCCCGAGAATGAAAAGAATGAGCGATGAAAAGAAAACGAAAAAAAAGCCGATCAGTTTCAGTCGAAGCGAAGTGGGTCGACACGGGTGATGAAAAAAATATTTTTATAAAATCCGCAAAGTCGTACAGCTGGAGGAAAGGGTGAGAAGTGAAGAAAGCAGTCTAATAACTGACGAGTACGCGGCTGGACAATACTGTCCTTAACTCCTTGCTGACAATGACGTTCCTGCAGCAAAACGAGTAGTCAAAGCAGCACAAACAGTGCTACGTAGAAGCAATTGGTTTTGATATCATCGACAAAACTTTCTTGTTACTGCGACGATTTAGTTTGCTATGAGAACAAACCACCAGCTGCAATGTGACGGCTGAGTAATGACTGGTAATAGGATAGTTATAGATACGTACATACATTTATCTGAAGATTAACTTACTTTATTATTTTATTATATTGAAATTAATGCCTGTATTTGCAAGTGCGAATTCTTGAAATTTGCTGTGTATGGATGTATTAAACTCCGAATGATATTACCTTTCGCAGTTCATAGATCCTTATACAACAAATTTTGAGAATTGGCGATTCCACTCTATTTTTATTTTTACTCGAACATGAAGGAACTGTTTCCTCGCGTCTCTTTGTTTTAATTTTGCGCGTCGAGCCTCTCGAGCTCGTCGTATTGTTCGAACATATACGCGCCCCACTCAGTCATGTAATACATTTTTTTTCTTACAGCAACGAAGGTTGTTTTGTTGCGGTAGCAAATCGCCCCAAGCGAAAATTTTTGCTATGATTACAAGCTGGTTTTATTGTCCCGATACTAAGAAACTAAACTTGTTACGATAACAAAAATCTAGTTGTACCAACAAATTTTACTTCTCCGTGAAATGAAAACGAAAGAAAAAAAAAAAAAGAACGGTGTATAGCCGATCAGTTTCAATCAAAGCGAAGTGGGTTGACACGGATGATGAAAAAGATATTTGTTAAAAATCCGCAAAGTCATACAGCTGGAGGAAAGGGTGAGAAGTGAAAAAAGGAGTCTGATTACTGACGAATACCAAGTCCGACACGGCTCGATTAGCCCGCGGCTGAACAATACTGACCCAAACTACTTGCGACTTCTTCGCCGATGGAAATTCAACGGCGCACGGTCTGCCTTCCTTTATTACCCGACCATCATCGGCCACACTTGGTTAGCCTCGACACCCCCCGATTGAGAGACGAGCCGATGACCTGCTCGGGAATGAAAAGAATGAGCGATGGCGACGGCGGAGACGAGATGACATTGGAGAAAACGAAAGAAAAAAAAAAGAACGCTGTATAGCCGATCGGTGTCGGTCGAAGCGAAGTGGGAAGACTCGATTCGATACCGATCGGCGTTACTCCCCCGGGCTCGTTTCCTCTCCACCCCCCCCCCCCCCCCCTTGAGCGTTTACCGAAGTGGCCGGTCATCAATTTCCCCGGCGATATAACGCGCCACCGGGGCGAAACTCACCGTGCGACTCGCTTCGCGTCCGGACAAAGTTTCGTCCGGGTATTCCGACTTACCCCCCCCTCCCCTTCCCCCGCATCTCGCCTGCACTTCCCTCCGCCCTCCGCGCTCCTGCAAAATATGCTTTCATACAGCAGCCTTTTCTTTTCTCCTACTCCGTTCGCTTCTTTTTTCTTCTTTTGCTTCCTCATAGAGGAAGGTTTGTGATGATGAAAAATTTTTTTTTCGAGATTTCAATGAAAACGTGTTCAGAATGTTCCAAGGCCTACTGGAAATGTATTCGTTCCGCAATAACACCGTTGACGGGAAACACGAATGGATTTTCTCGCTACGGAGGACGCACCGTAGAGGGGGGAAATGGGGCAAGACGGACCACTTTTACAAAGTTTTTTCTTTGCCTGACCCGAAGAGGATATTCTCTTCTCGATCGGAGACGACGGGTCCGTTTTGCCCCGCTCGGTCCGAATACCTTGACTCCTTCGGTAGCTCACCTTCTCCCCGTACAGTTCTGCCGTGTATGCACTCTGTTTTATTTTATTTATTTTTATTCTTCTTCTCTCGTACACCTCCGGCTCCGGTTGCGTACTTCCAAATGCAAAAGTCCGCGCCGTATGTGCGTACAGCACGTTACAAGTGTACAGGGTATATATATATATATATAAACCCACACGTATTACCATACGTGTACCGGAAACGAGTTCGTAGCCTCCGGCTGTGTAAACTGCTACAGCCCATACGGTATCGTTAAATATATGCACACCTGTGTTTTTCTGTTTCGTGTTCCGCTGTTTTCTTTTTTCCAGGGAAAATCCCCTCTCCCGTATCTCTTTTTATTTCACTAACCTGGTGAAAAAAAAAAACGTCCGAGCGGGGCGAGGTGGCCGGGAGGAGCCGCGAAATTGGCGCGATGATAATGAAATTCCGTAACGAGCTCGATCCAAGGCCAACGACGTGCTGGATTTTTCTTCGGAACCCGGACGAAAGAAACTCCATGATGAAAATCTATGCCGGTGCGGACGGAGTAACTGGAAAAAGAATGAGAAATTAAAACGAGTTTATCGAATCTGCGATGCTCCGCGGCACATTGCGATATCCGTCGTTAATTAAATTGTCGAAGGGACGTCTCTTCGAGCCGATGGTACGGTGCCTCTTTTTCGGGGTGTCCAGAAGAAGATTGCAGGGAGTTTGTTAATTGCCTACACATTTCAAGCGGCATCTCGAATTCCAACTTTGTGTAATTTCAGTACAAATGATAATAATAGGGTTGAAAGACTTTAGGTCGATGGCGCTGTTACGTCCTGTGAATTTTCGACCAAATTCACTGACGCAACGGAGGAAAATTCATTAAAAATGCTAATAAAATAATAGTCACAGGAGAATCCTAGAAAATTCATAGAAAACAAATATTCGCCGGGAACTAATTACTTCGCGGATCGTCACCTCTTTACGGCAGTCAGTGCTATACGAAACGGTCATTATCAACTTCCCGGAAAAATAACTATTGTCTAGAAGTCATTGACTTCTCACGGAATATTGTATCAACACAGTTAAAATTTAATACAACTGTTGTACCCCGGCTGGCATAGTAGGATATTATTTCGGGACACCGGTTGCGAGATAGTCAAGGTACGCAACGGCACGCGACGAGCGTACATCGAGCGTCGAGCGCGTGTGACTCGGTAACCGGAGCATCGGCTCGAGTACCGAGGCAATCATTGCGAAATATAAAATATGCTCCAAATCTCGCCCGCAGAAAAGCGAGGATTTGGAAAGATATCTGTTTATAAGAATAAAGTAAACCATAAACTTGCGCTAGATATTAAGCTGACATACGTGCTCTCGATGAGTATATAGACGATCGAGAGCAGGTACTCGGCAGTCTGATCAGAACTCAGGATACGGTACGGTTGATTACGATACATTAAATTACATAACCGAGATAATTGTGATTAGCGCACACACGCACGCACGCACCCACGCACGCACGCACGCACGCACGCACGCACGCACGCACGCACGCACGCACGCACGCACGCACGCACGCACGCACGCACGCACGCACGCACGCACGCACGCACGCACGCACGCACGCACGCACGCACACACACACACACACATCCGGACGCCAGCTAAAAGTCACATTTCTCGACGTTTTCGACCATTCTTACGCTGACATTAAAATCTCGAAAAACATTTTTTTCATGAAAACATAGCTTCCTCTATGAGGAAGCAACAATGAACTCGACAGTTGGTGATAACGCTGGCCTTCAGTAAGTGGCGGGAAGCATTGCGGGACCGTGAGAGATCTAATTACACAGCCTTGCTACGGTATGCCAGGGCCACGCGGAGTGTTATATCAGTTCGACGTAGTAAACATCTTAGGACGCATCGAGTAGAATTAAATACCGAGCCATAGTAAACACCACATGGTGATCATCGACCTATATTCTTTCGGCATGCATTCTCAGCCCATCCCTGAATAAATTTCCGAAAGGTTAGATTCAAAAGGGGCACTGTTCTGATAAAGCGTCACATGCGATAAACGCGTAATAGGATTTATGAAGGGTTTCCTGGGATATGAAAGTTCCTGACAGCGCAAACGTATTATCTTGTGAAACCATTTATCGTCAATTTCGAATGTGAATTTGCGTTAATAAATGTAAAATCATGAATCATGTATTATATCCAGAGGTATCGTTGAGTGAACCTTGACCTGCCACGATTCTAAAATTGTGGATTATACATTGAAGCGTTATTTTTCGCCCTGAACGCGAATCCGGTAGCAATTTTTGCCTAAACTCAGACGGGATATTGGCAACGGCAATGAAGAAAAAAAATAGATAGTAAAAGCGAAACGTATCATTCAGCCGTGGCTAAAAATAATAAGGAAGTAGTATCACCGTCACGGAAGTTACACGTGCGGATGAGTTAAATTTTCCACTCGAGCGAAGCTTCGCCAAGTCAAAATGTGGTATCACCAAGATCAACACTTAAGAATTGCTATAAAATTTCAAATTCCGGGATCAAACATAGATATCTTTTGTTTACAATTTGTCATCCATGTGTGCAATAGATTAAAGCGTTCGGCCGGAAATTCTTTATCTGCGAATAGCGTTTTACCTGCCCAATGTGGTATATAAGTACGCGACTGTCGGCAAATCCGAAGATCAGTTGTCCGCATCGATTTTTAACCAGCGACGAGTCCATTGCCAATTGCACTATACCGCCGTGTCATTATAGGTTGTTTCTGCACTGATTTATACAGATACCGATCTAGTTACTTCTCATTTCAAAGGATGAGGGAAATGATTGTCGCCGTTCTGGCTATGGTGATATTTCTCCAATGTTCGGTGAGTTGTCACATCTTAAATTTTCAAACTTGTTTTAGCGTGACACACCAAACACACCAACTCTTTAGGAGTGGAGAGAGACTTTTCGGGAGTGGTGAAATTTTTAGGAGAGGACTAGAAATTATCGTGTGTTTTGTAATGAGATGTTACACGTGTCTAATTTATTGCAGTTACTTCGTGCGAATGAAGCATTTTTGGTAGGAGAAGATACACCTGTTTGGTTCGCTGAAAGGCCTGACCCCAGCAAGCCGGTTATCTACACCAAGCTCCAGCAGGGGGTATGTAAAGCTGTGCATCTACAGTACCGATCCATCCTCAAAATCGAATGAAATGATCACACTTTTTTATTCTCAAAAATAAACACAGATGGTAAAACAGGCGCTCGACCATTGGCAAGATATGCAAACGTCGGGTGGTTTTCCAGTGAGGAGAAAACGAAGCATCGATAACACCAATTACGTAAGTTCACCGTTGCATCAGATCAGAAGAAATTGTTGTTTGTCCAAGAGATTAACCGCTCCAGAAAAGTGTTTGAACTTAAAACTATTATCGGCTTACCGACCGAGTCGCCATGCGCCCGGAAAAGGCATAAGTTTCGAACGGATGCCACATTGAGGTCCTTGATATTGTGGAAAAAAAAACTCAAGAGTCATCGGATTCGTCTATCAACCACGATGACGCCTAATAACACTTTGCATTTTCCCAAAAAGTCAACGACCTCGGTATGACCTTCGTTCGGGAGCCTCGCCGGTAATGCTGCATCTGCGTCCCATCGTAAACTGCCGCTATCAGTAGTGTTTTACTTCCTAAAACTAGCAATCCCTAATGTTAATTGTCATCTGGCAGAGTGAACCATACATATCGACCGAGTCCACCGAAGCAGAAGGAAAACGTTTTGTTCGAAGTCTATGCACGGATAACCGCACTCTTTACCCTTCAGTCCTCCTTGTCGTCGACTACGGATTCTTCCACCCAATGTCGGAGTCGTGAGTATATCGACGATTAAATTATCATGCATGTAATCCAGATAATGTTCACTCCCTTATCACGATATTTACTTTGCCAACAGAAACAAGCAAGAGGTCATCAAGGAAAGGATCCTTTACGCTTTGGCCTTTTGGCGCACCGTCGACACGGAGCTGAATCAACATATTCCGAGTCCAAAAGTGTCGCTGCGCATAACTGGGATCGTCATCACCCGCGTGAGTTAATTGGTTTGCAGCAGCGAATTTCAAAACAATGAGACTATGATTCAACGATGAACCGACTTTTATAACGCCTCTTTATAAACCTGCGCAGAACCGTACAGCTTCGCCGTACATACACCGCAATACGATCAAACATTCATTGAATTCTATGCTTGGGTATTGGTGGCAAGTTGCGAAAACCAACCAAGATTTCGCAATCGGATCGTATGACATCGTAGCTCACATGACAGAGTAATGAGATTATTCATCATTACCGATCTTTCTTTACATAATGTTGTTTTCTGACTTGCATTAATGTGTTTCGTCCTTCCAGCACGTATTACGAAATGTATAAAGATCCGCATTGGGAACTTATGTTGGCTACCGTTCGTAAGTTTCCTTAAAGCAGTATGATATACCCTGTCACCCTCCGAACCTGGTCCTACCCTAGCAAGTTGGCGGACGGCTGCTTTTAGGGAAAAAACTAGAAAACGGACACGTCCGTTGTGGAACGAAACGGACCACAAAAATGGTAAAACAGACCGTACGTTTGGATTGGTCCTTTTTCGGTTACGGGAACCGAAAACGGACCAAAGCAAATTTTTCAAAAAAGTCCAAATGCCAACAAAAAAATGAACAGTCCGTTTTGTCGTTTTTTACGGTCCGTTTTGTTTCCCAACGGACGTGTCCGTTTTTCGGCCCGTTTGCGGTCCATCAACTTGCTAGGGTAGTGAGCGTCAAAAACTACCATTAATTTTGTTCATGGATACTAACCATTTCCTGTCAAAAGGAAATCCATGCATAAAGTGCCCATCTCAATCAAAATTTCTGTTGACCGAAAATGGCCAGTTATTCTTATCGACCGAATATGTGTCTCGCCTCAACTTACCAATAGAATCATTCTTTACAGCCACAGCTTCGTTCGGTTCTCCCTGCAATCAACTTGGCAACATTGCCGGTGTTATACTCTCCGACGATTTCGCTTTCAAGGAAATACATCCGGCCGTTAAGAAAATGACTAACATGTGAGAATCAACTGATAAAATGGATGATCCAGGGCCCGTAGGGCCTGCAAGTCACTTTTATGCAAAACCAATAGGCCCGTTTGATATTAGGCTATCAATATAAGTACGGAGCATTTTTCCTTCGACAGATTCGGCGACGACTCTCCAAGCGACATCGAACCCAGGTTCGAACGTAAAAAATGGACGGCGACCAGTTTGAGCAAGATCGTCAACGGTCTTGAAGGGTAAGGCTTCGGGTATCAAGATTTTTAATGCCAATGATAAGTTCAGAATTCAACGAATTAACATTCGTACCGTATTTACAACGATCGATGCAGTTCCAATGGAGCATGTATGTTGGCGGCGAAGGAACATCATCCATCTGGAAAGCCAATAAACCCGGTCATGCCGGGTGTGCTCCTACCCCGTGCCAAACAATGCGAGGTGTTTGGATTCAGCAACGATACCAAGTACTGTCGGACTGGGTATAGTTTTCCATGGGTGAGTCTGATTAATAACATCTTTCCTCGGCAATATACAAAGTTATCCGTCAGATCAACGATTCCGGACACGCAATGTTCGATGTGTTTGTTGTGATAGTAAATTGTACTTTCACAAGGTGTGCCATTCTCCTATAATGAAAACGGTGGCTCTTTCGAGTCACTAATGCCATCCATTTTGGTCTCTTGTGAATTGACACTAATCTACTAATCCACAGACGAATTCGATATGCGAATATATGGGGTGCGCAGAGCGTCACTGGTACTCAGGCTGTTATACCATTAATCCGACACTCGATGGAACTGTCTGCAATGTGGGAAATACGAAGGTAAGCGGTGCTCTCATTACTCAATGCCACAACCCCATTGTATTTCGCCCTTGGTTGCACCAGCGCCAAGCAGAGCTGGACAAAATCGGGAAGTACAAAAGTACTGACCGGTACTTGGCAGTACTTGAAGTATCCAAGTACTGCCAAGGGACCAGTACATTAGTGCTCAAATACTATCCGGTACCCAATACTTCAGCACTCAAGTACTATCCAGCACCCAAGAGCTACCTAGTATGCAGTCCTTTCAGTACTTGAAGTGCAAAGTACTTAAGTGACGAGTCATAATAATCCAATATTTTAGTTGCAGATATGTGTGACTGGAAAGTGCGTCGATAAGAATTGAGGCATTTACGTAACATGCTACGAGAGCGCACGTTCGCCGTCGATATATTACAGACAACGCGCAATGTCCCACTGTCGTTTCTTCGAGTACAAATCCATAACAGCTCCGATGGCTCAAGCGCCACGCACCCTTTCGTAGGTTATGACATATTTTCAGGAATATGACAATTCCTCACAGTACCAGTATATTATCTTGTGAAACACATTGTTGTCATTTTACAATTTAAATTTGTTTTAATAAATATGAAATACACACACATATCCGGACGCCAGATAAAAAACATATTTCTTGATGGTTCAAACTATTTCAAGTACTCTTACACTAAAATCTCGATTTATTTTTTTTTACGAAAACAGCTTCCTATGTGAAGAAGCAAAATTATCATTAAAAAATCCGAAAAATTAGCGCACATCTCTATAAGGCATCTTTCAGACTTCCGAGCTCTTTTGTTTTACAAAATTATGACAATCGCAACACTAACTAATTATTTTGAGCATGTCGAACGTCCTCAAACGCTATGTTACAAAAATTCTCTATTAATATAATATTTAGAATATCCCGTTGTTGACCTCGATCGACACACTTACGTAAAAGTCATATCAATTTCCTTTTCTCCCTTTTATATCAGTTTGTTATAATAGTCTATCAAACACAGAATATATATGTGTGTGTGAATAACGCGCGTATTTAATTTCGAGGCGGATATTATTAATTATAATCACGGCTAAATATCTCGAGCACGAACTCTCACACGTCTGTTAGTTTTGAAAGTCTCGTCCACACTGTTTTACATGACGATAAATCTTGCATCGATCGTCCGTTCCTTCGCCTGTTGTCACACCTGACTAATATCGTGTGCCTCAACGAATAGTCAGCTACATATTCGTTACAATATATCAATACGAAGAAGCAACCCAAGGGACAGAAGTCGCGATGACCCTGAAGATATCTGCATGACATCAAATTTCATCTTTGGCAAGTCTCTGTCAGTGCACGGCTTTAGGAGGAACAAACAATTGTTCACTCATAGAATTTTATTCTCTAAGTGAACTTTCTCGAGCAAAGTTTGTGCGATGCAAAATACAGCCGTTATAACTTGATGAAATTTTGTCACGTGCAGAGATCTTCAGGGTCATAAGTCGCGAATGTGGTTTTCATCGTCCAACTATGAATGCGAACGACGAACGAGCCCGAGGCTCTCGTACAAAGCTGTCCGAGTATTTCCAATTTTCCCGGGTATGTCAAAAGTTTTCGAGACAAGTTACACCGGTGAATTCTGCCGCGGGGTTGGACGAGTGGAGGGGGCGGAGGTGAGAGGGGACAGTGGGTAGGTGGATGACAATTGAGGAGTGAAAGCGTTCGCAAGCGCCGGCCGGTGAACCGACGAGCGAGTCGCGAGTTGCTCGCCGGATATAAAGTGAGAAAAACTTAGGGAAGTCCAGAGGAAAGGGCGAGGAAAGGCGCGAAGACGTAAGGATACTTGCTCGAGGTGAGGAGGCTGAGAGCCGCGAGAGATTCCGAAACGGCAGAGGGGGAGGGCGAGGGAGGGGGGGGAGGAAGATTGGCGGCTCCGGGCGGCTACGGGGTGGATAACTCGTCCCCGAAGTGCAGTAACCTCGGCGAAAGAGGAGTCACCTCTCTTGCGCCGAGAAGGTGGCGGAGGAGCGTATAGGAGAGGACCTTATGACCCGTGCAAAATGTATGCCCCCGCACTTCCCCTCGCCGCACCTCTCTCGCTCGTTTACTCCGTGCTGTGGAAGAGGGAGGGGGGGGGGGGGGGGGGGGCATCTCTCAGGTTTCTTCACGTTCTCCTCGGCATACCGCAAGCAGGTAAATCGAGCGTATCCGCGCCAAGCCGAAGCTTGGGAATTTCGAGAAACCGAGGGGGCGCGAGGGCGAGAGACCGGGGCAAAACGGACCGGTTGGAAAAAAAAAAACGATGTAGAAATTCGAAACTCCGTAAGCCTTGGCTGAAATAAAAAAAAAAAGAAAATCTTCAACTGAACCAAAATAAAAAATCAATACAAACTTTTGGAATTATTTTATACAGAGAGATCGAACAGAACGAGACGTGTCGTGAGAGAATTTTGAATTCAATGGAAGTAGTGACGAATGAATAATGACAAAACCACATCGAGAAGTTATTGGGACATACGAAGAGCGTGATATTTTTATTTTATTCTATTTTATTTGTCAAAAACGTGCAGTGGAGGATACTGGTCCATTTTGCCCCAGCCCCGCCGCTGCCTCCCCCCTTATGCGACGAGCGTCGTGTGTGCGTCTCCGCAGAGAAAATCCCCCACCCCCTCTCCAAGTACCGCTGCATCCGGTACTCCTGCAACAAGGAAGAAAAGGGTTAAGATCGAGCGAGACACATTCCCCTCTCTCCGCCTCCCTCCGCGTCTCCTCGGGGAGAGGAAACCGTAAAACTAGTGTCGAAAAAGCTCGAGAGTCAAGCCCGAGCCCCCGAGCCGTTGCCGCTTGTGAAACACGTACATACGCTGAAGATTTGCATATAAAATGAAATATTAAACTACGGAGAGCGTACAGGATGGAAGAAAAAAACAACTATGCGCTTAGCAAATAGTAGAAGATATACGATAGCTCGTAATCCAGTGGTCGATTACAGTGCCGCACATGTTCCTCCCCCCTCCCCCTCCCCTTACCCGTTAACCATGTTAAATCCAACTAATCGCGGGTGGTGGAAACTGTTGTATGCTACCTACAATTAAATTAACGCGGTCGGGCGATTCGTCAACCCTCCCGACGAATCACCATTAGCCTTAATTGCCACGGTTAGATTAACGGGTAGGTTGTGCGAAATCGTCGAACAAGCTCAGCGGGAGCGAGAAAGATCCTTTACACTCCATGGCGTTTACGCGCATTAATGCTCCATTCGTTCGTCGGTAACGTAGGAATTTTCGGGACCGGAGACGAAGCGCGCGCCCGCCTTCTCTATATCTCCACGTCAGCCAGGCGCGCCAACCTCCGTTCTATTTCGCCGCAGCTACAATGGGATACGAACACACCCCCTCGATTAGACGATGCGGTTACGTAGTTACTTCTCCGCTGCCGGTGTATGTATTTCATCGTTGGATTCCCTCCCTCCCCCCCCCCCCTCCCTTTTTCACCGTCCCTGCACCCATTTCTGTTCCAGCGCTCCGGGGGTTCCGACCTCTTCGGCCTCGAGAGTTGTACCCACGAATCCGTCCCCTTCCCTCCGCCGCTCGTTCTCCTCGCCGGGCTGTCGCAGCCAGGTTACAAACGACGGGCACGCGGTATTACGAGCCGCAAATTACGCCCACGGTCGAGTGATAGCCTCGCGAATTCGCGTGTTACCCCGCCCGCCTCTGCGCCGAGGGTGCCTTCGTTGTCGAATCGCTCCTCTGCTGCCGAAGGTGCCGGTTCTCGTGATAAACCGTTTTGCCGAATTCACTCGGAACTGTATTTTTTGACGCTTCTTTATCGACAGTGGACTGGCATCGAGAAATGTATGCGCGATATTGTGAAATATAATATAGCCGAAATAATGTTAGAGGCCGGATGTACTGTGGAATTTATTTCCGGGTATATTTGGCGATTTATATGTTTAATGTATTAATCGTATGAAACCTTGGTTTCCGTTAACTTGATTGATTCTATTCAAATTCTTCTATTTTATTTTTCATCTTTTTCCGTTCTTTTCCTTTATTAGTGAGGTTTGTTTTTGCCGCTCATCGACGACTGCATTGCGCGATGGGTTTATCTGATCGTACCTGTAATCGGGCGATTGACAGTATTTATATAAATAAATAAATAAAGGAATAAATAAAAACGTTGAATTTTATCGGCACTGCCCGTATAGCTTTGTATTCATTCGATTCGCGTGGGACAACGGTTAAAAACAATACATATAGATAGACATACGTATATGATGTATTACTTTTAGCCACTTCCAGTCCAGTTCCCACTGCAGTGAAAGTATGACTATGTCGATGTGAAACATTATATATATAGGGTAAAAGTGGTGAATATGGCCCACCTCGATTAACACGTAAATCAATGATATATGGACCAGGCCATATTCCCCACTTTTACTCTAAATATTTTTAACTTCCGTCCCGAGTATCGGCACGCATTCCCGTAAACATCCTGCGACCCACGTAGGTCGTACAGTAAATTACAATATCTTTGCATTCGTTTGATTCTCGTGGGACAATGGTTAAAGACAATACATATAGATATACGACCGAGCGAAGTCAACAACATGCGTATTTGGTTTTGGGGTGGATATTATTAATTACCATCACCTTTATTTATCTCAAGTACGAACTGTCAGACGTCTGCTCTCTTCAAAGTCCGATCAAGACTTCCGTCATCTGGTCAATCGATAATATGTCGATTTGTCATTTGTCACACCAAGTTATTCCAGTCATCTATGTAATATGGTGCGGCTCGGACAATCCCTCATCTCTATATTCGTCACGACATGTATATCATATATTGGTTAAATGTCCCTTTTAGCCATTTCCAGTCCCGTTCCCACTGCAATGAAAGTACGACTACGTCGATGTAAAAAAAGGTATACGTTCTTAACTTCCATCACGGATATCGGCACGAATACTGTAAACACTGCGACTCCACAGGCGGGTCGTGCTGTAAATTACAATATCGGTAGCCTGGTTGAATATTTCTCTCGAATGCGCTACGTTCGCTCGTTCCCTGTGGTGTTTGCGGGAATCTCTCTCACTCTCGGGCGTTCCGTTTCACGACGCCGGGAAGAATCTCTCTCATCGTCCGGAAATTCATTATAAAATTAATACCGTCGGCCGGGAAGCCGAGAATGGAGAGTTATTACATATCGCGCGCGAGACCGGGGTTTCCGTCTGCGGTTCTCGTCGAGGGATGGCCCGCGTTTCCTACGCTCATAAAGCCACTCCCCAACCCTTCCCGCGGCCTCATCCGACTTTGGACTCGGACATACGAAAACGCTCGTGTACGTATCGCACGTACGGCACAGCACGCACACTCGTTCGCGTCGAAGTATTGCGATATCCTTATACACTCGACGGAATTCGAGCTTGATATTGGTCTCACTATCTCCGCGCAACGTGAAATAAGAGAAGAGTTATTACGCGCCCTGAGGATTCTCTGTTTGTTTGTTTGCCTGTGTGTGTTTTTTTTTCTCCCCACACCACAACTATTTCCTTGGAGGTTATATCGACTCTATGCTCTCCCGGTCCGGCTTCCTCACACCTCCCTCGCCTATAGAGGTTATATACACACTATTCCGAATCGAATCCAATAAATTTTACTTACAACTACCTCTGGCACAGTAGACTCCGGCCCCCCTCTAAACTACACGCAATTCCGAATGCCTCTGATACATCGAGACGCCTTATCGACGATCCGGCGAAAAAAATACGACGTGTGTTTCGCCAACTGGGAATAAATAATGTACGGCGTGTAAGAAGAGTTTGAGATTGGATCTTTGCACTTATGCTTCGTTGACGGTTTTATCCGTGTCATTTCGAGAATTGTCGAGTCGACTTTTGTGCATTTTTTATATGATATTGCGTATCTCCGAACTTCGACTTGCCCTAGATCTCATACGGATCCGACAAGGCTTCCACGCACATGTTTTCCTGCCGGAATACGAGGCTTCTTCTTCTTCTTCAATCTATCAGACTGGATTTTTAGATCATCCGGACGAGCTACTGTGTAAAAACCGTGCCGGCCAAGGTTGTATGCAGCGTATTCGCGGATGTTTAGACAGCTTATAGTATTTTTTATAGATTGTTTATTCGCGAGTCTCTTCTCTGGATTACGTTCGTTGCGGCTGTAAAGCCCCACGACTAATGAGGCAGAAAGGCGCTCACAGATGGCGCCGTCTTCCACGCGAAAATGCGTAATGAACGACATTAATCAGTCGAAACTGATTAATTAAGAAGAAGAGCACTCGAATGTTTCTCAGTGTTTTTCGGTGAGGTTAGCATCAATCACACAAGGCATCTGTAGAACATTTTTGGAGAAAAATTTCTGAAAACAGGACAGCGCACAGCGGAAGCCGCTTGGGAGCAATATGTCTCGGGCAGGGATATAGCACCGCCGAAACGGTACAAGTATAATGATTACAATAGCAGGATTCGCACCGTAGGCGAGGGTTTCGATGCCGATGGAGATATGTTGGAGTACCTGCGTGGAATAGCTCACAACATTTGCCTTTGACTCGACTGTCTCGAATAGTCGCGACTGAGGGTCGATCTACTCTTAACATATTATTTTCCCGTCATATTTATAATCTTTGTGCCCCGATATCGTGCGTGTTTGCCTATGATATTTATATTCTCGTGCGCGTTCACCTCTCATATTTATTTTTTATAGTAGTAGACGAGAAAATTACTTTTACCTTTTTACAAGTTTAGAATCTATACATAATAGTTAAAGAATTTATACATAAATATTTATATTCTTGTACGCCGATCTATTGCGCATTCGCTCATTATCGGTCAATATTGAAAATATATGGATGATCCAATTATTTGTGTCGACTTTTAACTTGCGTTGAGTTTTCCTGAGTTGAATTGGTAATTATTTACCAGTCCCATTTAGACGTGTCCCTGGATCCACGAGTTACCGATCTTCCTCGCCGTACAATTGAGTTGAACCTTTGGTACCGCTAGAGCTCTCCAACATGGCCACAGTGTAAAACGCGAGTCACCGATCTGCTCTGACGCTTCCGCAGTCCGCACACCAGCGCCAACCTCTATGACACTGGTGGGCGACAATCAAACTTAGTACGCAAAATCCGCGACAAGCGAATTCGTTTACGCCCGGAGGGTCGGAAAGACGACCGTGCGTGTGTAACGAATCGAGAGTTATTACAAATCCTACGTCTGTGCCCTTACCGGAATAGCGATGTATAGGTACCGCAAGTATAGGTATGTTACTTGTGTAACGCACCGTTATACGTTACAGCGCGTCGGGCATGTATTACGGCGGTTTTCCCCGAGGGCATGGCAAATGAGAGGGTGGAGTGAAACAGTTGCCCATATAATATACCAATAGTGTCTATGCATGTGTATCCGACGGTACAACGACGGGAGAGGAGGCGAGCGAATTTCGCCTCGATGTTATTACCGACAGGGACTTTGAAATGCGCATTCTACATTATGCGCTCGGGAGCACGTATATTCGTGCGGTTGTGGTAAATACGTATACGTATATAGCTTTGCGGGCACATACAACGCAACTACCGTCGTTCTACCCGTCGAATAATTACGTATCGTATCGACGGCTTGCCTTCGGAGACTGCGGATTACAATCCCTCGGGAACTTTCGTACAGTCGTCTCGCCCAACGCAACACAGCGCGGCGCTGTTTCAACCGAGCTCGTACAATTTTCAAGATATCATTCGTTCCATGGCAAATTGCTCGCGTAATCAAGCTCTGGCAATCTTTTTTTTTTTTTTCTTTCGTCAATCACAATTTTTTCATATGCGGACATATGCGACGCTCGTTTTTATTCTCGTAGGATACGTTCCGCTGTACTATCGTCCGCAATACTTTGCCATTGATAAGATCGATTTGATGTCCGTTCGTCCAACAACCGTGCTATCGGGAGGGAACGGCATCGCGGGAGTTCCCCTTTTGCTGTCCGGGCTCGGGTATTCGAAAGATCGAAACGTCCGAGGCTTAAGAACCAAATTGTGTGAGCTTCGACTTGCAATTTCCGTCTTCGCCCAGTCCTGCGACATCTTTGTAGTCTCGGAAACGTGGCTGGAGCAGCGGGCATCGACTCAATTGAACTTGGTTTTTGGGATTACAGTATCTACTGAAGAGATCGCAATCCCCATACGAGCGTAGCTACCCGTGGTGGAGATAGATAGATGGCATGTATTGTACACTGGGACCTGAGGTCTTCCAGGCACATCCAACCAACCAACAACACACCGAATGAATGCAAAGAAATAACATGCTACGACTAGTGCACTGAACATAAATCGTATAAAAATAAAAATAAGAAAATAAGCAAAATAGAAAAAATAGTAAAGTAAGCAAAATAGCAAAAATTGTAAAATAAACTAACGCACGAAATACAACACAATGATAATAAACTCGAACTCGGGAGCGCTTCCCAGGCAGCACAAAAAATTACTATCAAAAAGTGATCTCATTGGGTTCCATATGTCCGTCTAGACGGTATCCGATACTTCCCACCCGTTCAAAAAGTTAACTTTTGGACGTGGTACAGCTTATAGTTACCATCAGGACGGAAACATGTAACCCATTTAGATAACTTTTTCATATCAGATGTCTTCTTGCTATCTGGATTATTGCAGTCGCTAAGTCGTTGTGTAGCTAGAGTTGCTCTGTGGCGCACGATACAGTCGAACAGCTGTTCGTTATAGTCTCAAGTCAACATACACCTAGTTCGTTGTTGAAGCAGCCTCCCTCGTACTATTTTCCGGGTCGCCTTACTTCGGCCACGACTTTGGTTCGTGCTGGATTAGGCTGGAGCATTTTAACGTACAATTGTTTCTAGAAAAAAAGGGCCTTGCCCATTTATACCAATAAAACAATAATAAAAATAAAATATTCGGTAGAGACTTAAGAAATCCATTGGACGGTCTCGCGAGAGCCGGCCCGTTTATTTCCCTTCCAATTTCTTCCGGTAACACAGCGAAATTGGATGGTGTATATAACGGGCGCACACGAGAGGACAGGCCGGTCGTCTCGGGAGGCGTCCGTGCCGTGAGCCTTCGCGACAGAACGAAGTGAAGGCGGGAGGGGGGGGGAGCTCCGTTGTACGAGCTATGCCAGAAAATGAGATAGAGAAGAGTCTAAGAGGGAAAGCGAGTGTCAATAACGGGTTCGTCTCTATGATTCCGGGGACAACGATGAATAATTGAGAGAACGAGCGAGAGCGACGCGGAGGACGCCGCTGCCAGCGCTCGAGGATACTTTCAGAAGATATAAACCGCGCGAAAGGACCAGAGTAATTTCTGAGCGGTTCGCGTCGAGCTTACGGCGCAACGTAAGCCCGGCTCGACCGCGCTTCTTCGCCCCCCCCCCTATGTATACTACATGTAGCGTTACGGCACGCTATACCAACCCGTATAATACATACGTATACGGCACGGATGCGGTATACGTAACATTAGTTTTTACGAGTGGGAGACCCTGGAGAAAAGTCATAGTGAACCGCCGCGTTACATGGAGAGGGGGGGGGGGGGGGGGGGGGGCAACCTCTTGTATATTTTACGTGACTCTGCCCTGGGCTGTGCAGCGGCAGCTCACGTTATACGTAGAGAAAAGCCATCCTGCCGCAACCTTCGTCGCGTTCCTCCCCGCACCGAAAAATACGCCTAACCTCGTCCCATTTACTCAACCCACAATCGGGCAATCAGAGTCCTCGCCGCGTGTCTTTCAGCCCCTTTCGCCAGCTCATTTATTTATCCGCCGCCTAAACGCATTATCGTATTACACACGAAATATTCGAACAATTTATCGCGCTATTTACATACCTTGGTGGTAGGCAATTCTTCCTTCTTTTCTCTTTTTCTTCAACTCCGCCACACTTACATTCCTCCCCGATGCTCCGGCAACGCCACAGGGGTGCCGTATGTCAGGAACAAACGAGGTATATTTTTTTTTGGGTTACGGAGGGAGAGCCTGTTAGCGCGATCTCATTGGCTGGCGCGCGTAGAGCTGAGGTGCGAGTATGGAGAGACGATGTTATTACAAAAATATTCTTTTATTTCTTTCACACAGTTTTCACATTAGAACGTTAAATACGATGGCTCGTTTTTTCATTTTTCTTTTTTCAACAATACTATATATCGGCGGGACACATCGCAGTTGGCGAGACAAACGAACGAAAGATGAGAGCCAACGCGAAATCATTAAAGGATCTTATCGTTCGGATGAACGATTTTATTATTTTCCAGCACGACTCGAGTTTGAGTTTTCGTGGTCAATAAACAATTTTTAACGTCAGTCATTCGCTTGCTTGTCCGGAACAACGCGCTGAATGTATGCGTTCGCCCAAGCTGCCAACGTTCGTCAGTTAGACTGGTAGAGAAGCGTTCACGTATAGGATACGTTTGAACTCGGTAAGCGTTGAGTCAATCGAAGCGGTATGTAGAAAGGCGATCGATCGAAAGGATATAACAGCGATGAGAAAGCGCTGTGAACTGTAGTAGTAAGTAATTAAATTTAAAAAAATTATAATTAATAATAGTAATAATGCTACTGCGGACATCTACCCGATCATAAAAATAAATCTGCTTTTTCTGTTTGTTTTTTTTTTTTTTTGTTCGGTTTAACGTTGCTGTTGAGTATTGCGCTTCACTGAAACTTCGCGCGCGACAAGGCACGTTGTCGAATTCGGCAACTTTTTTTTTTCCGTTGTTCTGATATATTCGTTTGCATTTGCATTATTAGGGAGCGCGGAGGGGGAGGGGGGGGCGATATGTTCGAAGGCAAAAACGCGTAAACTCGAAAATACATTATCTCTGGTAAATATATATACATAGATATATATATGTTTTGTATATATATAGGTGTATCGGTAAGTTTGTATATAGCATTTCGCATCAGTGGGTAACGTCCGTTAAGCTGTCCCGGTCGAGCAACCGCGATGATTCCGCGCTAAGCGTATTTTGTACGCGAGTGAGAATGTTAATAAATAAAGCGAAAAAGAAAATAAAAAGATAGGAGGGGCGAGAGGGTAGGTGGCGAAATGGGTTCGGTGCTCGAACGCGGAAGGCAACATGATTACTCTACGTTTTAATACAAGTATTATCGGGAGAATCTCGGCTAGACGGAATAAGTATTCCATCGTGTCGTGCGCGGTCCGGCCGCGAGGATAATTTTATCGAGCGATTTTATCATCGGCGACTCGGCTTGTCGACGGGGATGCCTTCGAGATTCGGGTTATTGTCATGAGGAGAGAGCGGGCGCACGGACGGGAGAAAAAAAAAACCAAAAATCGTCAAACCAACTCAGTTTTCCCACGATGAAAAGAATTATTATCGCTGTCTGCGGCTGGCCCAACACTGCGAACAGTAATATTGATTCTCCGGAGCGCCGAAGAATTGGCAGTGCTCGCTGCGACACTCCCGGACGATACCCTGAAACATTTCAGCGTTCGCATGAGTTACTGAATATTAACGAGCAATGCGTAGGTGTGTATTCAATTTTTATCGATAGATCTTGCGATTTGTGTTATGTTAAATAATCAGCAGATTAATTATCTGCGGGCCATTTCTTTATAATGTTATAATTTTTTAAGGAGATTGGCGCGCTTCACGCTGCACTGTGAAAGTAAATTGTAAATTTTATGTACTAGAACTCGAAATTTGCTTAAAATACTTATTATAACTTGTCATTTGCAATGAGAGAATTTTGTTTATCTATCGACGAAATTCCTTCACAAACAAACAGTTTTTAAACGAAAAATACTATTGAATATCTAGACGGTGAATTCGTAGAACATCTTTCGAGGAAGAGAATGAGTAGCGCCACATCAAAATCGAGCAAAAATTGCGGATTACTCTTTGAAACAAAAAAAATTAGCACAGACCGGTTAATAATTTTCCAAATCCCTTGAAATTATTATTTTTCTAGATTCAGAGAATTTGCTGTAATACAAATAACCATTCACTCTAATCAACAGTTACGTAAAAGTTTGTACAAACGACTTTAAAAACGTAGTACTCATTGGACTAGTGTGAAGCGCTCCAACTTCTCCCTGAAAGGTTTTACCCCTGAACCAAATTTTAAAAAAGCCGCAACGTACATCCAAAGCGTCTCGACTCGTCCACAGTTCTGGTTGGGACGCCTCCGACGTCGTCTGATTGTTGTAGAACGTTGATCTGCGTGGGTGAAATAAAATAAATGAGTACCGGAACGATCTCGTTGTCTCTGCGCGTCGTGCGCACGCTCCGTCGATACTGTACCTACCTAGAAAGATAGAGCGTACGATCTTTGTTTGTATTTTTTGGTTGAAGCTTGCTGACACTGGCGTGACTCCCGCTGTCGCTGGCTGCGTAGAATCTCGATTTGCCCGCACCGTAATTCATCTCGGCGCCAGTTCCATCGTTCCGATGGTCCTCCAGATACCTGAGCGATTCAAATCCGCGCTATATTAATTTACAAAATAATCCACCGAAATATCGAACTACGTAAAAAAAAAAAAACAAAAAAAAAACAATATCGTACCTGGAGTGAGCGCACTGCAAATAATTCTGCAGCATCTGATCAACGTATTGATGACGCCTGCTCTTTATCCTGACACAGAGAACCCCGTCAGCGCCGTACGGCCCGGCTGTCGAGGCTGGCGGACTCTTCGGCCTCTTCGCCATGGACCACAGTCTTTTGCTTACCGATTTACCGATAGAGCCGAATTGCTTCGCTACACCGAGTAATTGCTTTGCTGCCTTGCTCTTGTTCGACGACGTCCCGTCCCCGTCGGACAGTCTGTCCAGGTCCTCGGACGTCAGGGTCTGGTACTCGCAGTCCAGATAATCTCTAACCAAAATCTCCATCTGCACGAAAAATAACGTTCAATTAATTATGCAAATACGTCAAACTTTTTTAAAGTCTTTTTAAGTTAAGACAAATCTCGTTATATTTCCTGACGGGGTACATTTTCTATGTTCGGTTATAAGTTTTATTCTGTCCAATTTAATTTTTGCTTGTATATACGATTTTGCTCTTCCGTCCCGGCGATTTTTTTATTACATGACTGTTTGGATGATGGTTGTACTAATGTCTTGAAAATGGGTGCAAAGCCGCAATGAAATCAATCAAATAAATATAATAACTACTGCCATTTGCATCTGCGCTATCTACGATCAATTGGGTCAGACTTGGATTTGACTTACGGTATCCTGCTCGCAAGCTAGCAACTCTTGCGACGCGCTCCAGTCCCATTCGGGTCCGGGATCGACGACGAAGTGAACCGGAAGCAGTTGACCCGAGTCCGGGTCGACGAGGGGTATGCTGACTCCCTCGCCGCCGCCCTCGCCAAAATCGTTTCCGCCGTCGACGGTGACCAGAGGCGAGAAGTGCGCCGAGTGATAAGCCAGGAGCAGCGGTGTTCTGTGACACCGGGAAGGCGAGACCTCCAGGGGCAGATAAACACCCCCGAAGGGTATCGGCGCGAGGGCAACACCCTCCGAGTCGCGAAGCATCGTTTCAGCGATAATTATTATCGGCCTTCGCAGAACGTGAGCGAGAGCTAGTACGTGAACCTCCTCCAAACTCTGATATGATGTCGCGGTCTGATTCCGCGGATTCGCCGATGCCATCTCGACGATACTCTGCCATTCCGTGAGCCACTCGGCTTCCGTGTACGAGAGACCGGCGGTCGCGTTCAGTCCCATCTGCCTCCACTTCCATCGCCTGTGGAACACCGCGTACAAAATTCTTACAAAAACTCCGAAACAATTTGTATCCTTTTTTTTCTCATCGTTTATAGTGTCAAGAATATTCTGTTAAATTCAGTTATTTTCACAAATATAATATCGTGAACAATTACTCTTCAACGAGTATTTTTCTGAATTTCCAACATCATGAATATTTTTTTGGGATATAGCGATTTTTATACCGCGCAATGTAAGTATTCGCTGAGCGAGGATCCCGCACGTGAAGGGTTAAAGTTCGTCGACGATCGAGCCTTACCTGAATATCGCATGCCGGAATTCGCCCCGGGCTAGAGTATTGTGAAGGGCGTCTCGCAACGTGAGCAATCTATCGTGAAAGCCCCACATGCCGAGTGAGGCCGCGTGCAGCAGACAGTTTCCATCTCCGGTCGTAGCCAGCGGCCAGAGAACTCTCGTACCGCTGTTCTTTCCTCCGCACCACCAATTCAGCCGTCCCGCCAATTCCAACGAACTCAGGCATCCTCCCTCTATCAAATCCTTCTCCAGGAACTGACGAAACGAATCTGATACGAACAGACAACAGACATTACCTACGTGAAGTGGAACGAACATGAGACTTAAGGTAGTCCTTGCGAATGGTGTTGATTTCGCATAAGTTTCAGAGAATTGAGAGGGTATTGTAAACACACCTCGATGGTATAAAAATCTGAAAAAAATCAAGCGTATTAAAGATACCGAAAAGATTAATTTTGCATAATAATAATTCCAAAATGTTATTAACAAATTGATGAAAAATTTAATTGTTCAACAAATCTCCCGGAAACATAACTTTTTTTTTTTTAATGAAAATTATTCGTTTATTTTTCAGAATACGTATGAATTTTTTCAGATCTTTAAATTCATTTTGAATTTTTGGTTTTTTTATATGGGAAAAACGTGTAGAAAGTCAGAAAATTCAACAAAAATAATAACAATAATAATTTTTGTTAAATAACTATATCTGTTGGATGTTCATTTGCGTGAAAATAATGTCCATCACCATTATCATTATAAATATCGCTTCCAGCAAAGTTCGTCTGGTGCGAATATCAGTGTTTGTCAATCGTACCAGGATAGACGGACAGATCGGGCAGAGAGAATGTGAACTCAGGAGTATCGACGGCCCCTATGGAAGCCAACTGGGATCGAGCGTGAGACACGATGGCCGCATTCTCCGTGGCCCTCGATATTCCTCTGGCCAGTTTCTTGGTGGCTGCTCCGCCGCTCTCCAAAGTGGCATTTTTAGCAGTCGCCTCTTTCTCCAAGCCATCGTACATGGATAAGCCACTGCTCATACCACCGTCCTTTGCCTGAAACAGCGCATAATTCCAAGTTACAATAAGCTACGGAGTAAAAGAAAGAAAAAAAAAGAGGAAACCTCCTTTTGAGAAGAAAAAAAAAATGAGTTCGTTCATGTTCAGCGCGTCGAACGGAACTTACAAACTTATGCTTTTCTTATGCTAAATTCCACAATGACTTGTTGCGCAATGCCGAAGCATGCGGCCTTTATTGACTCACGTGCGTTATGAATTTTTAAGGTCAGGCAACATCGGTTCTCCTGTAACGGGCAGAGACAAAACTTTGTAAACGAACAAACGATCGAAAAATATCGTAATATTTGTGACAATGCAAATCGGCGACAATCGCGTGAAAAACGCGATGTTTTGTTTTGAATTTTTTTAAGAGAAACAAAAAAAAAAAAGGTTGAAAACATAACAAACTCGATTTGGGTTTGTCGCGCAACGGCGCAGAACATTCGCGCGAGACGTGTGCGAGGCGTTACGGCGATCGGCCGGACGGCTCGCCTGGAATGAAAATCGAATTTAATAACGATCGTGAGCGGCGATAAAAACACCGAGAGGACAATGGCAAACGCTCGCCAGTGAGATGGTCGTGTCGCGATAGTTACGCGACGCGCACGAGATTGCGTTAATCTCCATGCAGATGGGCATATATCGGTTGCGTTATAAAAATAGGTACAGCTTTGGAGCTGGGTGTTCAAGGTTAACGAAAAAAAAAATATATTAATGCAACGCGTAGGAGGGTCGAAGCGTACGCGCGACACCTCAACAGGTGCACCGAATCGAGCGTTTCGTTTGCGCTCGGAAAAATTCGTTTACGTTTTGAAAAGAAAACACACGGGAAAAACACGGCTGTGGAATCGTTCGATCGGGAATTTAGATAATCGAACGGGTGCAGACCAGAGTCGAAAACAATATTGGATCACCGATAAAGCGTTATTTTTTTTTTACACGGGAAACCGTGAAAGTTTTTTTGTCGTTAATATGCATGCGTGTATACATATGCATGTGTGTGTGCTCGTTTTAGTTGAAAGATTTCAAACCTTGGGCGATCGTTTATCGTCGTCGTATCAGTGATGCTTAGCGTCCTGCGACTTGTTTGTCAAATCGTATATTCGATTTTCGGCACTGTACGATACGAGGGATTCCTCGGCATTATTCGTCGGGAGAAATTTCGATCCTCCAATGATTGTCATTCCGAGACTCTTTCGTACACTCGAAGGGTATTTGGCAGTTAGAATATCAATCGACGGTCGCGTTTACCAAGTATATCGGTTCGAGCATGCAGCGCTCTCGGAGGCATAACCTCGGATTATGGCCTTACACCGAACGAGTGGAAGTGGAGACTGACGGCGGCTGAGGGGACCGAGTAAGAGAAGGCTTTTTTTTTATTAAGATAGAAAGGTACGAAATAGATGGCTCTAGGAGTCACTGCTTATACATGGAGCAGACTCCTGTCTTATCGGTTCTAGATATATGAACAAAGATTTTATAATACACAACGGTCGATAAAATTTCCGAGGGAGGATTTTTCCTCAACTTCACCCTGAGACTTACATCTAGGAATGTTTGAAGTAGGAACTTGTTACACTAATTATCAGAGTCGCAGTTAATCCTAGTCCAGTTGAGTAAAAACACACAATCAGGTAAAAAAAAATTAAATGGAAATATATATAGATTGTTGATAAACTTACTAATGGATCTAATGGATTACTGGCTGTTAAGAGCATATGCTGCAGCCGATAATGAAAACTGTGATAAACTTTTCTCACGAATTCTAGCATGTACGATCAAAATAAAAATCTCCTCGAAAGCGATGAGACTTTTCTTTTGGCCGTACATGCGAGACAATTGTATTACAGTTTTTGATACCGACTGAGTCGGCGACGGACGAGGAAGGAGTTGTTCATATGGCCTTCATGTGAGTTAAAACATGTGACATATGAGTGCAAGAGAGAACCAGGTGACAGGAGAAGAGAGTGCCAGGTGACATATGAATGCAAGAGAGAAAGTTGCATTTTTCGAATCAATACCATGTAAAAATGGTTGGCATTTGGGGTAAAAGCGTAGTATTGAATTCTACATCAGGTAATACTTTGCTTTTTCGCAAAGTGTCTAGTATCACCGAATGCCATTGGCCATTCATTACAGTTTTTGTTGCCGACTGAGTCTGTTTCATCTCGCCATAACGCCGACGGTACAGTATGAGAGAGGACTGGGCAGATTATCCCGGTGAGGCCATCTACCGGCGATCGAGTTCACCTCGAACGACTCCTCGCGTTGTTTTTCAATGCACGCGAGACGCGACGAAACTCCTGTTATATTTCTTTCGCACGTACGAATCTCGAAGCCGGACGAAAAAACTCGAGGCCTGCGGGTCGATAAAACCATAAATAATTTTCTCCCCATCGGTTATCCCCGCTTCCGGGCCGAAATTCGTGAGAAAAACAATAATTTAATCGCCGACCCCGTCGCCGTCGCATCGGCGACGTTGGCAGATGTCAGGGCGTCATTTAAAAATGGCCGCGATGCGGTTCGTATAGTCGAGGTGCCGCTGTCACGAAGTGTGTTTTCGAGCGATAGGACGAAAGGGTCTCATATACGCCAACGAAATGCGTCAATGTCCGTACTTATTTATAGCCATACCGATTCTTTACGATCCAATTGCCAAGTATCTTGACGCAAGCGATTCATGAGTGACGTCCCGACGGATTTCGAAGTCGCCGCGGAGCCGCTCGTGCAACGCTCCGTTCGTCGATATTCGCCAAATCGCCGTCAATCACAATAAGTCGCTGGGCCGCTTCGCTCGACCCGACGCCTCCGTTTCCTCGAACTCAACAATCCGGTAAATCGAACAGAATTTATTCACTTTGAGCGAAAAAAAATGTTTACATAGAAAATTTAGGAAAACTTACAAAAACTATCGTCATCCGTGATAAGTTTTCCGTCGCTCGTACTGTCACGTGCAAAATGATGAGCGTATTGTTTTTTTTTTGCCAGCCTCTTGGATCCAAAAGCAAAATTTTACTGCGCGAGGAATTCCTCGGAGAGTGGACGATGGCCCCAGGAGTAAACGACGGCCAGCGCAATACCGGCACGCTGCCAAAGAGCAACAGGAGGAACAACAGGAACAGAGAGGTGCCCGGAGTTAATCAGCAGCCTGCGTCCCGATTGGTGTACCATGGAAGAACGCAGCATTCGAATAATCTGGTACAGCACCGATTTTTCCGATTCCTGCTCGCTGTTTGTCTCGTCTAAAATTTATTTATTTGTTTGAATGATAACGAGCTGAGCCCACTTACAAGTTGATGGAAAAGCCTGTCAGGCCATATGAAACAATGCGAATGACCTGACGCCAGATGATGCAAGGCGCAAAATAGTGGATACATAAAATAATTGACGAATAACGGAGAAAGCACAAATAGTAAACATCAAAAAATTATTCGGAGACTCGTAATCAACTCGCATTTGATAAATTGGCTTAAGAACATTAAGCCAATTTAGATGGTCATATGTTCATGTGAAGATATACCACAAAATTTTGGCAGATTTTAAAAGTTATAAACTTTATTTCTGTAAATAGAGATAATAATAATTGTTATTACTGCAATTATAATAATAACAATTATTATTTTAATAATCAGCTTTCGAGTAATCGAAGGAGTTTAGTAGAACACAGACATCCCCTTTGTTATGCAAAAGTTTAACAAATTAGCAAAGCTAGGAGGACGATAATTATCGAAGAACGATAACTCTTCCGACGTTCGCGAGTCTTAACGAGAGCCATTGGAAAGGATTATCAAAATCAATTTAACGGCGTGGACCGTAAACGAGGTTTCCAATTCTGAGAGATTGAAATTTAACTAGTCCAGAATGCACAGTAATCGATAATTCGAGTACACGATTATGGAGTCGATAATCGTGAACAATCGGTGGGTCGAATGTCTGTGCGGCTCTGCTGTGGCACGCGCCGATAGTCTCGATGGGTCTGAGAATAAGATGGTTCACTTTCGGGGGGGGTTTGGGATCGAAGAGTTCTATAAATAAAGCGCGAAACAGTGGGGAGGGTTCCTATCTAAGAATACATATCCAGAGACTTCTAAGTCGATTCGTTAGAGACAGCAGAGACGGCATCGCCACGGCTGTGTCCCTTTGAAAAAAAAAAAAATACGTGAGACCATTTTTTATTGGATAGTCAAAAAAAAAAAAAAAAAATTGAAAAATAAAAATTAAATAAAAACGGAAAGTTTTCATCGAGATTGACTGGGTGAAAAATGTATTGCAGCTGGACTGGCAGCCCGTGAGCGACCGCGAGCCAGTGAGGACGACCAAGAACAGTAACACGAGATCCACTGCCTCTGCTCCATCGATATCTTACCAGGATTTTGCCGACATCGGTGAGTGGATTCCAGCTCTTCTTTAATCTATTTTTTTTTATCGAGAAAAATCACTGATTCGTTCGTTTCGCAGTTTCGTACGGCGGAGGTCGCCAGTACAATTACACGGGAGACGATTATTCCCAGTGGCAAGAGATGGCTCAACCCGTGGACTCGAGAGCCCAATCGCCCCCTCAGCTTCAGGGAACGAAGCCCACGAACGTCGACAAAATGGTGAGCGGATGAGCGAGCCCGCGAGCGCCTCGACGATCTTTGATTTGACTCTATCGAGCGATTTCATTTGTACACAGCCGGACCGGTGTCAGGTCGAGAGTCGTCTTCACCAGATCCGCGATTACATCAGAGTCACGTCGACGATGATGGAGTCGCTCAATCAATCTGCTGACCCGGTAATTTAACTGTTCCGTCTCTCACCCGAGCTTTCCCCTCGTAGGGCGCGCGGATCTCCTCTATTAATACACTTTCCTACGAATTTTCTTCAGCGGGCTCGGACCCAACACGAAAAACTAACCAGAATGGTGGAGGATCTCTGCGATAGCGAATCGAAGCTGGCGAAGCTCCTGGAGGATTACAATGTCCGGGGAATTTCCGACGAGGTTACCAAAACTGCTCAACACGACTGATAATTAACAGCACACATTTTTTTCTTTTTTTTTTTTTTTTTCTTGTTACTAACTGTTCGCATGCGATTTTAGTCCGGCGATCATCAACCGCTGCGGTCGGATCAGATGAAACGCTTCGTGGCGTTGCTCGACGTTCTCGGCTCCCAGGAGCGCTTCCTCGTGACTAATTCTAACCGTCGGGTGTGTGTTTTATTTTTACCAAAGTCCAACGTAATACTCTAATGGCATTCTCGAGCCTTTCTGCATTTTCATTGATGTAGCCCCGTTGCCACCGTCGGCGAAATCTCGTCGAATGTACTCTCGCGTCTTGCAGAACAGCGAGAGCGGAAAGGACGACGGCGAGGAGAACGGCAACGAGCCTCTCGAGGCTCAGCTTCGCAAGAAGATGGAAGCCTCGCAGCGAAAGCTCGCCGAGCTGCAGGAGCATCAGGCAAATCTGGTGGGTATGCAGCTCCAAGTTAGAGAACGACTGAACGCAGCTCGTCAGGCCCAGCAGGCGCTTCTTCAGCAAGAGAATCAGCAGGCCCAAGCCGCGATCGCTCCGGTCACGCCGTCGCCCGCGTGGGAAACTTCGAGCCGCGGCTCTCAGCCACCGCAGGCCGAGACCGAAGAAATCGACTCGGAGACCGCTATGCTCAGAAGCAAACTTGCTATTCTGAAGAACAAGAAGAAACACATGGATCAGCTGATGGTCGAGCTGCAGGCCGTGGAAGTCTCCGAGCGGGCGAGTGTGGTGAGCTCTCGATTCGACACGACCGTGAAGATATCTGCACATTAAATTGCATCTCTGATCCAGTCTCTATCACTGCACTGCTTTAAGAAGAAAAATGAATTCCTCCGAAAAAAACTTCCCCAATGCGAAATTATGCGTTACAAAACACAATCGTTGTAACTTCATCAAGTTACATCTTGATGAAATTTAGTCTCATGCAGATATCTTCAGAGTTACGATTCGACGCTGCTTTTTCATCTCTCATGCCGATTTCTTTTTTATTATCGTACATCAAGATCATCTCGTAATCGTTTGCTCGCTTGTTTCAGAGCTCCGAAAGTTCGCACAACGCCGAGCGCGACAAATCCGCGGAGCTCGAAGTTCTGAAGGCCCAACTGGCGCATTTGAAGTCGCTGATGGAGGAAGCGACGAAGGTGCGCGAGGTGTCGAACTCCACGATTGAACCGGAACACGAGTCGAACGCAAACGCTGCTGGCTCCGATGTCGCGGACGTCGTCGAGGACGAGAGCGGCGCCGGAGCTTCGTACAACTCGTTCGATCGCCAGAGCGAGACCGACGAATCGCCACAGGGAAAGTCGCAAAATTCTAAGGACAGGCCTACCGTGGAACAGATTCAGGTTCGACCGGTTCTCGGTGTTTCTTCGTTTTTTGTTTTTTTTTTTGTTTTCCCAACCGGTAAATCTCCGCTAACGTCCGATCTCGCTTTTCAGGCCGTAACTCGCGAGCTGAAGGAGCAATCGAGCCTGCTGCAAGCCGCGAGAGCCGAACTCCGACGCTTGAAACAATCGAGCGGTCTTCACTGCGTGAACAATGCACCACCCGCGGCGATGCTGCTCCCGGAATCGACGCCTCCATCGTCCGTCGGTGGCTTTCCCCCTCCCGAAAAGAAACAGAGCAACAACAACAACAACAACAATAGCGCTAATCACAATCACTCGAACGGCGATATTCAGCACGCGCAGACGAAGAAGCGCCAAATGGAGGAACTCGTTCGCAAGGTATCGTTCGCCAGGATCTATTCGTCCATTGCTTAACGGGGTTCGAGATTCGATAGTTGCGAATGTACGATTTTTGTTATCGAATACGGTTTTTTTTGTCTTGCTCCTTCATGAAGGAAGCTTTGTTTTCGGGAAAAAAATATTGGTCGATACTTTAATGAAAGCGTGTTCAGAATGTTCCGAAACATTGGAAAATGTTTAGAAAAAATATCTCTACGTGTGTGTGTGTGTGTGCCTCAAGTCCGAAAAATCAAAACTTTTGTAAGTTCAGAACTGCTAGAGCTATCGATCCTTAATGATTGGTTGAATTTTTAGCAAAATATTTTCGGTCATTAAACCCTTACGCGATTTTGAAGTTTGCTAAAAAAAAAAGTGTCCGAACGCTAGCTCATACAATTTTTGAGCTATTGGGCAAAAAAAGTTGTGCACATTTGTGCACAACTGTGCACAAATTTCACAACTGCAAATTTTGTGTGTGGACTATCATCGTCCGACGATTCCGATTTAATTTGTCGAGGTCGACCGAGCCGTTAAAATGTCATGGGATTTTGAAATTTTAGCATTTTACGAAAAAGTAATATTTTCAGTCTGACGCGCGTTTTCGTATCAAATATCGAGTTAAATGTAAAATAAGTAGCAGAGTCGTGATCGGTGGGAAAAATGCATCAGACTACAATTATTGTATGGAATCTTTGTAGCCAATATTTCCAAAATTAGTGATTTTTTTGTATTTTCAAATAGCCACATAATTGCTTATACTTTTTTTCAATTGCGCAGGAGCAGAGCCATTCCTCCAGCGTGAACCGCGACGTCACCGGCCCGGAATGGAGCAGTCGCAGGGGTTCAAATTCGCAGCTCAGTCACACGAGTACGCCGGCGAACGTTTGGCCGCATCCCAACGTCGCTGGTATGCAATGAGCATTGACTCGATCTCTTTTTTTTTAATCTTAGCCACGTCATCGCGGCGACGAATAATCTGACGTTCGTTGAACTCCTCTTGCAGGAGGCTCGAACGAGCCGAGCGTGGACGGTATATCGTCGTCGGAGAATTTGTTAGACATCGGTCCTCAGATAACGGCAGTTGAGAACGGTTTTGGTATTAATTGGTGGAACGATCCTGCCCCGCCGGTGACCCAACCCCAGAACGGTAATGAAAAATTAGATAACACGTCCGGATAGGGACAGAAAAAAAAAAAGTTAGGAAGATCCCGTTCAATCCGCGTTGCACAAATAATTTCATTCGCGTCTGCGCGAACTCTGGTCGGAAAATATCGGATCAGACGCGGCCGAACGATTTACGACAAAATTAATTAATGGTATTTAAAAAAAAAAAAAAAAAAAATCGACGAATGTTTGGTAGGTACGGCCGGTTCCGCGGAATATTATCGTCAGCTGTTGATGGGCTCGCAAGCTCAACAATTGCAGATGATGGGAACAACGATGCAACAGTGCTGTCAGCTCTTGTGGGCGCAGCAGCGCGAGTTACAGTCGATGAGGAGCGCGATAACCCAACTGCAGCAGCAGTTTCGACAGAGTCAGCCGCGGGTCAACGAGAGTCGTGATAATCGCGAGGAATACTCGAATCTGAGTAGATCGGTGCATCATCTCGGCAGCACGCTGGATGTCTCGCTGCCGCCGAGTTCGTCGCTGCCGAATCTCGTCTCACTTCCGAACTCGTCGCCGGCGCCCTCGCACACTCCAGTCGTCGCTTCCGCGAGCGTCTCGACGCAACAGCAACAGCAGCAGCAGCAGCCGCAACAACACCAGCAGCAGCAGCAGCAACAGCAGCAGCAACACCAGCAGCAGCACCAGCAACAGCAGCAGCAACAGCATCATCGTCACCAACAGTTAAACAATCAGGTGCCGCCGGGCAATCGAGCAAACAACTACTGGGACAATTTTAGAAGGTAAAACAACAGAATGCGATTAGAGTCATGACGAGGAAACACTTATACGTGATTCTCATTTAAATGAAAAAAAAATAAAAAATTCTCCGGTTTCGTTTCGTTCTTCGTCGTTTGTTGTTAAAACGGATTTTTCGGTCTTCCGGCTTCGGTGTGAAAAAGAAAGCCCGATCATTAAATTAACTGTATTTTTCACGTTGAGCAATAAACGTTCACGGTCTTTATCCTCACTCACGGTCATCTTTTTTTTCTCTTGGCTCGTTTTTTTATTAATTTTTTTTATCGCTGTTAAACCCATTCACGAATCTATCAGCCGCGAAATTCGTCCTCGATCGCAGGTAGAAGACAGTCGAAAGACCGACGGGTAGGTAGATATTGGGTACGTAAACGGGTTGATTGATAGAGAGTGAGTTTGCAGAGATGAAGGCGCTCACAAATTTCCCAGCACTCTAATCGAAAACAGCCCCAAAGCTTTGTGTTTCAGTTTTCGTTTACGCTTGAGACTAACAAGATTCGTGACGAATTGCGAAGCGATAAAAACGAAAATCGTGTTTACTATTTTGACCTTTTTTGAACAAAACAATTTTTACGTTTTCGTTTTTTTGCCATGATAAATACCCCATTGCAATGCGTCCGCGAGAGCTTGCATACTCCGACGATTAATCGAGAGGCATGATCGATTTACAAAAAAAAAAAAAAAAATGTGTGACGTGGTCTTTCGCACTCCTTCCTTCCGCTTTTCCAGTTATTCCAGGCAAAATCTCTTGTCGGGAAATCTCAAGACTGTTACGGATGCAGCGCAAGGTCCGTCGGGCAATTCCGTTGTCTGCACCAACACAGCAAGTGGCAGTGTCAACAGTTCGATCGTGTGAGTACTTTTTTTCTCCGCAAAATTAATCAACATTACTCCGATAACGATTTGGAGATTGACACGTTTAAAATTGTTTTGTTAATGTTTTTCTTTTAGAAGGGACAAACGTAATCGGGACCACGGAGCCGACAACTTGCCACTGCCATCGATCTCAAGCGCGGAGGCTCAGTACTCGCTGAATCTTCAACTTCAGTCGAACTTGCAGACCCAAGAGCGGGAAACTCCCGTTGCGCGGAGCAATATTTTGACGAACGAGGCGGCCTCCCAGCAGCAACAGGTCGACAACTTTTGGGACGAAGTTCATTCCTCCTTTCGTCAGGTGCCCGAGAGCAACGAGGATCTGTATTCGATGCGACACATGAGGCAAGAAAAATCCTTCGTCGACGATCGCGCTCCAGCGAGAATGCATTTTGAATTATCGCTTTATCGATTTTTCAGCGGGGAGATGAGAGACACCCTCAGATCTCTGATAGCGGCGAACAGAAAAAGGCCGGAATACTTGGTGTACATCCTCAGGGAGATAAAAACAATCACCGACGATTACAGACTGCGCGTGCGCCTGTTGAGATCTTTGAGAGACCTTCAGGACACCCAACCGCCGAGGAATCCTCTGGTAGGTGAACAGGGCAAAATAGACTGTAAGAATTTAGCAATATTTGTGTCACAGATATTTCGATACTGGCTAATTTTATTTAGATGCTACTACATGAGCATGAGTCATAAAAAAATGTACATTTATTGAACATTTTTACTATCTAAATGGTAACAGCCAGTATGATACTTTGCGATACAAGTGCGGTAAAGCGAAAAAAAATGTATGGTGTGAAAATAGGGGTTTTACGCGTGCGTAAAACTGCCATTTTCGCATCGAGTGAAACAAGATATATAAAGATTGCTAAAATCCTTACTACCGGTATTTTTGGCCAGTCAACCGATGAGGACTCCGACTCGGACTTCGGGGCGCAAGCGAGCGCGTTGCCGCCCTCGAACGCGGCGAATCAATTGCTGCTGACTGAATTCCTAGTGCCCGTTCACTCCTCGGGACAGATGCAGCAGTCCGGGCCTTCACAGTCGGTGGATCACTTCGAACTGGAGGTGAGTTTTTATCCGGAGCTACGAATTACTCGGCGCTACCGGTACTATTGTTAATCAATCGATTTATCATAATTATAAATCAATCGGTTTATTATTATAAATCGATTTATTATTATTATTATTATTATTATAAAAGAATGGAACGATTTTTTTTTGTTCTCAGGCTGCGATGCCCTTCGAGAATATAAACGCAATTTCCGTGGCATCGTCGCTCACACCGGGATACAACGAGGACCTGGCCGAGGCCGATCAGTCGAGACCCGAAGCAACGAGCAGCCAACAAGTAATTTATTAATTTTCTTACTCGTCTCGTCGGTCAGATAACTCGTCGTTGCAAATCGGCTAATGCGTTTCCTCAGGGATCTCAGGAAAATGAAAATAACGAGGGCGACGAGAACGGGGAGGGTCACGGAGCCATGGCGCAGGGTGCGGTCGCCCTTGAAACTGCCAGAGAAGCGCCGAACTGCATCGACGTAGACGACGAGGGAGCGATGATGGAAAATTCTATACTCGACAGAATACCCACTCGTCTCTTCCACCACTAGCCTGCGACGTGCTCGTTTACGAAACATCGTAACAAAAACAAAAAATAACAAAACACGTCCGATAATCAATCGCGTCGAGTACGGCTAAGAAATGTTTTTTTCAATCAACTATTCACTACGATAGGACCAGAAAACAACTTCAAACTTTTATACAACTGTCCCGTATCGGTGGGGTACTTCTTATCTCCACGAAGTCTCGCGGATTTTCGCTTCGCATCGCATCGCTACAATCGTGCATTTTTTATTTTATCGCGTTCATCGAGCTTAACTATTTTTTTTTTAGCCTAACCTAAGAGAAGCGTTCGATCGAGGCCCGTTTGGCAATTTCGGCAATCGTTTCGCCGTTAATGAGTTGCAACAATGTGTTTCGAACATCGGAAGTATCGTCGATCTATCGACGTGAAAAAATCGAATAAAAAATAATCGTCGACAAGTCAACGTCGTCGTCGCAACAATCATTACCGACACTTCTTGCACGTAATAAAAAAAAAGGTAAACGCTTTAAATAGAAAAGTATATATTTATTGATTCCATACACGCTTAAATGTTAGATATTTTGTATTTACTCATAAATTCCGTAACGGAGTTGGTAAGCTAGTCGGGTACAAACAGTGAACTTATTTTTGTAGTTTAAAGGCGGGTGGCTCTCTGTCCCTCTATCGAGGCACAGCGAGACAGAGAGTTCGTCCACTCAACTCCAAGGCAGTTTTAGAACTCTGCCTCCGCAAAATCGTGATCTAAGCGTCGGCATTCACCATAATGATACGAGGAGCATCCGTGCGTCTCCATCAACATTATCTCGTAATCTAAGTAACTCTCGCCGAATTTTTCGTCACAATAATTCGTCGCTACGATGCACGGAGGCTCCGGTTCCGATCGACCAATATCATCATAGTTACCGGCCGCCGTACGGCAGTCGCCCTCGACGATCGGACTCGTCGAGTCGCTGAAACTCTCTCTCAGCCTGTAAACTCCAAACTCTCCGATACCGCTCAGTGGTGCCTGCTCATAATGCAGCGAGGACGATCCACGCTTTCCTGAACACCCGGAACCATTGCGAACATTGCCGTTACCACCGTCTCTGAAAGGAAAGTCCACTACCTTATCATCAAATTTGTCGAAAATAAATTAAAAAATCATTTATATGGGGCATTCCATATCACTTTGACCTGGGCCTAAACCTTCACATCTTACATTGGCCACGCGATTTTTTATAGACTGAACTAACTCTCAAAAGCACGCAGATTTTTTTAATTCGTTCTTTAACAATTGTTTATAATTATTTGTGATAAAAAAGATGAATTTATTGACCGTCGCAATTTTAAAATCTAAATAATCTTGAGTCATATTTTTAAAATTTAAGATTTTAACCGGCGTGGTTACCTAAGATTTTTTTTTCTATTTTTGTTCGCAAAAAAGATCAGTGAAAGAAATGAGAAGAAAAAATCAGTCGATTATGAGTTTTCACTCGACCATTTTTATATGCAACACCGCATTTTTACGAAATTTTTTCGAAGACTTTAAAGCTTAGAACCAACTTGGAGACCCAGATCGAAATGGTACGGAGCTCCCCATACACAATTGTTAATAACATTTTGACGAATGAGTAGCCTCGTGGTCGCATCGAGATCGCACCTGCGGTCTTTCGTAACATTTCTCCGTGGGCAAATCGCGTTCGTCGTTCCTTACAGAACGAAACCACCTTGTCCAGCCAGTTAACACCGGCGAATCGCTCGGTGGACAAAGATAGAATTCGATCGGGTGAAATGAGTCATCGGGTGGTTAAAATTTTATTTTCGTACAGTTCCGCCCAAAGCACAAATTCGAATTCTCTCCTACCTTGTCGCGATCTCTTCGCGTGATTGGCCGACTGGCCGGCGGCGAAGAGATGCGCGGGATCGCCGGCACTGTTGCGCTTCCGGTTCCCGCGCCCGCACGCGTCCGGCCGTTGCTGTTCGGCCACCCGGTAGAATCTTTCGCAGCCGTTCCCGTACGGACGCCCCGCGGCCTCTGGAATCACGCAATGGTTATTCTGGCATCGCGAGACACCGAGGTACTCGCTACGACAGTTATCATCCTCGTCAGTTTCCATAGCGGAACCGTTAAGGCATATGCTCTGTTGATTATTCAGTTGCTGACGCTGCTGTTGCTGCTGGTGTTGCTGGTGACGATTGTCAATCGCAACCGGCATTGAGAACGAGGCCGACGACAGTGTCCAGTCGCCCGTTGAAACGGCGATCGACGCAGTCTGGTCGTTGGCCTCGACGAGTCGGCCGAGCTGTTGACGACGTACAACAACGTTCTCGTAATCCGCGATAGGGCACGGCGGCACGTAACCGTAATAACCGCTCGTCGACACGTAAGACGGCGCTATTCCTGCTTGATACAAAATGCCCTCGCTCACCACTGCCATTATTACAAGCGTATATATATATATATATGTATATCTATATATATATATATGGTAACTCTAACAACAAACAGTAGCAGCTTTTATTTCGACCCTATAACGCAAGGCAGTACGTCAACACTAAACGCGGCCGGCACTTGTAGACCTCGATTAAAGGATAATGTTTACTATTTATTTTTGTTTATTTTTTCTCACGATAGAACGGGAGGGATTTTTTTGCGGCGAATCGAGAGAGTACGATGGCGCGCGAGCGTGCGAGTCGGAGAGGGAGAGACACGACGAGCGCGACGAGGAAACGCGAGAGGATGAGAGGGAAAGCGAAGGTACGCGACGCGCAAAGGAAACTGCACGACGAACGAACACGAGAACGACGCTAACCGCTCTACCCGGATTCGCGGCAAATGCGCGATCGCTACATCCCCACTCGCTCCCCCCCCCCCCTCCCCTCCCCTTCGCCACCAGGCCACTGCCTCCCCCCACTCCTTATCGTTCCTACCGCTGTACGCAGCTCCCGACCTACCGGCCCCCTCCACGTCTATGTGCCGACTGTTGGACACATGAATGTTGTACATGGGCGACCTTCTTCGCACATGGCTATCGTTCATACATGATGCAACGATGAAGACGAACCTAGCCTGCATGAGGTGGTTTCTACGTTTCGGTCGATTCGATCGAACGTTGAATTATAACGCGCCGGTTGTCGGGCTGATAAAACGCGGTCTCTGCGACTCCTCGCCGGTTGCCGTCCAAGAGACATCGAGGAGAGTCAAGCAGTATGGAAAATTGGTCATCGACGTGCCGTGGAACGTCGAAGTCAAGCCGACGGATCCCCACGAGTATCCGGACATGGACACTCTCCTCGTCAATCTCTCGACGAGGAGTGAGATCGGCGAGCGGAACGATAATGAATTCGTTTCGATCGATGTCGGTGACGATTGCTGCAGGATAAAGGCGAGCGAGCTCGGGAAACTTAACTGTCTCGGCGACGCGCTTTTTCTAGTCGAAGCGCCGATTCAGTACGGTATGTTTAAATATTTTGCTTACCCGTAGAGGAAGCTGTGACTTTGTAAAAAAATAATTGCAATCGTTAAAATTTAGGGCATTATTTATTGTAGAAAAACGTTCACCGAAATTTGCGGATTTTGTCGTTTCGAGGCAATTTTTAATCAATTTTTCACCGCTGATTACTAAACTGGACCTTATTTATTTATTATAGCGTTGTATGCTGTTAGCGTGATATTTGATTCAGAAACTCGTGTCATGAGTCACATTTTTTTGTTTTCAATTTTTAAAAAAATACAAATCTCAAAATCTCGTACAATTTAACCAGACAGATCAATTTTCACCAAATTTAATGCCATACAGTGATGATCCATTCCCGTATAAAATTCAAGCTCAACCACTCTATGTTTACTCGAATTAGACTATTTATAGCAAATAAAAAAAAATCAAAATCTCATAAAATTTGACTGCTTGGATAGATTTCGGCCAAATTCAATACCAAAGGTCTTTGATCACAATGTTATATTCGTGTGCAGTTTTAGCTCAAAATTGATGCAAGTACATACCACAGAAAGTTTGTGGTAGTTCCAACTTGCGTACATTTTTGAGCTATCGTCTTAAAACTGCATACAAATATAATACCATGAACAAAGACCTTTGGTATAAAATTTGGCCGAAATCTATCCAAGCGAATCAAATTTTATGGAATTTTGATTTTTGTTTTTTCCCAAAGCAATTTGCAGACCGCCTCATTTCTTACAATTTTGCCCATAGCTTCCTCTATGAGGTAGCCAAAAATTAATCAGCGAACTGTTTCGTGGAGAAAGCTGTGCGCAAAATTGTAATAAATGAGAAAGCCATGTGCAAATATACTTTTAATCTTTTTTTTTGCATAAAAAAAAAATCTTCGGCGTCCAACATTAAAGAAAAGAAAAACGAACTATATCGTCGACTCGTAATGTCTCTGTTGCAGACGTGGATGTGCGAACCGTGGGTGACTCGAGTGTCAAGGTATCGAGCATGGTGTCGGACTCGATAAACGTGGAGACTGAGAGGGGGAACATAACCGGTGCGAAGTTGCAGGGCAAACAAATAACACTGAAATCCAAGAGCGGTGGCTCGGTAGATCTTAGCGGCGGTGTGCAAGGAAATATCGCGATTGCGACTACCGAGAACGGGGTAAGTTACGCCGAATGATAAACGTCGGATAAATTGGTGATAAAACAATTATTTTTGTTGTTTTTAATCTCCGAGTCCATCACAGCCGAAAAATGCTTGGGTACGAGTCTGGAAATGACGACGAAAAATGGAGACGTGACCTTGGGAAGCAATTATTGCGAAATAGCGAAATTCACGAGCGTCGACGGAAATATGAATCTGAACAATCTGCACATGGACTCCACCGTTGATATAAGCGGAAAGGGTTTTCTCAATATCAGTGAGTAATGAGCGGGACGAATTAATGGTCCATTGAGGGTCGACAATAATTTTTTGTATGGCAAGGACATAGAAAAAGTTCTTCACGAGTGTGAAAATGCATTCACACGAGTCAGGGTTTCTCTTTTTATCCCATTCACTAATACACGAAAATCACGCTTTTCGTTTTTGGAAAGCGTGCGCAGAAAGGCACTTTCTCGCACTAGTGCGAGAAAAAATACCATATTGCATTTGTACGTATGCGCAATACTTTTCTCGCACGCGATGCGAAAAAGTGGCTTCCTGCGCACATTTCGCAGGAACGAAAAGCGGCATTTTACGTGCATGCGTTACGAAAAATAATTTCCGGTTTACCCTTTATCCACAGCTTGTCTGGACGGCTCTTTGCAAGCAAGACTGGGGAACGGCGGGACGAAGATTCAGCTCGTAAGACTCACGCGGAAATCCCGCATCGTTTCCGAAGGTCCTGTTCATCTAGTTGTTCCGAGGGAGAACAATGTGCAATTAAATTTGGAGGGACACGAGTTGTGTGTCGACGAGAGCCTGGACGGAACGTACCCGCGTTCGGGCAACCGGCAGGTGTTCGAGACGAACGGTGAAGTTCCGTTGCACGTGGAAACCGGCGGATGCCTTCGAGTCACCAGCTCCAGCTGGGCCGAGTCTTTGCAACTCGGAAAATTCGTGAAATAGTTGCGACAAACGTATCTCCAGTCATCGGCACAGTTTCGGAAAGTTTCCACGAGCATCATCCGATTTGTCGAACACAAATAAATCTTGTCGTCTCACCCGACTATCTACAATTAATTTATTTGAAATTTTTTTTTGAGTCCTAGTTGCACTTCACGCTCTGCATCGGTGTTTCAACCGGTGTTTCAACCGTTTCAACAGACGCTGGGAGATCCTGGCGAAGAGAATGGAGCGATGGACCCGGATAGAGTATCGTCGCGCTCCCCAGACACTCCTCGCCCTTGTACAAAACGGCGAACTGCAAAAAAGACGTAGATCGTATGCAAAATAATAATAGTCTTATCGTTGAAGATTTAAGGAGGTTGGAGCGCTTCACGCTAGTGAAATGACTGTTTCATTTTTAAAGTCATTTATACAAATATTTACGAGTCTATTGATTATAGCCGATGGTTATTTGTATTACAGCTGATGTCCTGAATCTGGAAAAATATTAATTGCAATGGATTTGCAAAAATATTGACTGGTTTCTTCAAATTTTCAAAAAAGTACATATTCGTTCAGTTTTTTTCTAAGAACAATCCGCAATTTTTGCTCGATTTCGATGTATCACGGCTCATTCTCTTCCTTGAAAGATTCTCCACGAATTCACCACCCAGATATTCGATAGCATTCTTCCGGTTAAAAATGACAACCTTTTGTTTATCCATCGATGAAATTTCTTCGTAAACAAACAGCTGCCATTTTTAAACGGAAAACACTATCGAATATCTTGACGGTGAATTCGTAGAGCATCTTTTATGGAAGACAATGAGCCGTAATACATTAAAATCGGGCAAAAATTACGGATTATTCTTTGAATAAAGTAAAAGAGTACCTTTTCGAAAATTAGCAAAAACCAGTTAATATTTTTGCAAATTCATTGCAATTAGTATTTTTCAACGTTAAGGACGTCTGCTTTAATATAAATAACCATCAGTACAATGAATGGTTGCGGAAAAGTTTCAACATTCGACTTTAAAAATGTAGTGCTCATTTGACTAGTGTGAAGCGCTCCGACCGCCTTAAAATGTTGGATTTTGCACGCCTCACCTGTCCCGGTGTGATAGCCCTTTGTGGATCATTCACGCGAATGATCAATGTATCGTTCGAACCTTTGTACGCCACGGCAGAGCTTAAGGGACGTCGATGCTGAAACCGGAAGTCGCATTGGAGCACCCGACCGTTCTTGAATTCATTCGGCTCCTCGCAGATCCAATGAGGCTTCGACGCCACCACCATCTGAGTGTAGAGCGCTGGATGGTCGGTTCCCGGAACCTATACGAAACTTCGACTATGCAAATATCGTACGTTACAATCTTCGTTAATCGCGTCGATTTCTATCGCCACTCACCACTAATATTTCATTGGTCTTGACGTCCTTTTGGAACACGAAATATGGTCTGGAACCGCCAGCGATCCGACATCTCTGTCCCAAAGTCCAATGATGAATACCTTCGTGTTTTCCAACCACGGAACCGGTTTCCAGGTCAACGAAATTACCCGGCTTGTTCTCCACGTACTTTGATTAAAAAAAACAAACAAACCCAGTTAACGCCGCGAGTTCCCTCTCTCTCCACCCCTACATGGTGTCTGGTAAAGCTTCGAAATATAACATTTTAACATTTTTCCGGAACCTTTAGTCGTACGAAAAGTAACCACACAGAACGACAATATTTATTTAATTATTTCAATAAAATGTTCAATGTTTCAGAAAGATTAACGAAAGTATTATTGAAGTAATTGAAAATATTTCGTATCATAATTGTAAATAATTGAATAAGTAGGGTCTTTACAGAGAACGATAGATTTCAAGTATCTACAAAAAATCAAGACTTTACACGGCCGTAGAGAATGAGCAATGACGTTTCTCGGAATAAACAACAACAAAATCGGGGCCGTTTGAGGACTTCAGAAGGCCTTAGAGAATAAAAAAAAAAAAAATTGCCCGCTATTCCGGAGTTTTAAAAGACCTTAGAGAATTTCAAGTTCCACCAGACACCATGCCTACAGCTAGCTCACGACAAACGGTTTCGTTCACCTCCGATATAAATTGCTGAAAGTTACGCAACCCTATGAAACAGATGCCCATGCTCTCCTTTTTCCTCAGCACGACGTCGAGTTCGGCTTCGGCCGCGATTTTTTTCACGTCCCGCTTTTGATACTCGCCCAGAGGGAACATGCATCTCCTGAGGGGTTCCTGCTCCACCTGAGACATGAAAAATGTTTGGTCCTTGTCAGGATCGAAGGCCTGCAGTAGTTTCACATCTGGAATCCACACAAAATGCTCCTCACAGTTTATGCACCATAAGATCACCGAAGCAAGCATTGAAAGCAAACTTACTGGTATTCGGTTTGAACCCTTCAAGACAAGGTCCAAAAGATGTTCTGGCATAGTGACCGGTCGCGACTGCGTCTGCCTTCAGATTATCTCTCGCGAATCGATAGAAAGAGCCAAACTTTATCTTGCTGTCGCATTTTATGTCTGGATTCGGAGTACGTCCATTTTGATAGCTGTCCAGCAGGTAGCTAAAAAAATTACGAAGCTCGTTACACCATCCGGCCTATAAATTTTCTTTTTTACATTTCTCACATTACCTATCTACCTGAACACATCGTTCCAGTACTCCTTAACAAAGTCCACACGGACGAGCGGAACATCCAACTTTTTGGCGACCCATTCGGCATCCTTGTATTCTTTTTCCGCCAAGCACTCGCCGGTCTCGTCTATGGTGTCCCAGTTCTTTATGAAAACGGCGGTAACGTTGAAACCTGAAAACCGAAAGGGGGGGGGTTTGGTTTAGATCTTCCCAAGGTCAAATTGAGATCGCAGACGACGCGGACGTAACAGGTGAAGATGTTACCTTTTCGTTTGAGTAGAAGCGTAGTAACAGCGCTGTCCACGCCGCCGGACAAGCCAACGACAATGTTTCTCAGCATAACGTACAGGATTCGTAACTGTCGGGACAACGAGGCTTGTCGCACGTTGTTTACAGGCAAAAGAATCGTCACGAATTTTGGGCGATTGTGTAGTTAATTCGATCGAAAACCGGAAACAAGATAAAATGAAACTCAATGTTCCTTGGTGTCAAGGACGTCCAGTTATAAGTTTCTTCGTGACGTTTTTCGAGTATACGTGTTATTTTTATATTTTTTAACCTTCTTCGACAACCTAACCTTGCCGGTGGAACTGAAGGTTATGTTTGCGGCAAACGGCAAACTGGTTTCAACCGAAACCCATTTCCGCCAAAAAGTAACTAGGACGGAGAAACATACGAACCTTGTATACGACAGATGGCGCTGCAAGGCCTTTTTCTTCACGTCCGGTTTAAAAATCTAATTTTCTTCGCCGGAAGTAAAGTTGAACCAAAAATGCGTAACTTCCGGTTTAAAAACTCGTTTTTTCGACCGGAAGTGACCATCGTATTCCGATACGACGTCACTTCCGGTTAAGAAGTTACATTTGCAAACCGGATGTGACGTATTTCTATTATCACGTCACTTCCGGTCGAAAAATTGACTTTTCAAACAGAATTTTCAAGCCTGAAAAAATAAGACTTTCATATCTCCGGTATGAAGTCACTTCCAGTCGTAAAATGAGATTTCCAATTCGGACGTGACGTATTTCTGGTATGACGTCACTTCCGGTTGAAAAATGAAATTTTCAAACAGGATTTTCAAACCTGAAAAAATGAGATTTTCATATCTCCGGTATGAAGTCACTTCCAGTCGGAAAATGTGATTTTCAAACCGGAAGTGACGTATTTTCGGTATGATATGTTCAATATCATACATTGGTACAAAAATATTTTATACCCTTCGCACACGTCAATGCCATTCCACGCAGTACAAAATACATTTCCATCAAACTGCAACCTACACGAATTTCCATCTCTCGCGACCTGCGTAACCAACTTTCGCATACGCGACGATCGTGCAGGATACGAATAATAATAATAACATTATTATTTCAGCATCTGGTTGCGTTTGTCACTCGTTTAGAAATAAATCGGATGAATTAGTCAGAGTTGCGAATGGAGCGCATGGATTGCGTGGGATGCGTCGAGAGAAAAAGAAAGAGTAAAGACGAGGATGTCTCGGAAGGAGAGACGATGAAAAGAAGATAGAAAGATGAGGAGGAGAGGAACGGAAGGAGGTGAGAAACGGAGTAAGTTTCGTACGCTATGCGTACTAATTTGTTGGGCCGAGAGTTTCGCGAGCCTGAGGACCCCGCCTTCCCTTGGCTGCCAAGCCAAAAGCCAAATAGCTTCGAGTCTTACAAGCCGTTTCAAGAGAGCTACCAGGCGTTTATTTATTTTATTTTTTTTCATTCTCCCGTCCCTCGGCTTTTTAACGCATTTTGAGGCGACGTGGACGAATCTCCCCTCCAACTTTCAATCAATTTATTCAACAATAAATCGGTATTCCATATGGCGCCTCCCGATAAAACAAAAGGAAGCTATACATTGTGGTGCAAAAAAAAAAAAAAATCAAACGAAGCTAAGATAGCTCGAAAGTCGAAACGTATCTTCGAACCGGAAAGCCATCAAGTAAATCGTTAGTGCGAATGGCCGATTAATGTCAAACCCGGCTTATTCTCACGTAATAAAAAGGAAGACTATCCACGAGGCGACGAGCTGTTTAGCAGCGTGACAATCGGTGCGCGACCATGAAGATAAAAGTATTGAGCATAATAAAAATAAAAAAAAAGAAATCCAGAGATTTAGCCCTTTCCGTGACTTCTCGGGCCCGGAAGCTCATAAAATATTGACGGACCCCCGCGTGAGCGAGCTTTCTTCCGGTGTCCCAGGCTCCGCCCCGGGATAGTCGAAGCCCCCAAGAGCCCAGCCGCGAGATCATACCGCACGGCTTGGAGCCAAACGCTTCGAGTGCGTGCCAAAGCGGATACACACACAACCCGCCGATGAATGCGTATCGCGTGGGTGTAATTTTCGTAGGAGGTTCCACGGCAAACCACTCCTAGATTCATCCCTCTCTCTCCCGACACTTCCGCCACTGGGGATAACCGGGCTCTCACCCCCACAACGCTGTACGCGAGCGACTCCGAGAGCGAGAGAAGAAGAAGAAGAAGAAGAAAACTACGATGGCGATTGGCCGGTCGAGAGATCTTCTCCTCGTCCTCCCGACGAACGGAGACGGAGATCGTCTCTCGCGTGCGAAACTCCGATCTCTTCTCCTCCACAATGCAACGCAAAGTCAACGCCGAGAAGAAAGACGGAGATGAAACCCAACCGAAACTAAGACGGAGATCGTCTCTCGCGGGCGAAGATCCGATCTCTTCTCTTCCACAACGCACCGCGAGTCAAACGCGGAGAAGAGAGACGGAAACAGAACAGGAACGAAAGACAGCCAGATGTTCGTGAAACTGCAGTCTCTCGGTGGTTATTGGCACTTTAGGACACTGCCAGAGCACCGGTTGTTGGCATACTTCGTTATCTTCCTTTAGCCTAAGTTTCTCAAGCTAACGTCCGTGACCGGTTCATTACCGTAGTCTTCTCGCGAAGTATATCTTCTCTACCAGACGGGCGTATCTTCACTTCGCAAAGTAGGGTAGAGCGGGGCAAAACGGGACAGTGACCAAAACGCTAGTTCTCAATCATTTTTGGATGTCCCATTTTGCCCCCGTTGATACATGTGGATTGTCTGTCCCGTTTTGTTCCATTGTCCCATCCAAAAATGATTGGAACATGGCGTTTTGCCCTTACTGCCCCATTTTACCCCAGCGTCCCATTTTACCCCGCTCTTCCCTATATATTCTTTACCAGACGGGCGTATCTTCACTTCGCAAAGTATATCTTCTTCACCAGACGAGCGTGTCTTCACTTCTGATACACTGAGAGAACGATCTAGTAAAAATGACTATATCGCTTGAGAAATATTACCATAGCACATAGTAGTAGGGCATTAGGGCACGACCTATGGTAGCAAGTACCGGATTTATAAGAATTTTTCTTGGATATTATAGTAAAAAGTCTTGGCGAAAACTCAGACTTTATGCCATAGGTGGCGCCCTAGTTTCCTACTACTGTGTGCTATGGTAATTTTTCTTAGATCATCGGTAGTTTTTACTAGATCCTTCTCTCAGTGTACACCAGCGTACTGTATCGAGTGAGTGAAATCAGCGAGGTCTTTTTTCCATGTATTTTAGATGGCACAACACGCCTCTACGCCGCTGACCGCATGGTCAGCCGAATGCGTATTCGGAGCTGAAGACCCCCCGAAGCGGGAGGAAGATGCTGCGATGCGAATGCCACGGAATCGAAGAAGAGGAAGCAGAAGCGAGCGAGAAGCTCCCTAGAGAAGAAAAAGGAAAATATAATAGAGAAGAAATGGAAAAAAAAGAGTGCGCCAGGCCAGTTACTGTAGTCTTCTCACCTCCACGAAGTATATCTTCTTTACCAGTAGGGTATCTTCACTGCTGATACACGGGGAATTAATGAATTAATGAATGCATTTATTTAGCTTTGAGCTACTTGACAATAGGTTCATACATCTTTTGGTCTTAGTACTACATCTTGCATACTATTCTCATATGCTATCCGTTGTTTTCTACGCTGGTACTTCATTTTTAATGTACTCTCTGAGACTCCATTTGAAACGATTTAAACATGTTTCTTCTTTCATGCCTCTCGGCACTTTGTTAAACATTTCAAACCCTTTACTTTATTCCAATTACTATTCCAATTACTATTCCAATTACTATTCCAATTACTATTGCAATTACTGTTCCAATTACTATTCCCATTACTATTCCTATTACTATTCCTTTTACTATTTCAATTACTATTCCTTTTACTATTTCAATTACTATTCCAATTACTATTCCAATTACTATTCCAATTACTATTCCAATTACTATTCCAATTATTATTCCAATTACTATTCCAATTACTGTTCCAATTACTGTTCCAATTACTATTCCAATTACTGTTCCAATTACTGTTCCAATTACTGTTCCAATTACTGTTCCAATTACTATTCCAATTACTGTTCCAATTACTGTTCCAATTACTATTTCCATTACTATTCCTATTACTATTCCTATTACCATTTCAATTACTATTCCCATTGCTATTCCTATTACTATTCCCATTACTATTCTTCAATTCGATGCCTTTTTTCAATAAATTTTCGGACCGTTTTTCATTTTACAAACTAGCAATAAAACGTACTTGATTTGCACTCACCAATTCAAGTATATCTAGCATGTGTTTGATTCGTGTGCATCGACTCACCATCGATGTTGCTCTCATTGCCCTATTCCGCGTTTTCTGTAGCGTCTCTATACACACGTCACCATAGTTTAACATCACTGTACTACCGTAACATCGCTGTACTGGGAAGGAGAGAAGAAACGCGGGAGAAGAGCCGAAGGAAGAAAAAGCGGAGTGCGAGAGGGAGGAGAATTGTGAGAGCGACGGAAAGAGGCTGAAGAATCGTTGCGAGCACGCTGTTTCTTAGGCTAATTTCTGTCACCGGTCAATTACTGTACTCGCCTCCTCAAAGATACCTCCTGTATCTTCTTTACCAGAAGGGCGTATCATCCCTCCCGACACACGACGCGTATCTCTTCGCTCTATGGACCAGCGCACTCTGTCGAGCGACTGAAATCAGAGAGCCCTATTTTCCATGTTTCTCAGAGAGAAAACACGCCTCTACGGTGCTCAGCCGAATGCGTCTTCGGGGCTGACGACTCCCCGAAGGGGGAGGAAGATGCCGCGACGCGGACGCCACGGAAGCGACGAAGAAGAGGAATAAGCGAGCGAGAGGCTCGCTCGAGGAGAGCCGAATGATGAGACGGGAAAGGGGGAGTGTGAGAGGGAGGAGAATCGGACCGACGGAAAGAGGCTGAAGAAGAGTGGTGGATACGCGGTTGGGGTATTAGTGTGAGAAAAGCTTGTGGGAGAACGACCGAGAGGGAGTGAAGAGACTGATGGACCGATGATAAGATCTTCGGGGCAGTCACTCGCGCGGTGAACGTCTGTCCGTCGGTACGTCGTCGATCTCCTCCTAGTTCAATCGTCGCGGGTTTTCCAACCCTCGTGTTTGGCCTCCTCGAATTATCGGGCGCGAATATCGCGATAGGGAGGAGTGCGAGAAGGCTCCGCGGACCGGGAATCTTCGCTTCCTGTCAGCGAACCGGCCCCGAGGTGAGGACGTGTCGCGTTCGCGGATCCGTGAGTCAAGCCGCGCGATCCTCGCTGGCGATCATGAACCCGAGACCGGCGTCGGATACTCGGTCAAGACGTCCTCGACGCCGACCGGCGGACGAGCGACGATGCCGCTGATTGCGATCCTTCAGAACTCTATCTTCACGCTCACGGTCCGCGAATTTTCGTTGGGATTATTGTATTTTTTTTTTTTTTTGCGAGATCGTGTCGGATGACTGTTAAGGTGAGGCTTGTCTTCGCTGGCATTCGTCACTCTCAGGATCCGGGCCCGTTAGCGATGTAACGCGTACGGCACGTACGAGACTGGTGCGGTAAATCGCGAAGACGATAATTAGGTGTTAACGGCTCGGCGGAAGAGACATTGGCGACGGTGATTTTAAATGGATTTGTCGAGAGCTGTGTGTCGCGAGTGACGATCGACGAAGAGTCCGATCGATTCAATCGACACGATTATATCGGTCGCTGAAGGGTCGAGTGGGAAGATATTGCTACAGGGATTGTGCTGAAGCCTGGGAACACGAACGTTTGGGGAAAGAGTGCGAAGCTCGGTCTCTCGTTGATACGATTCTTCGCGATTTTGTTAAAAAATCAATAAATAAGAAGATATTCAAAGAATCATGAAAAAATATTCCGGTTGGTTATTAAATTGATCGTCGAAGCTCGGTCATTCGTTGATACGATTCTTCGCGATTTTGTTAAAAAATAAATAAATAAGAAGATATTTAAAGAATTATGAAAAAATATTGCAGGTGGTTTATTAAATTGATCGTCGAAGCTTCGAGTGGAAAGATGTTCTGACGGGGATTGCGTCGAGGAGGAGTGCGAAACTCCGTTTTTCGTTTATACGATTTTTCGCGATATTTATTGATAAGAAGAAAAAAAGTAGATATTAAAAAAATATTTAAAAAAATATTGCGGTTGATTAATTAAATTCATCATCGAAGCTTCAAATGGAAAGATTCTAGCAGGGATTGTGCTTCACCGGGGACACCGGAAGCGCCGAGGAAGAGTGCGAAACTCCGTATTTCGTTGATACGATTTTCCGCGATTTTTATTGATAAGAAGAAAAAAAGAAGATATTAAAAAAATATAAAAAAAGAAATATTGCGGTTGATTAATTAAAATTGATCGTCGAACCTTCGAGTGGGATGATGTTCTAACGGGGATTGTGCTTCATCAGGGACACCGGAAGCGCCGAGGAAGAGTGCAAAACTCCGCATTTCCTTGATACGATTTTTCGCGACATTTATCAATAAGAATAAAAAAAAGAAGATATTAAAAGGATACAAGCAAATATTGCTGGCGAATCGAGCAACGATGCAGCAGCAGCACGATCCGAGGCACGACATGGCGACGGATTGTTGCTACCAGCAATGGCCGTCGCATCTTCATCAGCATCATCATCATCATCACAATCATCATCTTCAGCAGCAACAGCAGCAGCAACAGCAGCAACAGGCCCAGCAATTGGCGACGGTACCTTCGCCGATGCAGCAAATGGAAGGTGATAAGATGCTTTACGATACACGCGAAATAAGTTGTCGTGCAATGGCTCGTGCATTGCTCGGGGCGTACATAGTAAGATAGTGGCTGAGAGGATTATAGGACTGGGCGTTAGAGAAACTGGCCGCTGACAGGCTGACAGCGGCACTTGATAAGTTTATCACCTCCCCCCCCCCCTACCTCCGGTGGTTTAAAAGCTATCGGAAGTGGTGAGGAGTTGAACGACCAAAAAGCGAGACTCGTCGACTCGTTAGATGTGGGTATCGTGTAACGAGAAATTGCGAGTGACGAAAGCGACGATTGGTGCGAAGTCGAGTCGCGAAGGGGCTGAGAGATCTTCGAAGATCACCGCTTCAGCGAAACGATGAAAAGGATTGATTCTCGAGCAAACGAAAAGTTGAAAGATACATTTAACGAGGCGTCGAAGTTATTTACGAAAAACGATTATTGGTGTCGGGCATTTTTTATAGTATTTAATCTTGCTCTTTAGTTGATAACACATATAAAAAAATTCGCTATCGTGGATTTGTCGAAGATACTCGATTTTTTATGCAGCATTTAAACTTTGCCACGAAGTCGAGACACGCTTCAGCGAGACGATGAAAAGGGCTGACTCTTGATGAGACATAAAAGTCGTTGAGTGAAATATTGACGTTGAATGACGAATTTTACGAAGCGTTGGGCTAATTCACGAAAACCGTTGATTGATTTTGGGTATTGTTTTTAAAAATATTTAATCTTCCTCAACTTCATATAATATTTTGAATACAACTTGTACAGCGACACAGTAAAAAATTATTTCGTAAAATCTTCACTATTTTGTTAAATAAGTGACAAACTCTTTTGTTATGTCCTTTTATTTCCCGCGTCTTAGTGTCGAGCATTTTTTAAATTATTTAATATTGCCCCGCTTCATATAATATCTTTAGCATAACTCTATAGCTCTATAACTTTATACTGCACAAGTTGATAACAGTTATCAAAAAAATACTTTATAATTAAATAATTTTTAAAATCTTTTAATCTTGCTCTGCTTCACATAATATCTTTAGCATAACTCCATAGCTCCATAACTTTATACTGCACAAGTTGATAACAGTTATCAAAAAAATACTTTATAATTAAATAATTTTGAAAATCATTTAATCTTGCTCTGCTTCATATAATATCTTTAGCATAACGCTGTAGCTCTATAACTTTATACTGCAAAACTTGATAACAGTTATCAAAAAAATACTCCACAGTGGATTTATTGAAGATACTCGACTCTATATGGAGCATTATCGCTCGGGAATCGGTAAAACCGAAGATTTCGGGTGTGAAGAGATCGGCGTACCGGCCAATTTTAACTTTGCCGCGAAGTCGAGACTCTCGGCCGAGGGACTCGCTTTATTCTTTTATTAGCCTCGACCGAGTTCCGTTTGTTCGTAAGCATCCCCGTGTTATGTGGCTGATGCAGCAGCGGGGCCCTCCGAACCCCGGGCACTTAACGTTAGTACTTCCAGCAGTTTCATTGCATTCTCGAGAGGGGTGAACGAGAAGAAGCTCTACCGACGGATGCGCGCGCAGACTACCTGCAGCCGAAGTGCGAGGAAACAAAATTTCTCTTGTACTTTCCCCTGTGCAAAGATCCCGAAACTTGGAAGACCCTCCGCCCGTGCCTCACTCCCGAATGCGACTTGAACTATGTACTATCCGCGCAAACCCCAACGCGATTTATATCTTCTTCTTCATCTCCGTCTTCTCTTCTTCCCTTGCGCCGCGTTCGCTCCGATCTTCTCTCGTTTTCCAAATTTCATTGCCGGACAGGTCGGGGACGAACTTGCGTTGCGGTGAATTATAATCGCTCTAAACCAAGATGCATTAAACTCTCCTCGACGTCCCGAAGATTAAGCTGTTTGCATTACATTGCTCTGCACAGAGACACTTCTCGGAATTATCTTCAAGCCCAATTTAAGTCTCGGGCTATCGGAGTCTCCCGAGAAGTGAGGAAAATTATTCGGCGTCGTTGCGTACGATTTTTTTCTTGTATTTGTTTTTTTTTTTTTTAATCTAAAAAAAATTTGTTATTTATATTTTTTTATCGAAAAAATATTCTTTACTTATATTTTGTTTATCTAAAAAAAATTCTTTTAGCTTGTCTGCAGAGCGCCGGAAGGGCGAAACGTTCGCGAAGTCCGAGCATAGCGGACGCGTCGCTGTCGCCTCGAGTGTCATCGGCGATATCGTCATCCTCGTCGTCGATCGAAACGCGGAACGACAACAACAATAATCACCACCGTCACGAGGACGGAACAGCTTCCTCGCCGTCGGAAGAGATAGCTTCGAAGAGGCCTCTTCATCCGGCTCTCGTCGGCGCCGGGGCAGCTCTCGAGGCCAGACCCCTTTGGGAAGAGTTTCATCAACTTGGCACGGAGATGATAGTCACCAAAGCCGGAAGACGAATGTTTCCTACCTTCCAGGTATATATTTTCGTTCAACTGAAGAAACATTATATTTTTTTTGGTTTATACATATTTAAAAAAATGTTTTATTTATATTTAAAAAGATTACATTTTTTGATTTATATAAAAATCAACACCTTTTTTATTTTACTTTATTTCCCCAGTGTCGAGTGTTCGGACTTGATCCAAACACGGATTATCTTCTCGTCATGGATTTCGTACCCTGCGACGACAAGAGATACAGATACGCTTTTCACAGCAGCGCGTGGGTGGTCGCAGGACGCGCCGATCCCGTTTCACCGCCCAGGATCCACGTGCATCCCGAAAGTCCTCAGAGCGGTGCTCACTGGATGAAACAACCAGTTTCGTTCGACAAGCTCAAACTTACGAACAATCAGCTCGACGATAACGGCCACGTGAGTGCAGTAAACTAACGAATTACATTGCTTAGTTTAATCGATAGATCAAAATAGATCGAAATAGATCAAGGTGGATCAAAGTAGATCAAAGTAAATCAAAGTAGATCAAAGTAGATCAAAGTAGATCAAAGTAGATCAAAGTAGATCAAAGTAGATCAAAGTAGATCAAAGTAGATCAAAGTAGATCAAAGTAGATCAAAGTAGATCAAAGTAGATCAAAGTAGATCAAAGTAGATCAAAGTAGATCAAAGTAGATCAAAGTAGATCAAAGTAGATCAAAGTAGATCAAAGTAGATCAAAGTAGATCAAAGTAGATCAAAGTAGATCAAAGTAGATCAAAGTAGATCAAAGTAGATCAAAGTAGATCAAAGTAGATCAAAGTAGATCAAAGTAGATCAAAGTAGATCAAAATCGATCAAAATAGATCAAAATAGATCAAAATAGATCAAAATAGATCAAAATAGATCAAAATAGATCAAAATAGATCAAAATAGATCAAAATAGATCAAAATAGATCAAAATAGATCAAAATAGATCAAAATAGATCAAAATAGATCAAAATAGATCAAAATAGATCAAAATTTATCAAAATAGATCAAAATAGATCAATAGATCAATAGATTCGTAAGTATCGGTATGCGAGTCCAATCAAAATGAATTCCATTATTATGTAGATATTTCTGCAATTTCATGCGAGCGAATTATTAACGGCTAATGGGAAGTAAAATAGCGTGAGAAAATTTGTGCTTATCCGCGAGAAGCGACGTAGCGGGAAGAAGACGAAAAAAAAAAGAATAAGAGTTATTTCTTCGGGATAATCCGGTGTTGGACGACCAAAGAGTGCACGGGGTACATAAAGTAGATCGGTGGCAGTCGGGAAGTGCGGGATGCCACGCGCGTTTCCCCGTCTTCCACGTGTTTGTCGTTTCGGACGAGTTCCCCTTAATTGACCTGAGATACGAGACACCGCGCTCGGTCACAGAACGAAGAAAATTATAAGGGTAGCGCGCGCGTGGCCGTCTCTCGTGAACGTTTCACGAGGCAATCACGCCGTTTAGAAACTCACGATGAGAGAGACACATAGAGTAAAAAAAGAAATTAAAAAAAAAAGAGTGCGAGTTATTATGCCGCATCAGCTGAAGTAAAATATTATGACGTTCGAGAGTGACGCTCGTCGCACTCGTTTATACGGTGGATAAGTCAAGTTGCCGACGGCTCATGAGCAACGAAGTATTTATACATAGTTAACAAAAAAAAATTATGATTAAAAAAATGTTCCGATCGGTCGAGAAAAATTACAATTTTTTCGATAGAAAATTAGCCTCGACAGGAAATTAGCTTCGGACTCAAAGGGTTTTAAAAAAAGAAGAAATTCTATAGCACCTTGTGACGTTCGTCGCATTCGTTTATACGGTGGATAAGTCAAGTTTCCGACTATTCATGAGCAAGGAAGTATATATATGTAGTATACAAAAAAAAATAAAATAAAATGATAGGTACGAAAAATTGTCCGATCGGTTTAGAAAAATTATTAAGTTTTTCAACCGGAAGTTGGCTTCGGACTCGGAGGGTTTGAAAAAAATTAATATAAAAAAAAGTAGAAATTCGATAGTATCTCGTGACGGTGATGTCACGTTGGCGAGATTCCACCGCTTATAAAGTATGCGATATACACGCTCTCTTAGAGGTAATAAATTATCGAGGCTCGTATAAATATATGCAAAGAGACCGACGGTCTATAGAGTCTCTTGTTACCCGCGAGTCATGCTTCGCTGGCAGCTATAGAAATTTATTTAGTAAATCTCCGTGGTTCTGTTGGACGGACCGGCGCGCAGACCCTTGAGTGCCCCGACGGAGCCTCGTCGAGAAGTTAGTATAACGTAAACGTAAACGTCGTAAACAGTGAGAGGGAAAACGGAGCGTACAGGCTAACTCTTGTGGGACACCGAAGAGTCTCGCGAGTCTTGGGAACTTCGGTATTGCACACGAAGAGCTTGTCGTACCGTCGAAAAGAAGACGACGAGGCGCACAGGAACGAGTCCAAGGAATTTAGCAGCGGTCAGCGCATTCGCCAGCGCTCCGTATCGCGCGACTCCAGATTTTTTTTCTTCCCCACCGTCTTCGCGGCCTCGCCAACTATGTATACTTAATTAAGAGACTTGCGAAACTCTGCGACTTACAATATCGCAAGAGGCTCGTCGAGAGTATACATTTTTTTAAACTGTTTGCAAAATTTCGATAAAAAACATATCGCGGGCAGGGAAAAAAGGTACTCAGGAATGTTTCCTCTAAAATTTCGGAAATATTTTTTCGAGCGTTTTTTTAACACATTGTGGATTTCGCAGAGTTTCGGAAATCTCTTAATTAACTATATATAGTTTGCGAGCTCGCGAAGCAGGTGGGGAAACAGAAAATCCAAAGTCCGAGGAAGAAAAAATGTCCGGAGTACTTTTCTTCCCTACCCTCGATATTTCATTTTCCATGGAAATTTTAGAAATGTTTTTACGAGCGTTTTTACGGATTTTCCCAAAAAACCGGATCCGGATTTTTTTCTGCTTCGCCGGCTAAGCTAGCTCGCCAACGGTGTATGCATTAAGAGTCTCGCGAAACTCTGCGATCTGCAATATTGCAGGGGGGTCATCGAGAGTATAAATAAAAAAAAAATCCAAAATTGCGATGAAGAAAAAATATCGAGGGTAGAGAAAAAAATGCACTCCCAATTTTTTTCTTCCTCGGACTCCGGATTTATTTTTGAAAAAAAAAAGAAAAAAAATATCGAGGTTGGGGAACAAATGTACAATTTACGAATCTCGGCGTCTCGGGGGTATCGTGGACACGATCGTCACGAACATCTGGAATTCGGGAATTCCAAAATTTCGTGGGTTACAAATCAGCTCGTAGATTATACCCGAGCGCGTCGTCGGCTGGCTCTCTTTCTTTTTTTTTTTAAATCTCCTTTATTTCTTCTTCCTTCGCTCTCGTTCAGGCCCGCTTTGCTCTTTCTCTACGAACTTCTTGAAAAATGTGGCATACGCGAGGCCAAGTCAGACGACCCGTGAAACGCCGGGACAAAAAACAGGGAGGAGGCAAGACTAGAGTGTCGGGTCTCGGGGCGGTTGCGTGTACGGAGATTCCTGAGACGATGATACAGCCCCTCGTTCCTTTTAATTGACACTTTGTATCGCCCGGCGTTTCCGGATCGCCGGCGACGACTATGTGGGCGATCCTTTGACGCTTTTCTGGATTATTGCTTTTCCCCTTTCATTTCCAGTTTCTTTTAGTCCATCAATTAGTAGAATCAAATTCTACTAATTATTCTTAGATTTTTAAACATGTATATCGATGACTCAGAGCCGTAAGGGCGTGTTGTATAATCAGCATTGATACGTTTAATCTACGTGGCGTTCGGTATAACTAAACAGTAAAAAGGGTTTGCAAATTTTAAAAACGTTTATTTTTATTTCTATTATTTTTTCAACGAACGCTATTTTTTGTTGATTAAATTAAATGTTAACGAAATTTCGTGACTCTCTAGGAAGAGTATATTTTTCTGTACTAGCATAGGGTGGTAGAGAAAAATACAAAGAAAGCGTGCGTTCTTCGGTTTTGAGTCTTTATTAACGTGAAAGAAACGGTCGAGAGTCTCCTCTAATTTTCAATTTCAAACACCATTGGACCTTCAATCAATCGTCTACTGAATAAAAGGTCAAGGTAGAAAAAATAAAAATTTATATTCACAAGTGGTTCGCAGAAAAGGAATAAACGAAAATGTTGAGCCCGTGTCTGTCGAGCGGGCTTATCGAGCGTCTTACTCGAAGGCTCTTTTAAGTCTTTATCTTTTACTCTTATTTTTAAGTCCTTATTAACGCGAAAGAAACGATCGGGAGTCTCTTCTTCTCCAATTCTCAATCTCAAACACCCTTCAACTTTACATCAATAGCGTACTAAGTAAAAGCTCGAGGTAAAAAAATAAAAATAATTATTTAAAAGTGGTTCGCAGAAAAAGAAGAAAAAAAAAAAAATGTTGAGACCGCGTCTGTCGAGCGGGAACGAGAACGTCTTGCTCGAAGACATCTCTTTTACTCCTCTCTGTATCTTTCAGTTCGAACCCACTCGTGTTTCTCCCATTGCATTCTGCCGGGTTTTCGCTGCCTCGTTCACGAACCCGCAAGAATTCTTTACACGTTTATACGTGGATTCACGAACGACACGTGTTCTCTACGAAGCTCCCTCGTGTTATGCACAGTTTATCCGTGTGAGTCTCCACAAGATATTGTGTGCACGAACTCGGATAGACGAGCGTGCGTCGGGCGTTTATGCGTGCACGCATCCACATGTCAGAAACGAAAGTGAGATGGAAGGAAGACGAGCACAGGGGTGTCGGGTTGCCGTTGGGTCGGGTCGGGGGTTAGTTTTTTACACTAATTAGTCACCGGGACTCTTCTGGCTGTCAAACATCGCGACCGCCCCCCCGTTGGGCCTCTTCCTTCCCTACTCGAATTCGGCCTCACGTGCATGTGTCTTTTCCGTTTTTCAATTTTTTCTATTTTTTTCCTCCCAACTTTCTAAACATTATTCTCTTTATTTTATTTTTTCCCCAATTTTTCTGAGCATTATTCATTTTTATAAGTTTCTGACCATCATTTTTTTCTCTTCTTTTCTTAAGATTGTGACCATTAAGGGTTTCTTTCTTTTTCTTTAAGTTTCCGTGAATTATTTCTTCTTTTTTTCCGTTTAAGTTTGTGAGCGCACTAGAGAGATTTGTAAATTTTCGTTTTTTTTTTCTTCATCTGATTGCAGATTATCCTAAATTCGATGCACAGGTACCAGCCCCGTTGTCACGTGGTGTTGGCTCCGTCGCCGCCGGGCTCAGCGCCGGATCCCCGTACGGAGAACTTCAAGACGTTTTCCTTCGCCGAGACGCGCTTCACCGCCGTGACCGCCTATCAGAATCACCGGATAACGCAGTTGAAGATAGCGAGCAATCCGTTCGCCAAGGGTTTCCGGGACTGCGAGCCGGACGAGTGCGAATCGCCGAATTCGCTTCCTCACAATCCCGCGAAGAGACCCGCGACCGGAAGCGCGAGCGCTTCGGTGGCCAGCAACTACGGAAGTCCGGTCGGCGTTCCGGGCGGCGCCGGAATATCAACGTTGACCGCGAGCATGCAGGGCAACGGTCAGGAACTTCATCATCATCGATTCTACGAGACTGGTGCCGGTCCGTGGTCTTATCCGGGACATCATCAAGCCACTCACGTCAATCCTGGACACTACCCAGTCCATCATGGCCATCCCGGAGCGCCCATTTACGGACCACGGTAGTTTTCACTAGAAAAAAGGAAAATCGTTTTTTTAATAATGAAAAAATAGCCGCAACCGGAAGTGCGAGCGACACCGGAACACCGGAAGTGTTCCGGATAGAGCTGGGACATCAACAGGCCACTCACGTCAATTTTGGACACTACCTCGTCCATCTTGGCCATTCTGGAGAACCCATTTACGGACTACGATAGTTTTCACCAGAAAAAAGGATTTTTTTTTTTAATAATAAAAAAAAGCCGCGACCGGAAGTGCGAGCGACACCGGAACACCGGAAGTGTTCCGGACGGAGCTGGGACATCATCAAGTCACTCTCGTCAATCCTGGACACTATCCCGTCCATCATGGCCATTCACTGGAAAAAAGGAAAATCATTTTTTTAATAATAAAAAAAATAGCCGCGACCGGAAGTGCGAGCGACACCGGAACACCGGAAGTGTTCCGGACGGAGCTGGGACATCATCAAGTCACTCACGTCAATCCTGGACACTACACAGTGTTCACTAGAAAAAAGGAGAATCATTTTTTAAATAATTAAAAAGATACCCGCGACGGGAAGTGCGAGCGTCCCGGTCCTGGCGCAACTACGGAAGTCCCATCGGTGTTCCGGACGGAACCGAAACATCAACCCTGACGGCGAGTTGGAAGGGCAAGGAACTTCATCATCATCGATTCTACGGGATGAGTGTCGGTCCACGGTCTTATCCGGGACATCATTGAGCCACTGGCTTAAATCCTGGACAGTATCTCGTCCATCATGGCCGTCCCGAACTCCCACCTACGAAACACGGTAGTTTTCACTAAAAAAGAAAAACCCTTTTTTTAATCATTTTAAAAAATTCAAATAATTTTAAAAACATTATTTAAATCATGTTTGTAATCATAAAAAAAAATCGCTTTTTAGATTTAAAAAGAAAAAATGAATGTACAGTCAACCCGAGATCTCGATCTCTGGTCAGTGTGATAATCGATCAGCGAATCGGGCGCCTCGTGACACGAAATTTTCCGACGTCCAATGTCCGTGACCCCGTTGTGTTACGCCCACGAGTATGTTCAGCGATGCGCACGCAAAAATTAGTCATCCCCGTGGGCATGACGATGCACTCGACGATGCCAAAGATTATGCGTTTAAAAAAAATGATACCGAACGAGGCACGCGCGTACGGAATATCGTTGCGGTTCATCGAGCGCTGCCAAATAACGATGCCAAAGTTAATTTAGTACCGCGTACTTAAAAACTGTCCCGCGCGATAGTTATATTTATCGTTGGCAACTCGCTGTTGCAGTAAAGTGCAGTTACTATTATTGTTTAATGATAATCTAGTTTATACCTCGCGAGAGAACAAAAAAAAGAATTGTCTGAAAAAAAAAAAAACACGAAACATGCGATCAGCTTTTCTTCTTGTTATGAAAAATTATCAATAATGTTTGTTAGCTCTAATTCATCCTCGATTATAGTATATGCGTGTACTTATTAGCTATAATAATAATAATATTTTATTTATTGACCATTGTTAAGAAACTTGAACCAAAGTGCCGTTTTTTTTTTCGCGAAAAGATATCTATATCGCAGTGTATTATTAGTACTATTTATGACCAGAAAAAAAAAAACAAACTGTTGTTACAGTTGTGCGAGAGAAAAATGAAAAATGTCTTTCGGATCGTCCGAGACGGCTGGAATTTTATAAAATGCAATTTTGAAATTTTTGATAGAGGGAATAAAATTGAATGACACAGATGGCAAACAGAGTGCCATTTCTATTAGCAAAGTGTCGAGGTAGAAGTAGTCGGCGCGTTCGCGTGTGCGCACACACACACGCATACACAAACGCGAACACCGCGCTTCTATTTATACAGGGTGTCTCAAATGCCAAACGAGCCTAAACGGGCTATCCTCGCGAGGGGAGAGGGGCAAAGGGAGTGAGCAGCGCCAAGACGAGAACGTAAACGTCCCGTGACAAAATCTCCCCTTAGCGAACGCTAAGTGCCTTAATAAATTATATATACGCGAGAGAAATGCTAGACCGCGTTAGCGTATAGTGGACTCGCGCCTGTTGCTTATTACCTAAATCGCGCATGCGTACATAACGAGAGCAATTAAAAAGAAGAAAAAAATATGAAGTCGCAACGTTGGGACTGCCCTAGAGTCTAAGGAGAAATAAACGGATTTAGATATACGAAACGATTACCCGTGTACAATCATTGTCTTTGTTATTTCTCCATCCTCTACCCTTTTCTGTATTATATTTTTTGCAAATAATGACAATCTAATTTCTTCAATCTGTAACGGTCAACGGAAACGAAATGCAACTTTCTGGTATTTATAGCAAAACAAAAGTAAAAATAAAGTTTCGCTCGTCAGTCTCTTCCAAATAAATGTTTGTTGACACTGAGTGGCATTTTATTTTGCCATGACAGACGAAACTTGTTTGCAATTATTGTCTTTTTTATTTTTTGCATCCTCTACCCTTTTTGAATTATATTTTTTGCAAAGAATGAGAATCTAATTTCCTCAAGTCTTTAACGGTTAACGTAAACGAAATGCAATTTTCTGCTATTTATAGCAAAAAATAAAATTAAAATAAAAAATGTACTCTCGCGTCAGTCTCTTCCGAATAAATGTTTGTCAACGCTACGTGGCATTTTATTTTGCCGCGACAGACGAAACTTAATACATCTCGCGGGAGAGGCTCGAGTGTCGTCTTCGCGGCGAGCGAGTCGGTGGATCCGCACCGATTGTGTATACCCTCGCGGGACAAACGGATGTCAGGAAACCGAGAAAAAAAAAAAAAAAAAGCAAAAAACAAAAAAAGCCACCGTGAAAATGACGAGTGTCGCGCGGCCTCGTGCACTGTACGGGGGTTCTCCGCTCCGCCGAAATCCGGTGTTCTCGGAGTTCGGGAAACGGGACATTGCAGTGAGCGCGACTAAGCCACGCGGGAAGTCAAGGAAGAAGAAGAAGAGGAGGATGCGTCGGAAAGAGAGAATGAAAAGTTACTGCCTGTGGTGTGGCAGTGATTGATGCGAGCGTGAAGAACGACCCAGTGTAAACATATTAGCGTCCATGGGACACTTCCCCTGGCCGACTGGACCACGTAGGGTCCGCTCGTTCTGTTCGCTTTCCATACGACTGCCACCGGTCACCGGCAGCCTTAATGGCTCTTGGAAAATCGCTACCGGGTATTATCATTATCATCGTCATTTTTAAAAAAATTCATAATTTAATCATCTAAAATTGATTATAATAGTATAATAATTTGTATTGCATTTTTTGTAATATTGCAAAGTCTGCATTCCTCCTACCGGAGGTACCTGGGCTTGACAACCTTGAAAGGTCATCGGACACCGATTCGCTCTCAGGCAACCGTTCCTACAGTTCCTACAGGCAAGCGTTCTTACAGCTCTTACCAACTTATATGTATATTCGTATCTACATACACCGAATCTCTACAAATTTTCTTTATGTTCTTCCAGTTGTTAGGACTTCCTGACAACTTGTAATTGGGCTCTGCTCATATGATTTTATAATAAAACTGAGTAAATAAATAAATACTGATAATAATAATTGAATGATCATTATCATTATTTATTTATTTATTCATTTATCTCTATCATTGTATTTATCATTATCATTATCATTATCATTATCATTATCATTATCATTATCATTATCATTATCATTATCATTATCATTATCATTATCATTATCATTATCATTATCATTATCATTATCATTATCATTATCATTATCATTATCATTATCATTATCATTATCATTATCATTATCATTATCATTATCATTATCATTATCATTATCATTATCATTATCATTATCATTATCATTATCATTATCATTATCATTATCATTATCATTATCATTATCATTATCATTATCATTATCATTATCATTATCATTATCATTATCATTATCATTATCATTATCATTATCATTATCATTATCATTATCATTATCATTATCATTATCATTATCATTATCATTATCATTATCATTATCATTATCATTATCATTATCATTATCATTATCATTATCATTATCATTATCATTATCATTATCATTATCATTATCATTATCATTATCATTATCATTATCATTATCATTATCATTAAACGAGAGATTGAAGACGGGGTCTTTACTTTTAAATATAGCTGTGAGCTTATTTTTTTCAAAGGTCCTCGACACGGTGATACAGCGAAATGTAGATACAGAAATGTATGGGACGCGAAGAAAGCGTCGGCGTGACGGCGCCGGCAGTAAACCCTCGGAAGCCCGAGCACGGGAGTACTATTCTTTCATCTTTGTAGGTGCGCTCATTCGTCCAACCGTGGACCGGGTTCGTCCAGAACCCTTCGGGTCAGCACCGTCTCGCGGGGTTTTCGGCGCTTTGACTCCGCGACAAAGTTGAAAAACCCGACGGCTATCCGTGAAGAAACTGTTTGGTGGCGTTAAAAACCGACGGTAAAAAACATGGTTCCAGTCAGAAAATCGCTAACATCGCGTGTGGCCTATCTGCACAATGTAAAAAAAAATGTAAATTTAATCTACCAAACTGGAAGTTTTTATGCGAAAACTCGTACATTAAATGTAATGTCCAATTGTGACGAAAAATTAATATACATTTTCAATAAAAATAAGGTAAATTATTAAAAATTAAGTATTCCCAATGTTTTTAATACATTGAGCATCAATTTTTTCATCGCAATTGTACGTAAAATTTAATATACAAGTTTTTGCATAAAAACTCCCAGTCCGGTACGTTAAATTTCATACGAATTTTTTTGACAGTGCAACTTTGCAGAATGGAATTGATTTTTCTTTCCGTCAATTTTCGTCGACAATGTGAGATCTTTTAAATTTCTTCATCTATTTCATTTATTTCTTCGTGCCCAATGCAGAAGGGTCATCGGAAGATCCGCCGGGCCACTGCGGAGGTTCAGAGGGATGCTGCGTCCGTCGCGGCTCGTAAAAGTATTCGGGGTGTTACGTTGCAGCGAGCAGCGCGCACAAAAGATCTCGCTTGGGGGGGCTCGGAACTGCGGTTTTTTTTTTTTTGTTTTGGTATTTTTTTTGCCTTTGTGTAACACTGTGTCACCGAACGATGTGTGCGGGATACGAGTTTCGGAGACTTTCACGAAGGGTCCATCCGAGCGCTCTTCTTCGGGCTTTCGGGGTCACGCGTACGCACAACTCGAGGACACCCATAGAGAGAGTAGTCTGGATTTTATCATCCCTCTCTTCCGAAGTTAACAGCCCTACGAGCGAAGACGAGAACAACTGAGAGAAGGTGGCAAAGGAACATTTTTCCGTTATTTCTAGCTTCACAAAACTTAAGCGTTTTTCGAACTTTCATATTTTTTATTATTTTTTTTTTTTTCATAAACAATTCTTATTTTTTGCTCCAAAAACTGGAGCATTTATCGAGCTTCTATATTAATTTTGCATCCTCACAGAGGAAAGCCTGTTTTTCAATATTATTTTTTTCATAAATAAAAGTGCCTCGAGTTCGTTAAGAAAACAATATTTGATGGCGGCTTCGTCGAGAAAAGAATGTCGCGCCCGCAGCGAACGCAGAGTAAACAGCTGAGACGGCTGGATGAAAAATGAAAAAAAAAAAAAAAATGAAAGAAAGAAGAAAAAATATACTGAAGAAATACCGTCGGGTTTTAGAAAAATCGAGCGCAAAAACGCGAGTAATAAGGGTGAGGAGTAGAAAACGAGGGTGCCGGCCGATAAATCTCTGTAATTTTCATGCAAGCCTCAAGATCGTCGCCGAGAAGACTCGCTCCTTCGTTTCTTCGCGGATCAAAGGCCGACAAATGAATCGCAAGAATGAAAACGCATCTCTGCGTGGCGCGTGAGTTCCTCGGCGCGCGTCCTCGCTCTCCCACCGGCCGTGAATCCGTCATCGAGCTCACCGTTCCCCCGAGGGAATAATATCCATCCAGCTCCCGCTATAACTAAACTCGTCCGCGTTTCTACATCTCTCGCCCTGCGCTCCTCTCCCACATATGTGTTTACATATATATATAGTAGAAGAGAAAGGCAGACCAGAGACGCACTTCGCGAAGCTGCTTTCGTAGAAAGCTGCCGGGTTAGATGATTTTTGGTCCGAGATCCGAAATCATCGCGGCAACATAATTAAACGCCTAATAGCGTATGGAGTAAAATGATTCAGCGTTGCGTTTCGTGGAATCGGATCTATTCGAAATACCAACTGAGGTTGCTTATTCTGCTCATCGGAAGTTATACGGGAAAACTTCATTTTCGCTTTGAAAATCTCATTTTTCGACCGGAAATGACGACATAACGGAAATACGTCACTTCCAGTTTGAAAATCTTATTTTTCGACCGGAAGTGACATCATAGCGAAAGTACGTCACTTCGGGTTTGAAAATCTTATTTATCGACCGGAAGTGACGTCATACCGGAAATACGTCAATTCCGGTTTGAACATCTCATTTTTTTCAACCGGAAGTGAGGTTGTACCGAACCACATCACGTTCGGTTTAAAAATCTCATTTTTCGACTGGAAATACGTCACTTCCGGTTTGAAAATCTCACTTTTCGTCCGGAATGACGACATACCGGAAGTACGTCACTTTCAGTTTCAAAATTATATATTTTTTGACCGGAAGTCAAGTCTTTCATATTTATGAGTGCGCTCGAAAAACAGTAACGCATTTCTACTCCGTCCTTTTATTTTTTGAAGCGCATCAATTCCGAGGAACTAAAAGCCTTCGGACATTTACAAGAGTCCTCGTCGATAGCTCGCGTGGGTTCTCCGAGTGCGTTCTCTCTCATTGATACAGCGTCGGCGCGACGAGAAAATTTCGGCTCGCCAAGAATGTATGTACAACTGTATATCTCGGCTTCGAGTGAAAATCTCATCGGTTCTTACGACGGGCGGTCCCGACGGGCGATAACGCACGGGGCGCGTTGAGACTTCTCGTGTTTCAAAGAGCGATGGTTCCGGTCTATGAAAAGTGGGCAAAACCGGGAGAGCGCGCGAAGCTACGCGAGCTGTGTGTTCCCGGTACCGGCGAACGGCTGCGAGCCGAGTACCGCGCATGCGCGGAGGCTCGCGCCGAGGAAGAAACCGGCTGCTGAAGAGAAGAAGCCCAAGAAGCTCCGGCGAACGGGAGACGCAAGCGGCAGAACCAGCAGCGGCTCTCGCAGGAATATGGCCGCAATGACAGATTTACAGATTCCAGCCACCGAGCTCCCGCTTCTTCCTCCCCCCCCCCCCCCTCTTCTTCTTCTTCCACGCTGTTGATTCTTAAAGCGTGCACTATAACGCACGGACAAACCGTATGCGCGGGGAAAGCGAGCGAAAGGGACGGGGGGAATGGCCCCTCGGCGTTCCCATCAAATCGCACCTCTCCTGTTTATGTTTTACGCACGAAGAGGCTCTTTCCTCGCTCGCGGCTGTGCGCCAGCCAGAAGCCAACAGTCCGCAGACCTTCACGGGGCGGTCGGGAGAGCGAAGGGTTTTACGAAGATTTAAACCACCGAAGGCTGCCGTCGGGACTCGGATCGGTGAGGGCGATGGCTCAGAGTTACTTATCGGCTTGATAACTCTTTTCGGCCGTGAAGAGGGGCCAACGACGAAGAAAATAATGAAGAGAAAGGCCTCAAGGTTTTTACTTCTTTATATTGTTTTTAATTTAATTTTTTTATATATTTTTTTTCATTTATATATATATATATTTTTTTTTGTTAATTAAAAATGATATTGGAAGATATTGAGGTTGATGATAGATAATTGATTGAACATCTTGTATACCTCACGGCGCTAGGTGGTCGGGAGAGCGAAGAGTTTTGCGAAGATTTAAGTAAACCACCGAAGGCTGCGGTCGGGACGCGGATCGATGAAGGCATTGGCTGCGAGTTAGTCATCGGCTGGATAAGTTTTTAGACCGTGAAACGGGGACGACGACGAAGAAAATAATTAAGACAAAGATCTCGAGGCTTTTTCTTCTTTACATTTATATGTATATATATAGTTTTTTTTATATTAACAATGATGTTGGAAGATATCGAGCTTGAAATCTCAAAGTTGATCGAACCTCTTATTATAGCTTCGGTTACTTATATAGATTGCGAGATGGAAGCGCGACACAGCAGCGAGCTGAAGGAGAAAGCAATAGAATGAAGGAAGGAAGGAAGACGTCAATCGCCACTTGCGATCGACCCGTCGGGCGTGTAACTCGGCACGAGGCGAAGACAGACGCTGACCGGGAACCCCATCGAGACCCGGGAAGAAGTTTACCTTAACTCGATGTAAATAAGGGGGGTTCGTACGGTTCGTTGTAATTTACCGACGGAAACCGAATATATGGGGGGAGGGGGGGGGGGGGGGGGGGAGGTTGACAGTGTTCACCGGAGCACGTGCGGAAACGAGAATCGCCAAAGTTTTAACAAACTTGGCAAAGATCATCGGAAATTGTTTGCGAGGAAGTCCACAGTTTTTTTCAGTCGTCAAAGTTCGATGATTCTTTATTGTTGAAAATATAATTACGAGGCAAATGTAAGAGGGTGAAAAGATACGAACCGGCAGTCAGTGTTAAGTGGAAACCGGAAGTAGAACATTGTCTTGGATGATAAAAAAAGTTGGAACGAAAAGGAGAAAGGCCTGAGTGGCTAAAAATCGTTAATACGATACTTTATATAGAATGCGAAGGTGCCACAAACTGTTACAATTCAAATACAAAGGATATTCCCGATAGAGACCGAATAAGATTGAACTGACCGATTGAGATTGCGAATAACAATGTTTACCGGTGCGGAGTTGCATAGGGAAGAGGGCGCATTGGCCGCAACGACTAAACACTCGCGCGAGATCGGTGACTTTCGTGATTCTCGTGGTTTGGCCGTTGTGTAGTCGGCGAGCGTATCCTATCTCGCCGCTGGAATCCTCATATGTCTGTCAACGGGACGGCCCGACACCTCTCCCTCGCCCGCGGCACCGATCACTTCTTAGTCCCTCTTGCATCTCGGACTCGCTTTTCTCTCTCCCCGTTTCTCCGACGCTGGTTTCCCGTCCCGAACCGAACAGCCCGACCGAAATATCACCTCGCGATTCGAGCCAGTTTTCGTCTACTATCGGAGGCGTATGGATTTCCCTCTACGACATTAATCGTTCCCCTCGATATTTGCTCGAGACGATGTAACTCATCTACAATTATATCGATTAAGAGACTCGAAAAGAAAGTCGAATTCCACACGCCATGTCCTACAACTAAAATACTATGGTTGCACTCGGGGCGGAAATTGCAGTTCTACGCACGCCTCGCGTGCATAAAACTCCCATCTTCACACCTCGTAAAGTAATATTTTTTAACTATTTCTTAACTCGTGCGAAAAACTTAAACGTAAAGTAAAATTGTTAACCATTCCTTAACTCGTGTGATTGCAACACTCGACTTCGGCTCGTGCTGCAAATTCACACCCGTTGGAAATAGTACATTACGCCACAAGGGCGACAAACGTTTTTCTAACGAGTGTGAGTTTGCAGCACGAGCCGAAGGCGAGTGCTGTAATCACACGAGTTGGAAAAAGTGTTTCGCACGAGGGATGTACGAAATTTTTTATCACAAGGTGCGAAATTTCCGCACCGAGTGATGAAAAAGTTTTATCGCACTAGTATCGTAAATTACTATTCCTTAATTAAATGCCTCCTCGCACCTTCGTTCGTCGCGAGATTTTATACTCGGAGAGAAAGAAAAATGCCATCGATTTCGCTGTGCGAAGCGACGAAGGCTTTGGTTTTTCTTCTGCACGATCGACTCAGCAAATATTACTCGGCTCTCCCTCGCATTCTTATAAACTATTCTTAATCAACAGTTACGCAATAACTCACGATCGTTCGCCAGCGTTATTCTATCACCTGTTTGCAACAATGAAATACGAAGCACCGTCCAGTCAACGAAAACAAAGCAAGATCGTCGGTAAGAGTGTTACCGACCGTCGGAACCTCGACGAGCTTCGCGGCCTCGCCGCCGTCTCGCAGCAGCACGGCTCGACGAAGCGGGGCTTCAGTCACGTCGCGCTTACGTCCGGAGATACGCACTTGCCCCGTAACATAACCTAACGAACAATAACAAACAGCGATTATTCGTACAGGAATCGAACGATTATTCGTCCAGATCTCTCCAGGCGCTGGTAAACCAGACGATTCTAGCGAACGGAAAGTGTCGTGAAAATCAACAAATCTGATCAAATTCCCTGAAGGTTTTGCGAAGTACAAATTTTACCTCAACGAGCGATGTCCCGTCCAGCGACTTTCCTTCCCGATTGACCAGTTCGAACCGTTCTTCGACGCGAATCCGATTGTCCGTACGAAACAAAAAACAAAAAAAAGATAAAAATGTGTTCACCGATGGACACTCCGGGCTCGCAAGCCCTCGAGACTGCGCGCGGCATGAAGGATCTGACGATATTCAAGAAACCGACCAGCGTGGCTCGACGCAGCAAACCTGGTCGGCCGACGATTCTCGACGAGGACGCGTACATCGGCAGAATGAGTGAGATAATTCAGAGAGACTTCTTTCCGCATCTTGAGAGGCTCAGAGCGCAGAACGACTATCTGAGCGCGCTGGAGCAGAACGACGCGAAGAAGATGCGAGAGCTGTACGCGAAGTACAGCTCGGGCCGTCCGGCTACCGAGAGGGAGGCCAGTCCAGCCACTTTCGAGACTCCTCTTCGAGAAAGTATCGGAGACTCGGCGTCCGAAAGATCGGATTCTACGGACAAAATTAACAGGGCCGAATCGTGCAAGGACCCGGACGAGGATAGAACGGGCCTGGACGCTTATCTGAGCAGTCACACCAGCGAGGACAACGCCAGCTTCGAGGAAATAATGATCGAGACGGAGAAGCGCCGAAGAGCTAAATTCTCTTGGCTGTACGACGCGGAGGAAAAGTCCAAGGTGCTGGCGATCGAAGCTAAGAAAACTGCTTTGCCGATCGCCGGAGCACCGCCCACTCAAAGGCCGCTGGCTGTTGATGGTTGGTATTAATAATAATAATGGTCATAATAATGGCACTTATAATGGTAATTATAATGGTGACTACAATGGTAATTATAATGGTAATTAATAATAATTTAATTTCGTAATTTCAGGCTGGACTTACAAAAATCGTAATTTCATAATGTACGTACCGGACGGCGTCGAGCTGAGCTCCATGGAGAAGATAGAAATGGCAAGGAGGAGACAAGAGGTGATACACGACAACACGAGACTGGCCGCGAATCCCTTCAACGAGAAGCAGAACAAGGAGGAGATGAGCGAATTGGCGAAGACTCAGTCGAAGGTGAACGACGGAAAAATCGGTGTCGACGGTAAGGAGGTTGCGAGGAATCCTACGCCGAGAGTCAACGGATTTGGATTCGTGCCGATGACGCCGAGCCCGAGACCCGGCGAGTGCGAGAGCCCTCTGATGACCTGGGGACAGATAGAGGGCACGCCGTTCAGACTCGACGGCGGGGACACTCCTATGCTGAAAACCAGTCAGGGACCCTCGTTCAGAATGGCCGAACCGCCGAAGAGGGAGAAGATCGCGCTGCAACTGGCGGAAAAGGCAGGCGAACGTCACAGGGACAGGAAAAACAAAGCTCTGGAAGCTGCGAGAAGATCTCTGGCATCGTACGTACAAGCTTTATCTTTTTTTGAAATCATGAAATTGCTTTTTTTTATTTTACGGAGCTTAGAAGTCCTCGTATGAACGTGCAAGTCGATCGGATCGAAGAATTGATCGATAAACTTTTTTTTACAGCCCATCGCCGCGTTGCCTTTCCACGATCGACCGGCTCAGCACGATGTCTCCAGCGGCGAGAAGACTCGCGACGCAGAAGCTCAGGATAGCCGGCGCAACGCCGAGTCCCAGACGAGCTCCCTCGAGGACACCCTCCATCGGGGTTAAGACTCCGCACACACCGAGAATAAACACCCCCGGTGGAACACCCACTCGAACATCGGAGTCCGATCACGTTCTGCGATCGGCTGGTCTCGCGCTTACCGACAATCTACTGAATCTACCGCTCCAGAGGCAGAGAGCCGCGGATTTTTTTAACAATTGAAATATTAACCGCGTCATCGTACTCTTCGCAGTACGATATTTTCGCAATTGTACAAATATTCTGTGGACTTTTTTTTAGCCTTAGCGATATTGCATCTAAGTTGAAGAGGAACTTCCATATATTTTTTTTTTTCGAGTTCCTCCACTGACAGTAAACGCAATGTTATATTAACGCCAAGATTATTATACATTCGGCCGACTTTTTTAAACTCCGAGAGTGTTTTTATTTCCTGTTTACCTTACACCGAATTGCAGTCGAGAATTTTCACCGCCGCGTCGGTCTCATTTCTGTCTTAACGGACAAACGCATAGGGAACGATCGATCAGCTAACTACATCGTTCCGGCATTATCATCGTCGTCTTATTCTTCTTATGAAAAAATTACGGTATTGTAATTAAAAAGTCACGATTCTCGACGACCTCCGCTCTCGTGTCTGTGTCGTAAAAAGATTGCGGGAGAGATTTGAATGGAGCAGCGGCGAGGAAGAGAACACAACGATGTGTATACGATCGGGTAATGTTTTTACGGAAGTCACGTACGTTCAAGGCTCACCTCGAGAGAAATCGTCCAGTCAGAAGCGTATCACGAGGGGACAGTCGATGTCGCACGAACCATGAAAGCAGTCACGTTGGCATTCACGTTTCTAGTAGTGTTAATAATACAACAGGTACGTGTAAACTCACCGCAAGGGCTCACTTCCGGTTTGGTCGAACGGTTGTTCTCGCGTCGCAAGGACCACTTCCACCTTCGGCGGGCAAACCGCCCTTGCGAACTGCTCGAAACGATAAATTATTACGAGTTAAGAAATTTAATTAACGTTTCAGAACACCGAGGCTGTGAGACTGGGCGTGATGAACGGAAACGTTAAATACAGAGGAGCGAGGATACGAGTCGGCGATGTGATAACCAACGTTGCTCTCATCCTGAATATCTTTCCGAAGGAGGGCGTCGCTGTACCCAAGAGCGAAAGAAATGGCTTGAGGAAAGAGCACAAAAACGCTAAAACGAACTTCGAAATACGACTGTGATTAAACGATTATGTAGAAATAAATTAATAAAAACCATTTTTTTTATCTAAGAAAAAAATAAACTGCAGTAGCACGTAAACCCATTCGCTTTCTTTATACATTAAGATTATATTGGATTAGATAAAATATTATATTGGATTGGATAAAAGATTGTATTGGATTCTTTATATATTAAGTACGTCGACATCGCTTCAACTATTAAAATGCCGGGACTAGAATCTCTCCGAAAGCTTACCGACCTAGTATTCTTATCGAAAATAGTATCGGATCCGGTCAACTACCCATTTCTTCTGGGGAAATTTGGTCTACATGCACCACTTAGATCGACAATGTCGACGTAAACATTTCACTTTCCGATCTCTCGGACGACGTTGGGTGCTCGTTCGGCGACTCGAAGAATTTTCTCTCTAGCTAATGATCTGAGCGAGCTACACATTTTTGGCAGACCGAGTGGGGAATGCAAAGCAGCTGTGGGCTAATCCATCCTTTGCTATGAGTGATTTAGTAGATTGAATTATTCGAGGAATAAATCAGGATCTGTTGTTTACTTAATATTTTCTATTACACTTATGCTAATATTAAACGTGTATATGAAATGTACCAAATGCCCGTTAAATAAATAACTAAATAAATATTAAGATCAGATTGAATTAGATAGAAGATTAGTTTGAATTCTTTGTATATTAAGATTCGGTTGGTTTGGTATTATATATTAATAACTCGACCAAAGATACGTCACTAACGTTTTGAAAATTTCATTTTTCGACCGGAAGCAACGCATTCCCGGTAAGACGTTACTTCCGGTTTGAGAATCTCATTTATCGAATGCACGTGACGTATTTCCGGAATGACGTCACTATCTGTCGAAAAATTAGTTTACCGGATCGGAAGTGAGTGAGAACTGACTATGATGGTTGGAAAATCGACATGCGAATTCATCGTAGCGGTGAAACGCCCGACTATCCTTGACCCGCGTCCGCCATTGTGTCCAAGGTTGTTTTCGCCTCGGATGACTTCCGGTTGCCGAGAGACCGCAAGCGTCGTCCGTAAACTGCAAGACGCAGTCGACTCGTAATGCTGGTGAATCTCGTTCCCACAAACAAACAGTTTATATTCCCAAAAACAAACACGGCTCGTCACAAGCTTATAAAACGCTTGCTCGATACTTTCGCAACGCCTCACAGGCGAACAACTCATCGCGGAGCCTCAAGCGGAAGCAACGGACAAAACATCGAGTCGCGAAATGACAAAACATCGTTGCTTCGAAACTCCTCGGCGGTAATAAAAAAAAATGCGTTTTTTCTCTTCCTCCCCCATCAGGAAGTCAAGTCAAGTCTCTTACCCGAAGTATCCGGAAAGTGCGTCGAAGAAAAAAAGAAGAAACACGCTATAGCTCCACCGCGTTCTTCTTCCGGTTCGACGATTTTCTGTCTTCCTCCAGTCCTCGAGCCTCGTTTATATTATTGTATATCATCGTCATTTATTGCGAAATCTCCGTATCGACGCCTCGCGAGTCTCACCAACGTTGGAAGGGCAGCGTATAAGTAGACGGACCGTCGTTCACTCCGAGGACAGAAAGAAGTTGAATCTCGATCGTGAAACTAGTTAATCGGTAAACAGCGGATGAGATGAAGTTATCCGGTGTATTGAGCGCGGGCTTCCTGCTGGTAGCACTTGTGGCGTCGAGTGTTCTCGTGGAAGCTGCGAGGCCGGCGTGTCTCTGCGGTGGTTTGGGCGCCGGCACTGATCAGTGCGCTGGCGATAGGACGGGCGTTGGACACGTCAAGGCAGCTAAATCGTCGCGACCTGCGTACTTCGCTTCCGAATCGGCTATCAACGAGGCTGCGGCTGCGAGGGCTCGTTATGAAAGCTCGTTAATGCGCAACGGAGGCGGAGGCGGAGGCGGAGGCTGCGGCGGCGTCGGCGGCGGCGGCGGCGGCGTCGGCGGCGGTGTCGGCGGCGGCGTCGGCGGCGGCCTCGGCCGCTCCTCTTCCTCTTCTTCCGGTAACCCCGAAGACTACGGCCTCACTGCTCGGGATCTTCTCTCCTTGGATCCGCGCAACAAAATCGCACCAAGGTAAAATCTACGTAATAATAAAGTTCACGTCGGTTCGACACTCGTGCCGATTCTCACAGATACTCACACAGATACTCAGATGGATAACCACAGAGCACAAAATATTTTGAAAAGATTTTAAAAACATCTCCAATCTTTTGAATGTTACATAATATTTCTGAAATTTATGAAAATAACATTTTCAAATATTCTATCAAAATATTTCAACGAAACATATCTTAAATATTTCAGAAATATACTTAATCCTCCAAAATATCTGAAATATTTTTGAAAGCGAATATTATTAGGCCTGCACTGAACTTTTCACGTTTTAAAAACATTTTGTAAATACTTTTAGATGTTGGTAAAATATTTATTAGATACTTGTATGTAGCCAACATACAAATGTTTTAAAAACATTTCTGAAACATTTTAATGCAAGATTTACGAGCGGACAAAAAAATATTTTTTAATACTGGTGAATTATTTTCAATATTTCAAGAAAATATATTTGAAAGTGGCTGAAGGACTTAGGTCGATGGCCAATTGACAATATATATATATTCTCATGACGACTTACACTATGTAATGCTATGTATAAAAAATTTTTCCATCTGGAATATTGTCAATAAATCCACTACTGCTACTACTACTATTTTTGAAACATTTCAAAAATATTTCCGTGCTATGTGGGTACTCACAGATACTCACACAGGTACTCACACGGTTACTCATTGATACGCACTGACACTCACAGATCCTCACGGAGATACTGTGAGCGTGCGAGCCAACATGACCGATAGTAATAATAATAATTCTTAAATTCCTTTCAATTTGCAGATTCACGCCGATCGGTGATCTGTGCCATCAGCCAAGGCCGGCAGCGGTTCGCGCCTCGACGACCGTACTCCCCGCGTATCCCGGTAGACCCAAGTGCCTCGCCTGTGACGGTCGTCTCGGAGGTTACGGTTCATCCTCGTCTTCATCAGGATTTTCGCCGTTCTCGAGATCTTCGTCCGCCACTTACGGATCCGCCCCTTACGGATCCGCCCCTTACGGATCCGCCGGCGGTGTCGCATACGGTTCCCATGGCGGCTATTCTTTCAGCAATTCCGGAAATTCGCGTTGTGGCTCTTACGACCAGCATGGATCTTCCTACGGCGGAGCCCACCGCTCGCCCTTCGGTGGCAGCTCTTCGGCAGCTTCCGGACCGTTCGCTGCTCTCGCTGCCTTCGGTGTTTCCGGTCCGACCGGAGCTTCCGGATCTTATGGCCCTTCCGGCACTTCCGGCACGTACAACGGCCTCAACTCCGGGAACACGAACTTGAACGGAGCTTCCGGATCTTACGGCCCTTCCGGCACTTCCGGCACGTACAACGGCCTCAACTCCGGGAACACGAACTTGAACGGTTTCGAGTCCGAGGACGACGGTACGCAATGAAAAATTCTCCCTCCTCTCATAGATGTACAATCGATCTAGTCCGAATGATTTTTTTATCAGAATAATTGGAATAACTTTTTATTGGAATTATTAGAATAACTTTTTATTCGAATTATTAGAATTATTAGAATGATTTTTTTTTCGATCTATCGGACGATCTCTTCCTGATCTATTCGCGCGGAAGTAACGTGACTCAGCGTTTTTTCTTTCCCCCCTCAGGCATGTCGTTCGACGAACAGGAGAGCATCTACAACGGCCAGCAATTGCCGACCCTGCCGGCCGACGCGGTCTCAGTGTCTCTGGCCTACAAGAAACTCGCATCCCAGCTGCCCCGAAACAATGTAGGCAACAAGAAGAAGATCACCGAGGGACGCCTCTCGTTCGGTCCGCTAACGATCCCGGCCGACGGCCAGGTACGATCGTCGCCGACGACCGACATTCCCGAGGAGCGTCTCGTCACCGTCGACAAACCGATCGTCGAGCTCAAGGCATTCTCGACCGGAAGGAGCGGCAGCGGCGACGGTTGCGCCGGTTCCTCCGCCGACGACGAGGAATATCTCGCCGAGCAGGAGGCCATCGAGAGGGAGAGGATGGAACAGGAATCCGAGGCTCAGGCCAATCAAGGATCCGGAGCTTACATCACTTACAGGTAATTGAGACATCGTTGAGAAGGCGGTAAAAATAATAATGTATGCAAATCGCAAATATCCGAAGAAAAAAAAAATCATGAAATATAAATTAAATATAATAATAATTATTATTATTTCGGGAGTGCCAATTAACAGATAATCGAAGGAAGCTTTTTCTTTTCCATTCAATTCGATCCAATTAATTATTGCAATTAAATATTGTTATATGATTATAATTATCGTGTTTAATATTTTTTTGTTTTTCAAACTTTTTTCAGTGATTTGGGTTACGGACCGGTAGCGCCGAGCGGTAACAAGTTCATCAACAGCCCGTCTCAGACCGAGTACGCTTCGACGGCTTCCGCTGACTCGATGTCCTCGGGCTCGATGGGTTACGGCGACGAAATTCCGTGCGGTCCTCTGGGAAAACCTATTGCCGGTTATCGTGCCGGAAACGTGATAGTTCGTCAGGAGCCGGAGTGGGACGGTGAGGAGGGTTCAAGCGGTGCTGACGGGGAGGTCGACGAAGACTCTTACGACCCCATCGGTTCTTACGAGGAAGAAGACGGGAGTTCCGAGACTTCCGGCCACGGACACGGAGGAAGTTCCGGATCGAGCCGCTCCTCCGCCGGCGGTCTCAGCCGACTCTGGACCAAGTCCGGCGACGGCTGCTCTTAGGCGCTTCAGTGAAGACATCGAACATAGATCGGCGATCGATTGGATCTTGTTTTTGTAAATTATTAAATTCTGGATTCGCCGGACGAGACAAACTTTCGGACGAATAAAACGAGGAAATCAGAATTTGACCAAGTGTTCACGATCGATAAATCAACGGGGTTCATCGGACTGGAGAACCGCTTGGTTCGTCCGCAAAAACTAGATCGGCGATGAATTAATAAAAGTTATGTACTATATGTATTTTTATTTATTTTTATTATTCAATATGACCGAGAATTTCATCCGTTTTTTTCAAAGCCCCGAGGCTATAGAATTTGTCATCGATACACTATGATACCGAGTGAAGATATATTTTCGTTCCTCGCTGAATGTTATTTCACCAAAACTTTTGCGAAAACAAATCCTCGCGAAATCGTACGATAATAACGTGACTTCGAATTCGATGAATTAATAACATTCTGAACACGTTCACATAAAAATCTCGAAAACTAATTTTTTCACGAAAACAAAGCTTCCTCTATGAGGAAGCAAAACTGATATACAATATCACCGACAAGTTCATCCGTATTTTCCAAAGCCCCGAAGATATGGAATTTATCATCGGTACACTATAATAATGAGCGAAAATGTGCCCCTTGCTCGCTGAATGTAATTTTACCAAAGCTCTTGTGAAAATAAATCCTCGCAAAACCGTACGATAATAACGTGACTTCGAATTCGATGAATTAACAAAACTGATGTACAATATCACCGACAAGTTCATCCGTATTTTCCAAAGCCCCGAAGCTATGGAATTTGTCATCGGTGCAGTACCGAGCGACGATATATCGCTACAGTGGTATTTTTTTTTACCAAAGCTCTTGCGAAAACAAATCCTCGCAAAACCGTACGACAATAACGTGGCTTCGAATTCTCGAATATAATATTTCCCGCCGTCGTAACAATTATTTGTACTGTCCAATTGCTTCGAATCATTGAAATCGTTAATATAGTTTAATAAAATTCATTATAAAATATGAAGCATTTTTTTTAATTAAAAAAAGGTAAAGAAGTTTACAAAATATAAATAAATGTTACTATTTAGTTTGACAAAGGAACAGCTTACAAAAACATCTTCTCGGCAGTGTGCTCGTGGAGTTTCGAGTGAGCGTCTTTCGAGAGGAAGTTGCAGCTTGCACGCGCCGCGTTCTCTCGTGCGCGTTGCAACGCTCGTAAACTTTTCTCTGTATCTCTCTGTGTTCTTTCTCCGTGCGAGCTGGCTGTCGACGTGAGCGCGTATAACTTTGCTCGACAAAAAGCGACAAGAAGATCATTTCCCCTTTAGCGAGGGCGCGCTCGTACCCTGGGCACGCGTACCCTCGGGCGGTACGAATTTACGCACGTTTGCGTGAAGCCGTGCGTCCAGATCTCCGAAATTTATCGGCCGCCGTACACTTCCGAGTCTAAAGCGGGCCTGTCGTCGGCTCGTAAAGAAATACGCGGGGCTTGGCGAACCGCAGCTGTACGCACACCTATGCACAGCTTCGTAAGCAGTGTAAACGACCGCACAGCTCCTTCGAGCCAGAAGGTGGGAGGAGAGCTTCGAGGGCAGTATAACGTCTTTATGCTCTCTGGAATATGTGGCCATGTGGCAACGCTCGATGATCGCTGATGGCGATACATCTTCAAAAGATGCGCCTCACGTTTTTTTTTTTTACCCGCGAGTTGATAAAAATCAAAAGAATATTAAAAGATTACTACGAAAATACAATGACGCATTTATTTCTTTGAGAGTAACAAAAATGAACGCATGTAACACTAGAAGCGTATGGTACGACGAACGAGTATCGACTATCCCCTCTCTTGCTGCACTACGCTATCCTCCTCGTTGCTTCGCTGTGTTTTCGTCCCTAAGTGCGGCTGCGCCGTAGGCATAAATAAACGATTCGACTTCCACGTCAACCACCGGTAAAAAAAAGCTTATATTTCAATTGACTGTGATAGAAAAACATTTCTCACTGCGGTTCTTTGTAAGACTCGCGAAGGGAAGATGAATGTTTAATGACCCACTCTGGCGTCGCTGTCGCTCAATCTTGACGCCCTGAAGGGTAATTCAAACGTCCGTCGAAGGTGCGATAACTTTGATGTAATTCTATGAAAATTCATGCTGCAAAAAGAACAATGTAAATGCGTGAAAAAACATGTTCGTGGTGAGTTGTGTATCGTAGGGAATAGCAGTAGCTCCAATGCGAACATGAGTTATATTTCGCATCACGACATTTTTCAACACCGTTACTATAGATTAGGGAAAATTTTGTTGTCACTCACTGGACAATGGCCGTACCAAAGCATCCTTGCCAGACGCGGCATTCTTGGTGTTATAGTTTTGTTCATTGCTTATACCTTGATAGATCAGCAACTGACTGTTGTAAGAAATCGGGATGACTGGAATATTCTCATCCAATGCTTTACACCATATCTTTTCGTGGCAGTTACCGCTGTGAAGTTCTTCAGTTTTATGTATAATTCGCCGAAGGTGGGTATTTTTATTTGCAAATTACTGTACTATCATAATTAAGGCGAGAGCTCGACAATCGATACCTATTATTGTTGAAGATCTGTTTGATACGCGCAGATATTAAAGTTGCTGGATCGTATTCGTACGGATTGGCAAGTATGGGCTCGGCATCAAGAAGTTAAGACTCTTCACGAGTATGCTGACCGGGGAGAAAAGATAACTATTGTGTACACAGGTAAATCAAGTATAACGAAGGGTATTTCAAATTTTACAATTATAGTTTTATCGATATTTCGTGCAGCCATGGTGTATTTCGCCGTATTCAATTTTCTGATCCAACCGATGATAACGAAGTTAATAGACATTGTGATAAAGAACGGTACTGAACCCGGAAGATTTGCATATCCCGTCACCTATGATCACTTCAATGTGCAGAAATATTATTTTTGCCTCAATATCTATTTTACCGTATGCGCACTTATCGCGGCGACAGCCCTGATAAGCAATGAAGTTATGTTAATCCTTTACGTGCAACACGGCTGTGGTATTTTTGCTGCAGTTGGGTGAGCCAATAATCAATCGATCGCAATGATATGCATACATACTAGAATGTTCTTTAGGACACTTAAAGTGTAAACCTTTAGAAATACATTAAAGCGAATCGGGAGTGATTACACATCCGCAAAAACAGAAGGATCCCCATATGCCCTTAACGAAAAGGACACGGTATACCTAGCTTCATGTATCGACAGACACAATGATGCTATCGAGTGAGATAACGTATCCAGCAAGTATGAATGTATTTAGTTAGACTAATCAATGTTATCAATAAATGCATTATTATCAGATACGCCCATCTCATCGAGTCAAGTTACGCATGGAATTTATTTTTTACCCTCGGATTTGGCATGATGCTGGTTAACGTAGTAAGCCTTCAGGTAAAATGTTATGACCAATGAACGGTAATTTTTGAATTGACGAATAAACTGCCTTTAAATTCAGATATTCCTCAGAACAAACGATCTTGGGGCAGCCGTAGCAATAGTGGGTGCAACATCGACGACAGTGTTTGTCTACTACGTAGAGTGCCACATTTCCCAAATTCTCATTGATCACAGTATAAATATTCGCTTTTGTATGTGAGTATACAAGTAAGGACTGGTGGCGTGGCCTCATAAAAAAAGGTTTCTTCTGCGCAGACAGAATAGCGAATGGTATAGACTAGCTCCCAAGGCTCAGAAAATCCTACAACTAATGACGATGCGTTGTGACATACCTTGCCAACTAACAGCCGGGAATATGCTTATCATGTCCGCGCAAACTTTCGGACTGGTAAGAACGATTGTTCCTTCATTAACGCTGCATCAACATTTTCTCACGTCCGATAAACTGTCATTGTCATGCAAATAGTACTTCATTTTCATATTTCAGACAATGCGAACGACCTTATCTTACTTTGCGTTTATGCGTTCGACGCAAGGAATATAAACATGATATATGGAGATTCAATTCATTATATAGTTTGTTCGAATAAAACTCTTATACTCTTAAAATGAAACTCTTATAAGAGTTTTATTTTAATTGTTGACGTACTTCTCTAAATTATTGAAATTAGTAGTAGTAATAGTACACTAGGGCCTCGACTTCACTCACAAGCCTGGGACCGGCTTCCGCTGAAACGCACGAAAATCGAGGCTGCGCATGCCCCGTCCATACTAACTGTCATGGCAAATAGCTTACTGCGTCGTTCGATATTCGCTCCGTGGTGGGGACTGTTACGGAAACCGAGGCCGCACAAATCGAGACCCTACTGTAGTTGATGTATTGACAATATGCCAGATGGAACAGTTTTTGGTACATAGCATGACGTAGATTGTAGAAAGAACATATGTGATCAAATGCATATATTTATTGATTAACACAAACAAAAAAAATTGGGTAGTCAAATTTTTTTTTGTATTATAACTGATTATTGTCTAGAAATATGTTTTGTATGCCCCAGAAAGCAAAAGTCGTAATTTACGATACTAGTGCGATAAAACTTTTTCTGACGAATGCGAGTTTGCAGCACAAGCCAAAGTCGAGTGTGGAAACACACGAGTTAAGAGAACGTTTTTCGTACGATTATTGCACCAAATTTTACTTCACAAGATGTGAAAATAGGGGTTACGCTAATAACGTGATAGTTCGTCGGGAGCCGGAGTGGGACGGTGCGGAGGGTTCAAGCGGTGCTGACGGGGAGGTCGACGAAGACTCTTACGACCCCATCGGTTCTTACGAGGAAGAAGACGGGAGTTCCGAGACTTCCGGCCACGGACACGGAGGAAGTTCCGGATCGAGCCGCTCCTCCGCTGGCGGTCTCAGCCGACTCTGGACCAAGTCCGGCGACGGCTACCGAAGCTCTTAGGCGCTTCAGTGAAGACATCGAACATAGATCGGCGATCGATTGGATCTTGTTTTTGTAAATTATTAAATTCTGGATTCGCCGGACGAGACAAACTTCCGGACGAATAAAACGAGGAAATCAGAATTTGACCAAGTGTTCACGATCGATAAATCAACGGGGTTCATCGGACTGGAGAACCGCTTGGTTCTTCCGCAAAAACTAGATCGGCGATGAATTAATAAAAATTATGTACTATGTGTATTTTTATTTATTTTTATTATTCAATATGACCGAGAATTTCATCCGTTTTTTTCAAAGCCCCGAGGCTATAGAATTTGTCATCGATACACTATGATACCGAGTGAAGATATATTTTCGTTCCTCGCTGAATGTTATTTCACCAAAGCTGTTGCGAAAACAAATCCTCGCGAAACCGTACGATAATAACGTGACTTCGAATTCGATGAATTGATAACATTCTGAACACGTTCACATAAAAATCTTGAAAACTAATTTTTTCACGAAAACAAAGCTTCCTCTATGAGGAAGCAAAACTGATATACGATATCACCGACAAGTTCATCCGTATTTTCCAAAGCCCCGAAGATATGGAATTTATCATCGGTACACTATAATACTGAGCGAAAATGTGTCCCTTGCTCGCTGAATGTAATTTTACCAAAGCTCTTGTGAAAATAAATCCTCGCAAAACCGTACGATAATAACGTGACTTCGAATTCGATGAATTAACAAAACTGATATACAATATCACCGACAAGTTCATCCGTATTTTCCAAAGCCCCGAAGCTATGGAATTTGTCATCGGTGCAGTACCGAGCGACGATATATCGCTACAGTGGTATTTTTTTTTACCAAAGCTCTTGCGAAAACAAATCCTCGCAAAACCGTACGACAATAACGTGGCTTCGAATTCTCGAATATAATATTTCCTGCCGTCGTAACAATTATTTGTACTGTCCAATTGCTTCGAATCATTGAAATCGTTAATATAGTTTAATAAAATTCATTATAAAATATGAAGAATTTTTTTAAATTAAAAAAAGGTAAAGAAGTTTACAAACTATAAATAAATGTTACTATTTAGTTTGACAAAGGAACAGCTTACAAAAACATCTTCTCGGCAGTGTGCTCGTGGAGTTTCGAGTGAGCGTCTTTCGAGAGGAAGTTGCAGCTTGCACGCGCCGCGTTCTCTCGTGCGCGTTGCAACGCTCGTAAACTTTTCTCTGTATCTCTCTGTGTTCTCTCTCTGTCTCTGAGTTGATAAAAATCAAAAGAATATTAAAAGATTACTACGAAAATACAATGACGCATTTATTTCTTTGCGAGTAACAACAATGAACGCATGTAACGCTAGAAGCGTATGGTACGACGAACGAGTATCGACTATCCCCTCTCTTGCTGCACTACGCTATCCTCCTCGTTGCTTCGCTGTGTTTTCGTCCCTAAGTGCGGCTGCGCCGTAGGCATAAATAAACGATTCGACTTCCACGTCAACCACCGGTAAAAAAAAGCTTATATTTCAATGGACTGTGATAGAAAAACATTTTTCACTGCGGTTCTTTGTAAGACTCGCGAAGGGAAGATGAATGTTTAATGACCCACTCTGGCGTCGCTGTCGCTCAATCTTGACGCCCTGAAGGGTAATTTAAACGTCCGTCGAAGGTGCGATAACTTTGATGTAATTCTATGAAAATTCATGCTGCAAAAAGAACAATGTAAATGCGTGAAAAAACATGTTCGTGGTGAGTTGTGTATCGTAGGGAATAGCAGTAGTAGCTCCAATGCGAACATGAGTTATATTTCGCATCACGACATTTTTCAACACCGTTACTATAGATTAGGGAAAATTTTGATGTCACTCACTGGACAATGGCCGTACCAAAGCATCCATGCCAGACGCTGCATTCGTGGTGCTATAGTTTTGTTCGGTGCTTATGACTTGATAGATCAGCACCTGACTGTTGTAAGATATCGGGATGACTGGAATATTCTCATCCAATGCTTTACACCATATCTTTTCGTGGCAGTTATCGCTGTGAAGTTCTTCAGTTTTATGTATAATTCGCCGAAGGTGGGTATTTTTTCTTTGCAAATTACTGTACTATCATAATTAAGGCGAGAGCTCGCCAATCGATACCTGTTATTGTTGAAGATCTGTTTGATACGCGCAGATATTAAAGTTGCTGGATCGTATTCGTACGGATTGGCAAGTATGGGCTCGGCATCAAGAAGTTAAGACTCTTCATGAGTATGCTGAGCGGGGAAAAAAGATAGTTATTCTGTACACAGGTAAATCAAGTATAGTGAAGGGTATTTCAAATTTTACAATTATAGTTTTATCGATATTTCGTGCAGCCACGGTGTATTTCGACATGTTCAATTTTCTGATCCAACCGATGATAACGAAGTTAATAGACATTGTGATGAAGAACGGTACTGAACCCGGAAGATTTGCATATCCCGTCACCTATGCTCACTTCAATATGCAGAAATATTATTTTTGCCTCAATATCTATTGTACCGTATGCGGACTTATCGGGACGACAATCCTGATAAGCAATGAAGTTATGTTAATCCTTTACGTGCAACACGTCTGTGGTATTTTTGCGGCAGTGGGGTGAGCCAATAATCAATCGATCGTAATGATATGCATACATACTAGAATATCCTTTAGGACACTTAAAGTGTAAACCTTTAGAAATACATTAAAGCGAATCGGGAGTGATTACACATCAGCAAAAACAGAAGGATCCCCGTATGCCCTTAACGAAAAGGACACGGAATACCTAACTTCATGTATCGACAGACACAATGATGCTATCGAGTGAGATAACGTATCCAGCAAGTATGAATGTATTTAGTTAGACTAATCAATGTTATCAATAAATGCATTATTAACAGATACGCCCATCTCATCGAGTCAAGTTACGCATGGAATTTATTTTTTACCCTCGGATTTGGCATGATGCTGGTTAACGTAGTAAGCCTTCAGGTAAAATGTTATGACCAATGAACGGTAATTTTTGAATTGACGAATAAACTGCCTTTAAATTCAGATATTCCTCAGAACAAACGATCTTGGGGCAGCCGTAACAATAGTGGGTGCAACATCGACGATAGTGTTTGCCTACTACGTAGAGTGCCACATTTCCCAAATTCTCATCGATCACAGTATAAATATTCGCTTTTGTATGTGAGTATACAAGTAAGGACTGGTGGCGTGGTCTCATAAAAAAAGGTTTCTTCTGCGCAGACAGAGTAGCGAATGGTATAGACTACCTCCCAAGGCTCAGAAAATCCTACAACTAATGACGATGCGTTGTGACATACCTTGCCAACTAACAGCCGGGAATATGCTTATCATGTCCGCGCAAACTTTCGGACTGGTAAGAACGATTGTTCCTTCATTAACGCTGCATCAACATTTTCTCAAGTCCGATAAATTGTCATTGTCATGCAAATAGTACTTCATTTTCATATTTCAGACAATGCGAACGACCTTATCTTACTTTGCCTTTATGCGTTCGACGCAAGGAATATAAACATGATATATGGAGATTCAATTCATTATATAGTTTGTTCGAACAAAACTCTTATACTCTTAAAATGAAACTCTTATAAGAGTTTTATTTTAATTGTTGACGTACTTCTCTAAATTATTGAAATTAGTAGTAGTAATAGTACACTAGGGCCTCGACTTCACTCACAAGCCTGGGACCGGCTTCCGCTGAAACGCACGAAAATCGAGGCTGCGCATGCCCCGTCCATACTAACTGTCATGGCAAATAGCTTACTGCGTCGTTCGATATTCGCTCCGTGGTGGGGACTGTTACGGAAACCGAGGCCGCACAAATCGAGACCCTACTGTAGTTGATGTATTGACAATATGCCAGATGGAACAGTTTTTGGTACATAGCATGACGTAGATTGTAGAAAGAACATATGTGATCAAATGCATATATTTACTGATTAACACAAACAAACAAAATTGGGGAGTCAAATTTTTTTTTGTATTATAACTGATTATTGTCTAGAAATATGTTTTGTATGCCCCAGAAAGCAAAAGTCGTAATTTACGATACTAGTGCGATAAAACTTTTTCTGACGAATGCGAGTTTGCAGCACAAGCTAAAGTCAAGTGTGGAAACACACGAGTTAAAAGAACGTTTTTCGTACGATTATTGCACCAAATTTTACTTCACAAGATGTGAAAATAGGGGTTACGCTAATAACGTGGCTCCGAATTTTCGAAAACAATTCTTCACTCCGTCTACGTGCGACAATCGATAGGATAACATAACGAATGAGTTGTGTTATCTGCGAATGAATGAAATTATGAACATCGAGAAAAAATCGAGATTATAGTGTTGGAGTACTGAAAATACTCCAAAACGTCGAGAGGACTACAAAAATACAATGACTCACGTCTTGTTCGGGAGGAGCAATGATGTACGCATGTTACGTTAGAAACGTACGGTGCGACGGACGAATATCGACTATCACCTCTCTCATGGCACTACGTTAGCCTCTTTGCGTTTTCATCACTCAAGTGCGGCTGCGCTGTACGCATAAAAAAAAATGATTCGGCTGCCACGTCAAGCACTCTCTCACTTCAGGCAAGGGTAGAAAAAGAACTTATATTGCAATTGACTGCGATAGAAAAAACATTTTTTCATTGCAGTTCTTTGCAAAGATCGTAAAGGGAAGATGAATATATAATGACCCATACGGCGTGCATAGGCTCTACACCCTGGTAACGCTGTCGCTCAACCTTCACGCCGTGAAGGGTAATTTCAACGTCCGTCGAGGGTGTGATAACTTCGACATAATTCCATGAAAACTCACGATGAAAAAAGAACAACAAAATGCGTGGAAAAATAAGTCCGTGATGTGTCGTATATTGTAGGGAACAGCAGTAGTACCTCCACCGCTAGCATGAATTACAGTTCGAATCAAGATGGACATCTTTCAACACCGTTACTATAGATTGGGCAAAATTTTGATGTTGCTCACTGGAACATGGCCGTACCAAAGCATCAGTGCCAGACGCGGCATTCTTGCTGTTGTCATTGTGCTCATCGCCTATCAGGTGGCAGCTCAGATACTGGCTGTCATAAAATACGGAGATGACTGGACTATCCTCCTGGAATGCTTTGTGCCAAACGTTTTCGACGCAGTTTGCACTTCGAAGTACCTTGGTTTTACGTGCAATTCGCAGAAGGTCAGTTCTATTTTTGCAAATAATAAGACTATCATAATTAAGGCGAAAGCGAGCCAACTAATCTATACTTATTATTGATGAAGATCTGTTTGATACGTGCAGGTATTAAAGCTGCTAGATCGTATTCGCATCGATTGGAAAGTATGGGCTCGGCATCAAGAAGTTAAGATTCTTCACGAGTATGCTGAGTTTGGAGAAAAGATAACTATCGTGTACGCAGGTAAATCAAGCGTAGTGAAGGGTAGTTCAAATTTAACAAATGTAGATTTATTGATATTGCCTACAGCCGTGTTGTATTGCATGACCTTCGTTTTTATGATCCAGCCGATGATAACAAAGTTAACCAACGTTGTGCTGAAAAACAGTACTGAACCCGGAAGATTTCTATTTCCCATCGTCTACTATCATGTCAACGAGCAGAAATATTATTATTGCCTCATTGTGTATAGTGCCTTATGCGCACTTATAATACTTACGGCCTTAGTAAGCAGTGAAGTTATGTTAATAATTTATGTGCAACACGTCTGTGGTATTTTTGCTGCTGTGGGGTGAGCCAATAATCAATCGATCCTCATAATAACTATAGTGACAGCGCAAACTTTCAGGCATAAATTAGAACTAATCAGGAGTAGTGACACATCAGCCGAAATAGGAGAAGCCTTAGATACACTTGGCAAAAGAGACAAGGTATACCTAGCTTCATGCATCGACAGACACAATGACGCTATCGAGTGAGATCACTTATCGAGCTAGTCAGAATGTATTTAATTAGACTAACCAATGTTATTAATAATTACACTGTTGTCAGATACTCCAATCTCATCAAGGCAAGTTACGCATGGAATATCTTTTTCACCGTCGTGCTTGGCACGATTCTGTTTAACGCATCAGGACTTCAGGTATAAAGTTGCGGCCAATGATAAATAGTTTTCGAATTGTCAGATAAACTATCTCTAAATTCAGATGTTACTGAAAACAAATGATCTTGGGGCAACATCAACATTCATGATTCTGTCATTGGCATCAGTAATTTGCTTCTATCTAGAGTGCGCCGTTTCCCAAATTCTCATAGATCACAGTATAAGTATTCGCTTTTATATGTAAGTATAGAAATATTTTTTATGAGGTCACGTCACCAGCCCTAACTGGTGACGTGGCCTCATAAAAAATTCGTCTTCTGCGCAGAAACAATAGTGAATGGTACAGATTACCCCCCAAGACTCAGAAAATCCTACAATTGATGACGATAAGTTGTAACGCACCTTGCCATCTAACTGCTGGAAATATGCTTATCATGTCTGTGCAAACTTTCGGACTGGTAAGAACGATCGTCCATTCATCAGCGCTGCATAAAAATTTACTCACTTCCGATAAATTGTCTTTGTCATTCAATTACTATTGTATATTTCAGACAATGCGAACATGTTTGTCATACTTTGCGTTTATACGTTCGATGCAAGGAATATAAACATGATATATAAATATTGATGTCAGTATATAGCAGAGTTGGGCACATGCACTAAGTACTTGAAGTACGACTTGAAGTATCAAGTACTGAGTCAGTGCCTACTACTCAGAAGTTGAAATAGCGAGTTGCAATATGACACCCTAGCAGAGTGTTGTTACGTCCTGTGAATTTTTTAGTCAAATTCACTGACGCAACTGGTCGAAAATCGATAAATATTCGATGATAAAATAATAAATTTACAAGGGATTTAGAAACAATGTTCGAGTCAAGTCACAGTAAAAATCATATTAACAAAGTAACCACCGGAAGGTGATTGCACGTTAAATAATTAATAATTACGTATTTAAATCAGTGAACGATTTAAATTAGTGATTGGCATAGCAACAATCACACGATTGACAATGTTATACAAGGAGGCTATTCGACTCGCTCTCGGAGGTCATCGACAGCGAGAATACCTCGGGTTCAAACTCATTGTCTTAATTATAACGCAAAAGCCTTTCCCACATGCGAAAGGAGATGACACCTCATCGCTCCAACACGCGGAGCGAGGCGACGCACGTACGCACACATCCGTGCAGCCAAAGAATCGGTGTAACAGTCTCGGAGCGATTGATTGGGAAATTGATTACCGTTGGCACTAACGAGTGCAGCACCTCTCGGAGGATAATTAATTAAACTAATATAAAAACAAATAATAATATATTATTAATAATAGGCTCATTTGAGTTGAAGTTTATGCGTTCGGTGCAAGGAATATAAACATGATATATGAAGATTAATGTCAGTAGAGAGTTTATTAGAAGAAAATATAAGTTATAAGAGTTGCATATAAGTTATAAGAGTTTCATTTTAATTATTGGCGTACTTCTATTAAAGATTGAATCTACGTTTAATAATTGATGGAAGTAGGTTAATAATTCTATCCGGGCCGGCGAAAATGTGGTACCTAATCATATAAGGCCGCTTGTACGCTGTCAAATGCGTATATTTATTGGTTGACACCCAAAAATAAATTGGATAGACATTCAAATTTTTTTTAAATTACAAAATCCGATTATGACACGAAGTTTTGGATACGGCGGAGACGGCAAAATATTGCAGAGTCAACAAATAGGGTATCGCAAGATCGAGGGTGGCTGTTCCTGCGGAGATACGCGGGTCCGCGTAGAATCCGGAAGATTCCCCCGCGCGAGCAGTGCACGCGCGAGTATTCACGATCGTGTCGGAAAGTATTTCATAATTTTGCGTGCCGCGAATTGCGCCTGTCATCGGAAGTTCGGTCGAGTGTCTCGACATGGAATTGCGCAAGTGGCACAAATGCGGAATATGCGGAAGGAAACCGGCGTGTCCGATCTTCGTCGAAGATTCCGGTTCCGTTTAGCGCAAAAGAATAAAACAAGCGTGAAACAGGAAGTGGCGCGGCCGAAGTTGTACGGGGGTTTTCCGAGGAAACGGTGAACGAGGAGTTTTCAAGCCAGTCTATATCTGGGAGGAATGCCGACCTCGACCAGTTTGGCATCAGAATCCGGGAATCGCGCGCGATGCTCGACTATCCTTGCTCGACCTGCATGCAGCCGCGGCGGCTTCCGCCGCTGCTTCTGGTCTCGATCGCGATCTTTATGGCAGCGATCATCGAGGCCCGGGCGGACTGCGGACCACAAATCATCACTTACGGCGAACCCAACCCTATGGGACACCCTCAGAATCTTCCATATCAAATTCAGGTATTTGTATTGTATTGTTTATTTATTTATATTCGGGCCAAGCCCTCACGAACAAGTTGCTTTTATGTAGGGGAGGCCGGGGCGAGATGGGCCCTCTAAGCGAATAATGCGGCTACAACGCTGCCGAAAGCATAGTTTATTGTTTGTTATCCAACAATTATATTTTCGTAGTTTTATAGCGCGTTCGAAAGAAAAATTGTCTGGGGCGAGACGGGTTACCTTTAAATTGTTCACTTTTTTACCATTCACCCTGCCTGTAGGGCTGTACAGATAGGCCATCCTTGCTAATGGATTTTAAAATGGAATTTAAAATAAAAATGTCTTAGCCGGCTAAACTATTTTAGCCGGCCAATCCGTTTTAGCCGGCCAAGCTATTTTAGCCGACCAAATGCATAAAATCGTGCATAAAATCGAGGCCCTCAATGTCGCATTGTACTTTTGGCCAAAAAGGCCGGCGGATTCGTGTTCAGCGCGCAAAAATACGTCGAAATACGTTGCAGGCAACATTAGAAAAAATAAAATCGGTTCAGGTCCACAGGCAATTCAGAAATCGGTAATTGCAACAATAAAAAAAAAAAACCTTTTGCTTTCCTCTCGAGTAAAATTCCTCGCGAATGAAACTTCCCGATTATCAGTACAATCGCAGATTTACCAAATTCTCAAGTGCATAACGTATTATTTGTTTTTTTCAGACACCTTTGACGGTCCCGAAATCGTCGGAAGCTGCGTACCCTGGACCGCCAGGAGGGAAATCCTACTGCTACGGCATCGACGAACCGCGCACCCAATGGCCTTCGTCTAACGTAGGTTTTCAGCTTCCGGTTAGCATCCAAGAGCCCGTTACTCCCTATCGGTACTCGGAGGGGAAAGAACGATCCGATCCTCTTCGGGGTAGAACATACGGTGTAGGGATTCAGAACGAACCTTCCGGACCGCAGCACACACCGTCGTCTCTGGGGTCGTTCGACTTTAACGTTCAGCATTCCGTTCCTGGACCGAGATATCACCAGCGTCCCCACAGCGATCCTTCGTGAGTCTTTCCATCGCTCGATTCTTTTTTTTTTTATTATTCCTATCACGAGTTTATTATTAATTTGTTATGCATTTTTTTGTGCCACTCTTCAAGGAGCCATTTGAGGGTGCAAATTCAACCGGTCGATGGTCCGGTTCACGACAGCCCACCACTTTGGGGACCATTGTCCGCCGACATCGAGCGGCCGGCCTATGAGCCACGCAACGGTGAAGGTTCGCCAGGCGTACCGATCAGACGCCTCACCGGACTGTCATCGAGGATCGACAGAGTTCTGATTCCCGCATCCGATCTGCCCACGGGCGATCGGAACCGCGACTGCGGCAGTCATCCGGCTATGTGTGGATGCGCTCGTTAAAACTGTAACTCTTCTTCTTCTTCTTCAATTCGTCTGGATCCACGACTGTGGAAACCAGACTGGCCACTGGGAAAAAACCCCCGTCGGCCACCACCAATAAAACTGTAACTCAACGAAGCAAACAATAAACAATCTGTTCGAACGCTAATATGTTGAAAGATGTCTCTCTTGACCTATCCCGTAACGATATAGTAGGTTTTCATAATAAAATTTTTTTACATGCCATCGTCTCTTTTACAATAACGATTTCCGATCTTTCCATAAAATATCCTGGAAAGTAAAGAGTAAACTTTTTCCGTGCGATAAGCAAGTGGACAACTTTGAACAATTTTTTTTTCGAGGATCAATGATTTGTCGATTAATAGACGGGTATAAAAAAAAATAAAAGATTGAAATGTTTTTTCAGTGATAAATTAATGGCCTTCGATGGAAAACCGGCACTCGTTTCCGGTATAACAAGGGTCGAGCTAATCAACGCAAAGCGAAGATAACAGCGATGAATCCGTGGGAGACACGGATGTAATTTCGCACGCTCGAGCGTTCGGATACTTGGTTCGAAGGTTTATCAAGGTAAACAATAAAAATCGTTGACGATAATCCGATGGAGCGGTTCGATTGCGGTGAGCGATCGCTCGATTGTTGTCACTCGGCGGCACGATCTTACGTGCCGAACGTCGCCGCGACGAACCGATGACCCGGGTATATGAGGATGATCTGGTCGTTGATGCTGGCAGAGTCAACACCGGCGTCGCGATGAAAACACCGCGCCGTCTCTTCTCGCCGTTGGTGGCGATCTGTCTAGCCGCGGCCTGGCTCGGCTGTCAAGGAAATCCCGAGTCCACCGGAAACACAGATCTTCGAGACTCCCACCGGAATGACGAAGAGAGCCCCGTCCATGGAGTCCCTCGAGCGGCTCTGGTGCGAAGAACGGCCATCGATAAACAAACTCCCGCAGAGCCGTGGGAAGAAGCCCTCGAGTCTGGACCGGACGCGCAATCAAAAGCTACGTGGAAACAGGTAAAAGAATAGTTTTCATATCATTGTTCCGATCCATCGGAATTCGAAAAATTTTCCATGAAATACTAAAAAAAATATCATATTTATCCAGGCATTTTTCGAGAGTCCCGACCGATCCTTGGTAAAGAGAGATCATCATCGCGGAGACATTCCGGGATGCGAAGATGACTCTGGATCGGAAATATTTTTGTTATCGTCTTCATCACCGAAGTCTTCAGCTTCATCAGTCTCAAACCCGGCGCCACCCACCGAAATGACCCGCCGCGAGGAGGAAGAATCACTCATCTTCAAGGAACAAGTGGCGACGCACCTCGAGGAGATTCTCGCGGAGCTCCAGAACTTGCGGCAGCACGCATCGACCGTATTCAAGAATCTGCAAAGCGAAATGTCGACGGGACCTCAGGAGGACGATTGCGAAGAAGCCGCCGAGGAGAGCGAGTCGAGTTACGCGGCTGCGCAGTTCGAGCTCGATGAATTCCTGGAGAGAGGACCGGAGCTCATTCAATCGTTGCTGAACGAGCCGCGTCACATGCTCGCTATACCGGAAATTATTCGCTCCTCCGTACCTAATCAACAGATCGCCGCCTCGACCACTCGTCTGAGGAATTCGATAGACGAGCTCGTTACCCTCGCGAACAATTGGTCCGCGGCTCACGAAGGCCACGGGCAGCCGGGAAACGGCTATGGAATGGATGCGCCACTAGAGGACCAGATGCCAAATGTGGAGCTCAAGGGATTGGAGATCCTCGACGACATACCGCGTCGCCAGGAAGACTGTGACGCGCCATCTTCGACGGGCTCTTCCCGCAACGATCTCGATCACGGCAAGACTCTCTACAAGTTCCGGAAGTTCAATAATCTTCTCTCGTTCCTGCGCACCGTGCCAAAGTTCGTCTATGAGCTGTGCATGACCCAGTCGTCATCCTCTTCATCTTCTTCGTCATCTTCATCATCTTCATCTTCGTCATCTTCATCTTCTTCATCCTCCGTATCATTATCTAAAGTTTTGGTACCCGGTCCCTCGCCTCTTGACGAATCCAGATTCTCCTCTGCAGCATCGGGCAGTTCGAGCAGCGTTGTTGCAGTGCCTGGTGTTCCCCGCACAGACAGTGACTCGTCGTCTTCATCTTCTTCGTCATCTTCATCATCTTCATCTTCGTCATCTTCATCTTCTTCATCCTCCGCATCATTATCTAAAGTTTTGGTACCCGGTCCCTCGCCGCTTGACGAATCTAGATTCTCCCCCGCAGCATCCTCTGCAGCATCGAGCAGTTCGAGAAGCGTTGTTGCAGTGCCTCATGTTCCCCGCACAGCCAGTGACTCGTCGTCTTCATCTTCTTCGTCATCTTCATCATCTTCATCTTCTTCATCATCTTCGTCATCTTCATCATCTTCCTCCGCTTTGTCATCAAACGTTTTGAGACCCGTTGCGTCGTCCTCTAGCAGTGCGTTTAGCGTTGCTTCACTTCCTGCTGATCCCCGCGCATCGACCGGCTCTTCGAGATCTTCGTCTTCATCCTCCTCATCATCCTCATCTTCTTCGTTACGACCTCGAATCGGTCCCGTTGCTCCGGTTACTCCAGAAGTTGATTCTTCACCCTCCTCCCCTTCGTCTCCCGATTATTCATCCACAAATCGTCATGACGATAGCTCATCGTCCTCTCAATCCGACGAAGATCCACCTTGCCCTGAAAACTCCGGACACCTCGATTACCGCGGAAGACAATACCACCATCATGGAACTACAGGATGGGGTAGAGATATCATCACAACTCCACACTTCTCTATCGAACATCGTCAATCACTTTCTTCTGGCGACCCAGACGATTCATCAGCGAACCTCTCCAGATCATCAAACGGCTTGTTTAGTCCGCGATTGATTGGACATTATCACGTAGAAATTCCGTCACTCCCCGTTCGGGATCCAGCGTCCGGCTATCGTGCTTCTTCAGGCAACATCATCTCGACTCCGCTCTTCACCATCGCGCGTCGACCATCCCAATCGTCAGATGATTCGGCTGAGAGCGCCGATCGTTCGTCCGAAGTTTTTTCCGTATCTTCTGATGGGTTGATGGGATTGAGATTGCCCGGACATCGATTGGGATTGCACGGAGCCCATCGCTACCATCACCACCGTCACCATCACCATCGTCACCATCACCAGCATCGCCACCATAAGAAATTCCCGTTCGACGGCATTTCATTGGGCGCGGAGGATTCTGAACCTAGGGACTCTTCTCCTACAGATGATTCCGAAGCTCCCACGTCCGCTGACACCGATGGCTCTCCCGGGTCTCCCAATGGCTTGATGGGCTCAGGATTGCTTGGAAAGCTACACAGACCACAAGGCGGACACCCCCATGGCAGATTCCCGTTCGGCCGAAACCCATTGGGACCTGAGGGTTCCGCACCTAGTGACTCTTCTCCTACAGATAATTCCGAAACTCCGACGTCCACTGGGTCCAACGGCTCTCCCGACTTTTACCATGGGTTCTCGATATCAGAATTGATTGAACATCTACGCAGACACCATGACCGTCACCACCATCACGGATCGCCGTTTGGCCTATTTCCATTGGGATCTGAGGGTTCCGCACGTAGTGACTCTTCTCCTACAGATGATTCCGAAGCTCCGACGTCCACTGGGTCCAACGACTCTCCCGGCTCTCACAATGGGTTCTCGAAATCAGAATGGATTGAAAATCAACGCAGACACCATGACCGTCACAACCATCACGGATCGCCGTTTGGCCCATTTCCATTGGGATCTGAGGGTTCCGCACCTAGTGACTCTTCTCCTACAGATGATTCCGAAGCTTCGACGTCCACTGGGTCCAACGACTCTCCCGGCTCTCATAATGGGTTCTCGAAATCAGAATGGATTGAAAATCAACGCAGACACCATGACCGTCACCACCATCACAAATCCCCGTTTGGCCCATTTCCATTGGGATCTGATGGTTCCGCACCTAGTGACTCTTCTCCTACAGATGATTCCGAAGCTCCGACGTCCACTGGGTCCAACGACTCTCCCGGCTCTCACAATGGATTTTCGAAATCAGAATGGATTGAAAATCAACGCAGACACCATGACCGTCACCACCATCACAAATCCCCGTTTGGCCCATTTCCATTGGGATCTGATGGTTCCGCACCTAGTGACTCTTCTCCTACAGATGATTCCGAAGCTCCGACGTCCACTGGGTCCAACGACTCTCCCGGCTCTCACAATGGATTTTCGAAATCAGAATGGATTGAAAATCAACGCAGACACCATGACCGTCACCACCATCACGAATCCCCGTTTGGCCCATTTCCATTGGGATCTGAGGGTTCCGCACCTAGTGACTCTTCTCCTACAGATGATTCCGAAGCTCCGACGTCCACTGGGTCCAACGACTCTCCCGGCTCTCACAATGGGTTCTCGAAATCAGAATGGATTGAAAATCAACGCAGACACCATGACCGTCACCACCATCACAAATCCCCGTTTGGCCCATTTCCATCGGGATCTGAGGGTTCCGCACCTAGTGACTCTTCTCCTACAGATGATTCCGAAACTCCGACGTCCACTGGGTCCAACGACTCTCCCGGCTCTCACAATGGGTTCTCGAAATCAGAATGGATTGAAAATCAACGCAGACACCATGACCGTCACCACCATCACAAATCCCCGTTTGGCCCATTTCCATCGGGATCTGAGGGTTCCGCACCTAGTGACTCTTCTCCTACAGATGATTCCGAAACTCCGACGTCCACTGGGTCCAACGACTCTCCCGGCTCTCACAATGGGTTCTCGAAATCAGAATGGATTGAAAATCAACGCAGACACCATGACCGTCACCACCATCACAAATCCCCGTTTGGCCCATTTCCATCGGGATCTGAGGGTTCCGCACCTAGTGACTCTTCTCCTACAGATGATTCCGAAACTCCGACGTCCACTGGGTCCAACGACTCTCCCGGCTCTCACAATGGGTTCTCGAAATCAGAATGGATTGAAAATCAACGCAGACACCATGACCGTCACCACCATCACAAATCCCCGTTTGGCCCATTTCCATCGGGATCTGAGGGTTCCGCACCTAGTGACTCTTCTCCTACAGATGATTCCGAAACTCCGACGTCCACTGGGTCCAACGACTCTCCCGGCTCTCACAATGGGTTCTCGAAATCAGAATGGATTGAAAATCAACGCAGACACCATGACCGTCACCACCATCACAAATCCCCGTTTGGCCCATTTCCATCGGGATCTGAGGGTTCCGCACCTAGTGACTCTTCTCCTACAGATGATTCCGAAACTCCGACGTCCACTGGGTCCAACGACTCTCCCGGCTCTCACAATGGGTTCTCGAAATCAGAATGGATTGAAAATCAACGCAGACACCATGACCGTCACCACCATCACAAATCCCCGTTTGGCCCATTTCCATCGGGATCTGAGGGTTCCGCACCTAGTGACTCTTCTCCTACAGATGATTCCGAAACTCCGACGTCCACTGGGTCCAACGACTCTCCCGGCTCTCACAATGGGTTCTCGAAATCAGAATGGATTGAACATCAACGCAGATACCATAACCGTCACCACCATCACGGATCACCGTTTGGCCCATTTCCATTGGGATCTGAGGGTTCCACACCAGGCGGACATTCTCCTTCACCTGATTCCGGGTCTTACAACGGCTTAGACGAGATCAGCGACGAAGACGGATACTCTGACGATGGCGGTTCGGCAGCTCCTTTTTCACCAAAATCGCCAAGTCAATCCAGACTCATGCCACAGATAGTCTCCCACCGTCGCAGCCATTACGATAATATGAAAAATCATTTTGGAATGAGTCCAACGGGACCCGAGGGTTCTAGACCTGGCGGCCATTCTCCTATGCCTGATTCCGGACCTTACGATAGTTACAGCGTGAACCTCGATGAAGATCAATACTTTAACGATGACCGTTCGACGACTCCTTTTTCACCAAAATTGCCAGGTCAATCCAGACCCAGACCACACTTTGGGTCCCACCTTCGCAGCTATCACGATAATATCAGAAATCATTTTGGAATGAGTCCAATGGGACCTGACGGTTCTACACCTGGCGGATATTTTTCTTCACCTGGTTCTGGATTTTACAACGCCTACGGTGAGAACATCGATGAAAAAAATTACGCTGGCATCAGCGATCATAGGAGCTCGGCAGCTCCGTTTTCATTGAACTTAGCTCGTTACCCTGGAGGCATATCGCTGGTTTTGCCGAGAGGATCGATCGTTCAGGCACTCGGCACCGACAACTTATATCCCGGTGATGTAATCGCCATCAGGCCGCAGAACGCAGCCGTTCTCGTCGGCAGGGTAGTCGACGGCGCCAGCCCGATCTCTTTCAGATGCCTTTCATCGACCGCATCGCCCTCCCAGTATGGAACTCGTCCCGGCGACAGGACGTGGAACGTCAATAGCCAGGACTTTCGTGACCCCCAATGCAGACAAGTGTGCGAAATGCTCTGTGGAGGAGCCTGAACTACGAGAGACGACGGACTCGAAGACGAAACGCTGAGACACGAAGTTCGAGTCCGAGACGTGTACGAGAGGACTACAAATCACGCGTGCATAATAGCGTGGGGCGAATTTGTATTATTTATTCTTAAAAAACTTCATTTATTGTACAATAAAACGAGCATTTCAAAGTTTAAAAAAAAACATAATTTTTTGTCTATTCACAAAAAATGTATTACAGTCTTTAACGACCGTGGCCAGTTTGGTCGGGCAGATCGGGCCGTCGCATCGCCTTAAAATCTCATTAAAGGAATACGTCACAGATCACCGTTTCTTAACGGTGAGGGGTGGTGGGGGGCATTGTTGCTAGCAATGGTTGAGGCCTAGGTGTCTATTCATATACAGGTTCGAAGGCCCTTCAACTCGTAATATCTTCGAAAATCTATGGGCGCAGCTCGATTTTATTTTTTTACTGCGTCTCTAACAATGTTCTAATGTTATTTTAGAAAAAAAATCTAATAGAGTATCCGGGAAATATATATATATATTTTGTTAAAGAATGTTGCTTTTCACGCGGCTCCATATGCAGCTCATGTTAATTGACACAATTTTAAGCTCATGTATTTCGGAATCCATGTGGGAAAAAAATTATTTGAAATTCTGATAAAAAAAAACCTTATTCATTGGTTTACAACACTTATGATTTTTAGTTCCAAAAATAGAAAAGTCGATTTGTGACGTATTCCCTTAATACTTATTCGAGAGAAAAAAAAAAATCGCACGCGAGTGGCGCGAAAAAGAATTTCGTCGTAACGTCGATCGTGGCCTACATAACTGGAATCTCCTCTAAGTGCGTAACGCATTTACTTTGTGTATGGATTTGCGGGTCAGTGAATATTATTGCACGACTTAAAAAAAAAAAAGAATGCGCTGATAAAGCTCGACAACCTCAGGTCGATCGTGTGTCGCTCCTACTCTTCGATCGTAAGACCGACTGCCCGATTCGCGCGACTCTTCTACCTTGGGCATTAATGATTCGTCGGCAATCATATTCCAGCTCTCAAATAAACTCGACGGAGTTCGACTCTGCTCTGAAATAAATTTTCGAAAAAAGTATCAATCAAAGGAACATGGTGTTCGTAAGATCTTTCGTATTCTGTTGCCTGTTGCTGGCATACTCGACAATAATCACCGGACCGAAAACCGTTCGATGCTCGGACGCGAGGAGCTCCGAGGAATCGATCGAAATACCCGTTCGACGGCGGGGCGACGGAAAAATATCGACGTCCGTTCACAATAATCCCTCTCAGCACAGACCGATATTGGAACTTGTCCTGGGGATTCTCGATACCTTTCACGCTTCCACGAAGGCCGAGCTTAAAAGGGTTAGAATGAGACTGGAGAAGAGCACCATTATGCCGTTCCCGGAAGAACCGACGAAGGCATCGTGACACTTACGAATATACTCATCAAGCATTACTCATCGCTGTGAAAAATTTTATGTTGGTCATGCATTCTTATATAGTATTCGGTAAATAAATAAATAAAAAAAACGAAGTTGCTCTCATGAATGTGTTTACCGATTCATTTTTTTTTTTCAAGTCCAAAGTACGATACATTATTCAAAACCCCCTGTTCCTTAATTCATCCGTTTCCGTCACTGGCGGCACTCGAGATACGTTCCAGAGAACAATTGAAAATATTCTCCGTAACGTCACTTCCTGTTTGAAAATCTGAGCCTTCGACCGGAAATACGTCACTTCCAGTTTGAAAATCTCACTTCTCGACCGGAAGTGACGTCATACGGGAACACGTCGCTTATAGTTGAAAAAAAAATGAGATTTCGAACCCGACCGTGATGTTCTCCCGTATGACGATACTTTCGGTCAAGAACCGCGAATTTGAAACCGGAGGTGTCGTTTTCCCTTGTGACCTAACGCGTTCGTTAGCTCTGAGCTCGGTCGCGGCCGCGAACAAGATCGCGAATGTCGTAAACATAAGTTTATCATGACGAGCGTCAAAATTATGCTTATTGTCAGTCACTTTATGCAAGTGCGATGAAGGTATGAATGATTCATGAAGACTTGATAAAAATTAAGCGTATGCGGAACACGTCAGCTAACTACAATAATACTAATATGTACTTTAACACTAATGAGTATGAGCAAACTCGAAAGTTAAATATATATATATATATATATATATATATATATATATATATATATATATATATATATAGTGTGCAAAATACGTAATGCCTTGTGTATTATATATATATATATAATACATAAGATCGGAACGTTACGTTGCCTCATCCGTTATTTCTCCCACAATGCCGCAGTGTAAACTCATACATACACCATACATTGGAAAAAATTATATAAAAGAAGCATAGATAATAAGACCTTCGACACTCGTTCCCGTACTTATCCGATAGCGGTCACTCTTCACGCGACAGAAAATCTTACGATTCTTCATTCAGTCCGTCACTATCGTCGAAGTCACCGAGCGAACCGGAGATTCTCCTTTACTACGTCGATAAATCGAGGAAAAAGATTCTCCGAAGCTACAAAATGTCACGCTGGTTCGTCGTTACCTTGATGGTGGCTTGCCTCTTCGTCTTCGTTCAGGTAAATAATTCTCGGAATATCGTGGATTAAAAGCGAGCTCGATGAGGTCAAGGGTTATAACGAAAATTTTCGACACAATAACGATCCAAGTTCAGCCACGCTCCGACCGAGCAATCTATACATTTTCTTCGGGACAATTTTGCCTCTGAATGTTCATCGTTATTTTTCGAGCAGAGCGAACGGCTCAGTGGTTCGACGAATTCCGCTTATCTGGAGTCGAAACTCCGGTTCATCGGTTCAAAGTTTAAGCAATCGTTGATCTCACGCTCAATTTTTATTTATCTTTGTAATTTTTTTTTTGTTCAATTTAATTTCTTTTTTAATGTAGATTAATAATGAATTCGCGATTTTAGGCATTGCATGTGCGAGAAAAAAAACTTGATGTTCGATTATGATCTTTGCGTTCGATTTAAAAAAAATTATTGAATATCATTTTTTTGAAATTGTAAATTAATAACGTATTCGCGATATTAGGCGTTGCATGTGCGAGAAAAAAAATCGATGTTCGACTATGATCTTTGCGTTCGATTTTCAGGGCTTCCCCCAGGATTCCGCAGCAACCGCGGCACCTACGACTGGCGACACAGCCGCTCAAATCGAATCGGCTTTGAGCGAAGCTATGGCATCTCTGCAAAAGGGCTTGAAGGATATAATGGACGATCCTCAAATCACCAAGCTCATGCAGGACGGCCAGAAGTTACTCCAGAACGCCGCTACATCGATCCAGAACGAGGCTGCCAAGATGATGCCCAAGACCGACGGAAAATAGTGTCTTTTTTGACCCTTCAATCGTTGAATTATAAATACTATCAAAAATTGTAGCGATGTATAATTTTATTGTACATTTTCGTGTCGTAGAATAATACAATCCAAAGTATAGCTATTACTCGACGAGGTCTGCCTATTTTTATTCTATCTATAAGTGTCATCCAATTTTATGCAAATCCGTTTTCCCCGATCGACATTTGCTTTATTGTGGTGAAAAAAAAATTTCGAGATCTTAATGAAGACGAGTTAGAAAATATTTCCGGATGTATGTGTGTGTGATTCAGTCGCGAAAAATTCAAACCGCTATAACTCGACCGATCAAGCTGAAATTTCGCATACAGCATATGTGATGAATAGTAAATTTTTTTATAAATCGAATCCAGTAATTTTCTATAGAGCCAGAGGGTATCGTAAGAAAACAAAAATATCGCGTTACCAAAACCAGCGAACGATATTTTATAAGCTCGTGCACAGAGAACACGTCCATCCGATTTTAGCGAGAAGATATGAGACAGCCGAAGAACAAGATACAGAATAATAATAATAATAATAATAATAAGATGGAGAATCGTGGTTTAAAAAAAAGAAAAAAGTTGAAAGAAGTATATATGAAAAAAAATTGACCTGACCACAGGTCAAGGTGTCTAATGCCGAACGGTTCAATTCCGATAAGGGAGCGAGATAAGCTGCTCGAACTTCCACAGCACCAGATACGGGAAAACGCGCTAACGTTTTGTCTATTTATTTGCCGAGCGTTATCTTCCGTACTCACGAAACGACAGAATTTTCCTGAAGGGAACTTCGACCCTGTGAAATCGATCGTGAAAAACATATTGATCGACGAGTCAAGGAGTCGACAAAGAAAAAAAAATCAATTGAGTCGACAAAATGTGCTCTAGCGGGTGGCGAAACAAATGTTCGGTCGATCGAAAAAAATACCTCGTTGATCAAACTAACAGTCCATCGAATCGAATGTATCTTCACTCTCTACGAAAATTATTTTGTTCGATCAACCAAAAATTTCGATCGATTTTTTTTCTCAGTGATGAAAAAAAAAAAAATATCGCAAATTTTTTGAGAACTTTTGATGCAAATGACGTCTCTATAGGTATAATGATAATTCCGCGAATCGCAACGAGAGTCCGATTCCTCGTATCACAATGCAAGACCCATCGATAAATTCGACTTCTGGCTTGACCCGAACCTCGTTGACACAAGATTGGACGACGATTCCCGGACTTTCGATTACGAAGCTTCTCCACAATCCTCGGCTTAGGAATACAATTACTTCGACGCTCCAATTATCCTATGTCCGTGTATTCTCCCATACAATCTGCAACGAAAATAACGTTTTAGGCGTTCTACGATTTTTTTGTCGTTTTTTTTCACTATCATCTAAATCAATAAAGCTGTTATTCTATTTGATCGGTCGGGGTCATTGAACTTTACGCGTACTAAAAAAATCAAGCGCGCATCCTCGTTCCTTCCTCTATTACATCGTTGAAGAAAGTGACGACAAACTATAAAGCTCGGTAGACGAAGCTGTGGGGAGATGCAAGATAGCTGGGCACTTTGCCCCCAGCGTCACCGATAAGAATTGCCTATAAAAGGGAGTCACTTGGTCGGGCGTTCCATCAGTCTTTCTCTCGATCTACAACAGTCAAGAGACCTTGATCGGTGTTTCGCAATTTTTAATCGTGTATCAAGATGAAGAGTGCAACTGGAATCGCCTTGTTCGCTATGGTGGCTCTAGCCGCCGCTCATCCCCGTCCACCCAGTCAACCAAAAGCTCCGGCTAATGAGTTGACACCTACCCCTCTTGCCGACATCATCGCCGACGCTCAGAACAACATTAACAACCTTGGCAAGCAGATTCAGGCACAACTGAACCTTCCCGATCAGGAGACGGTTGTGAACACCATCAAAGCGCAGAGCACCACTCTCGTCAACAACGTGAACTCCTACATCACCCAAGTCTCCGAAGATGTAAGTTACTATTCGATGGATCGATGGATCGATGGATCGATGGATCGATGGATCGATGGATCGATGGATCGATGGATCGATGGATCGATGGATCGATGGATCGATGGATCGATGGATCGATGGATCGATGGATCGATGGATCGATGGATCGATGGATCGATGGATCGATGGATCGATGGATCGATGGATCGATGGATCGATGGATCGATGGATCGATGGATCGATGGATCGATGGATCGATGGATCGATGGATCGATGGATCGATGGATCGATGGATCGATGGATCGATGGATCGATGGATCGATGGATCGATGGATCGATGGATCGATGGATCGATGGATCGATGGATCGATGGATCGATGGATCGATGGATCGATGGATCGATGGATCGATGGATCGATGGATCGATGGATCGATGGATCGATGGATCGATGGATCGATGGATCGATGGATCGATGGATCGATGGATCGATGGATCGATGGATCGATGGATCGATGGATCGATGGATCGATGGATCGATGGATCGATGGATCGATGGATCGATGGATCGATGGATCGATGGATCGATGGATCGATGGATCGATGGATCGATGGATCGATGGATCGATGGATCGATGGATCGATGGATCGATGGATCGATGGATCGATGGATCGATGGATCGATGGATCGATGGATCGATGGATCGATGGATCGATGGATCGATGGATCCATTGATCGATTGACCCGCTAGCAACTTGGGTAACCTTTGCTTTTTCAAAAGAACAACCGTAGAATAACCGGAAATATTACAGCAGTTGTAGGTCACTTTCTACTCCGTTGAAATAATCGAAGAAATAACGGTATTTCAACGTCTGGGCATGCGCGGCACCTGCTGCAGTTATTTTTTCGGTTACTCAAAAAAAAAAAAAAAACTACCGGAAGTTGAAATATTTTACCGTATAAAAAGTGACCTGAAACGACCGTAATAAAAAAAAATTAGTTTCACGGTTGCGAAGCTGCTAGAGCCGATTATTCGATTAATCATATTTCATAGATTTCAATGAAATATAAATCAATTAAACAAATTAAATTGGGGTGTGGAATGAATTTTTGATTTTTTATTGATTACTTGGAATAGATCAAGGCTAAGAGCCCCGAGCTGGAGAGACTCTGGGGAGACATCAAGGGCAGGCTGAACCAGGTCGTCAGCGACATCAACGCCCAGATCCCGAACGCCTCCGAGCAGGCTGCCCAGCTGCAGGCTAAATTCAACGAAGGCGTCAGCGTTCTCGTCAGCGAGTCCGACAAAGCGGCAAAGGCGATAAGCCAGAATTCCTCCAAGGCTCAGGAGGACATCGCCAAATTCACGAAACAGGCCGTCGAGATCGCCGTTCAAGCTACGACAAATTTGAACAACCAGCTGCAGCAGGCCGCAGCAGCGAAGGCTGCCTAAACGGTGGACTTTTAAAAATTAGGTCATCAACGTCAGGGCAAAACTAGATCGCGGAGATACGAGTGCAGCGACAGGAAGTTCACAGAGCCAACACACATCGAAGCACACCTATGTCGAAAGCATTGCAAAATTATGATCGAAGGAATGACTGTGAATCATTGATAAAGAAGAAAATTATGTAAACGCAAACGATATTCGAGAAACGTTGCGAAACTGTAGCAACGTTGACGCGTTTCGCAAGAGATAACGTCACACGATAGCGATTACGAATTTAAGGCATCCAATTATTAATCGAGATGAATTTTCGATCCTCTGACATGTATTAAATCCCACAACAATAAAGTTCTTATTTAATTCGTACACTGTATTTAATGTTCTTTTTTTTTGAGCCGTTAAAAATAAAGAAATTCCCATAAAGAATTCCCATATGCACTCGACAAAACGGACAGCGTTTACCTAGCTCAATGCATCGACAGACACAAACGATGCAATCGAGTGCCATAACAAGTCTATGGCAAAACTATTGTAAAATTATTATCGGAATGACTTTGAAGTGTTGATAAAGATGCAAATTATGCAAATGCAATCGATATTCGAGAAACGTTGCGAGGCTGTAGCGAATGTTGACGCGTTTCGCCAGTGATAACGTCACACGATAGCGATTGCGAATTCAAGGCATCGCATTATTAATCGAGATCAATTTTTTCGATCCTTTGACATGTATAAAATTCCACGAAAATAAAGCTCTGATTTAATTCGTACATTATACATTACACTACACTCGAAAAGCGAGGAAAATTTAGGGTACCGGAAACGTGCATTAAGAGAAAACAACGAACGTAGAAAAGGATTTATTTGTCGTTAAGAACAGTGGTCGTAATAAATATTCAGTCATAGTTCTCGAATGAGAAGTCCGACGAGTCCCTCGCGCAGAGATTCGATTTTCTGCCCATCGTCAAGGTCGGCCTCGACGGTTTTATGAAGTCCGGAAGCGGAAGACGCTGGCACGCAAAATTGGCACATTTCACGATCGCACCCATCGCCTTCGAGGCGAGGTAACTCAGATTGCTGTAAGGTTGCTGCTGATTTTCGCATCTCGACGACGTCGTGAAAACCGAACTTGGAGCTGCTTTAGCGTACTGCAAAAAAATAATAATAATTACGGTACAGAATCGAATACGATTAAATTTTTTTATTTCTTTTTTTTTTAATAAGTGTAATTTTACCGCATGGGTCAGAAGGACCAGCGCCAATGAAAAGAGAAGTATCTTCGGGAACTGCATTTTCTTCGATCCTTGATCGAAACTCTTCGACGATGTTACGTATGAGAAAACGAACGGTCGACTGTGCGAGGCGCACACCCGTTAAACTTTATTTCGCCGCGTCCCGGAAACGCTGCTATATCCGTTTTGCGTAATTTGTTTTGCGAATGAATAAAGAAACAGTAAACTGTTGCTTTTTAATCGTTACCCTACATATAGGACAAACGCTTCACGAATGGAGACTGCTCGGGTGATCTCGGTTTGAGAAAGAAACGCGCGCACACTCGGTTTCTGCACCGGATGCCTCGTTTCGCGATTTCCGGCTCAAAAGTCAGCCTTTTCTGTGCATTGATTCTTTTTTATCTTTTAATCGTACAAGCTGAGGCATTCAATACTGAAATTCTCAGATATCATCCACCGATCGGGCAGGTTCGATCTTAACTATTTTATTTATTTATTTATTTATTTATTTATTTATTTATTTATTTATTTATTTATTTATTTATTTATTTACGGGATAAGCCCTTTTACAAAAGACAAAATATAGCCTGTTTGATTTTAATAAAATAAGAAACAAAAATAAATAAAAAATGAACTATCGGAATATATAAATGTATAATTTTTTTTAATCTTACGATATAAATATAATGTAAAACATACGTAAAATTAAATAGCTTATATATGATTATATGTATATATGATTAGCCTGAATGGAATGTAATTTTAATAAAATTGTTGAAAATTGCAGGTGAGAAAGAGAGATCGAACGATCGACCGCCGAACGAGTCGATGCTCGGAGCTGTCGAGAAAAAGATCCGAGGACATAAAAATCTTGATATCTCACATAAAGAGATTGTTGGCCTTCAGGAAAGAAATGCGCGCGACCGGTGGCTCTCGAATATTTTGAGTTTTCCCCGACGAGTGCGGTCGAGCGTCGACGAGTCAGCAGACTCTTACAATTACTGCCCGTCGAGGTGAATTTCTGGCAACAAAAAAAAAAAAAAAATAGCGACGTCAACAAATATGTTCTTGCATCAGGAAAACGCGCCGTGAATCATTTTTTTCGTCACGCTTCTGCGACCGCAAGAGCCGGGTAGGCGGGTATGCAGTCCGCTACGTTACTTTACGGTCGTTGTTCGGTCTCACTGCTTTTTGGTATTAATTATAATTTTTTCGTTGTAGATGCAAAGATAGCAAAAAAAAAGATTTCTTTAAATCATCTTCATAGATACGATGACATCCTCGTGGCGAATTTTGCTGATCTCCGTATTTATGTTCGCGGTATGTATTATTTTCTTCGAACTATAGGAATAAAATTTTTTTTTAGTTGTTAACTATTAAAAAAATTTGTAAACAGTGAAAAAAGATTTATACAGGTTTATAAGGTTTTTATTTAACAACCATTTCTTCTTCACAATATATCCGAGATTTATTTTCATGTTAATTTTACGTTTTTTTTTTAGCTCCAAATAAACGGCTAGACTCTGAAACTAATAAGGAGTACTTTGATTACAATTTTTTCCCGGCTGACAATTGTACAATTTTTTTTGTGGGAGTTAAAATTAACATTTTTTAATGTTGTTAATTATAAAGAAATTCGTAAACTGTAATAAAAACGATTTATACCGGTACATAAGGTTTCTTTTTAACAAACATTTCTTCTTCACATTACATCCGCAATTTATGTTCTTGTTATTTTAGGATTTTTTTTAATCGTTAGAAATAAATAAATTCGGAAAATAAAAAAAAATCATAAAAGTTCATAAGGTTTATATTTAACAAAGATTTTTTCTTCGCAATACATCCGGAATTTATTTTCTTGTTAATTTTACAATTTTTTAAGCTCCAAATAAATCGCTTGACTCCGAAACTAATAAGGAGTAGTTTGATTACAATTTTTTCCCGACTGACAATTGTTTTTTTCAGATCGCAACATCGATGGCTGCTGAAGAATTTACGAAGGATCACAGGGAGATTCTCGAAAAGATATCAGCCCTTCTCGTGGACGCCCCGGCGGCCGGAAAATCGAAGCTTGCCCTGACGGCCAGAAAATCTAAGGCTGCTCAGCTGAAGGAGGCGACACCGCTCGAGAGGGCCGAGAAGATAAATCGTAATTTCGAAAAAATGATTCAATTGGTCAACGTACTTGGACAGGTCGATAGCTTTATCACGGACCGGGCGAGAAACGTGGTAAAAAAATTACACGCCGTTTACGGCATTGACGACGGCGATAAGACAAGACGGGGACGTTCGAATTTGTGAATATATAATTTTTTTAATAGATGAAAAAAAATATAGTCGGACAAAAAAATGATTATATGTATCGCAAAGTTGATAAGAAAGTTCCGTGGTAGAAATGATTCATACCAAGCAGAGTCTCTGCGCATGACCAACATTTTTTTATCCTCGAATTTCCATTGCATTATTATTAAAATGTATATATATTTATATATATGTAAAACATTCAATTAATATAATTGAATGGGCAATGAATAAATTACTATAAGAAAATATAATCGATCAAATTTAGATTTTATTCAATTTCTCACGGAAGCGTTTCTGCACGAAAAATCTCGCACAACTTGTTCATGCACTCTGCTGAATTTTGTACAAACTGTGTATCATTTAATTATCGGTTAATTTCTTGCCGGAAATAATTTACTGAATGCAAAATAAATTAGCCCTCGTAATTGCCTCCAACATTTTTTTTTATACTCGAATTTCCATTGTATTATTATTAAATTCTATATATTTATATAAATGTAAAACATTCAATTAATGCAATTAAATGGACAATGAATAAATGACTATCGGAAAATATTATCGATCAGTTTTACATTCTACTCAATCCCCCAAGAAAGCGTTTTGGTACAAAAAAAAATATCACGCAACTTGTCCATGCACTCTGCTGAATTTTTTATCCCACAAACTGTGTAATTATGATTGAATTATCGCTTCGTTTATTCCCGAAAATAGTTTACTAAATGCAAAATAAATTAGCCCTTGTAACTGCCTCTCTTCTTCTCATCGTTTGAATACCCGAAAATCGTCCGATTTCTAAACGTTGTACGTATCGATTTCATATCGCACAGGCAGTGTAATTATCATTTAACTATCGCTTCGTTTCTTCCCGAAAATAGTGTACTGAGTGTAAAATAAATTAGCCCTCACAACTGCCTCTTGTCAAGTCGCTCGGATCGTCCGACGATCAATAATCCGTAGGATGGATAATCCATAAATGGAATGGAATAATGGAATAGGATGGATTAATGGATTCCCATGAATCCTGCAAGTAATGGATTCCCATGAATCCTGTAAGTAATGGATTTCCATGAATCCTGTAAGTCCTCGTACCGGGAACCGTAAACCCGTCGTCGAACTTAAGAACTCACCCTCATTAGCTCTCTTTAGCTTCTCTTCGTTCTCCCTTCGGACGCGCCTTCGCCGCACTTTGCGGCCAGTGCAGGTGCTATATTGGATCCACTATATATACCTGGACGAAGCCATCGAGGTCATCAGTCGCCTTTAGTACCTTTGCATCGAAGGTACAGAGATTTCCAACAAACTTGTTCACTGTTTGGCTCGCATCAACTTCTCTTCGGTCACTCTCGTCGAAAACCGATCGAAGGAAAAATTGTCAAAGGTCATCGAAAAAAATGGGAGGCTTCGTTAAGTGGCTGTGTCTGGCACTTTTGCCACTCGTCCTCGCACAGGATTATTGTTCGGTTTGCAACAACCACACCATGTGCGCCTTCAAGGTAAGCGTTTGATAGATTAATTAAAAATTGTCACGTAGATAAAAAGGTACAAAGTAATTTGCACTTTCTCATTTATTACAATTTTGCGCACAGCGTTCTATATGAGAAAGTTCGTTGATCGATCTTTGGCTTTCTCGTAGAAGAGGCTATGTGCAAAATTCTAATAAATGAGGACGTGCAAATTACTTTGCACCGTTTTTCGTAACATAAAGAAATTTCTACGTCTCATAAAAATTGAAACGGTCAAAGGTTACCGCAAAATTTATTGCAAAAAATCGCTGACTGAAATTTGTGTAATTCGTCGTTTTGAGGCCGTGTCTTATGTATCTTTGCCCACTGATGATGAAGCTCCACATTATTTTACACAAAATAAAAACTTTCAAAAAATTCAAAATGTTGAAAAACGGTTAGATGCATTTTCGCCAAATTTTATACCAAACATTGTACAGTGCTGCTCCATTTCCGTGTTAAATTTCATGTTTACTCTAATTAAATAGTTTTTACTAATTTTTGAAATTATGAGAACGATCAATAATCATTTTTTTTTTCTTTATAATCAGGGCAAAAGCGCATCCTGCGGTGGAAACAGCGTGAGCGGTGTGTCTTCAGCGGAGGCCGAGCAGATCGTTAAATTGCACAACGACTATCGGGCGCGAATCGCGAGCGGGCTCGAAAATCGTGGAAAATCGGGGCCTCAGCCGCCCGCAGCGAACATGCGAGCCCTCGCGTGGGACGAAAAACTGGCCGAGGTCGCTCAGAGATGGGCCGATCAGTGCACCTTCCAGCACGACCGCTGTCGCAATGATCGTGAGTTCGAAGATTTATTTTCGATCGAAATTCCTTCGATATTTGCCGAAAAATTGCCGCTCGAGGATGAAATTAATTTTTATCATCGGTCGGCAAAGAAGAAATCCGCTGCGCACGATTCTAATTTTTTACTTCCATCTTCGCGAAAGGGTATTTAATTGGTTGTTTCGCTTTCGTTACCAGCTCGTTTCAAGGTCGGCCAGAACATGTTCTTCAGCTCGGCTCTACCCGCGGTAAGCTGGACACGGGCTGTCGGCGCATGGTTCAATGAGGTCGAGGACTTCGACGGCCACCGCGTTGGCAACTTCCGTCTCGATCGCTACACAAGTAATTACACTCAATTGGCCTGGGCAACGACGACGCTCATCGGCTGTGCGCGCACCACTTTCGGCGCAGCTCACCGTGTCGAAGATCATCATCGTCAAGTATTCATCCTATCGGCATCGCCCTCGGAACCGGAAGCGGAGACCGCAGGGCAAAACGGCAATCTGAGAGTAAAGAAACAATCCTATCTCGGATTCTTCGGTGGCGCGAGTTTCAACCCTGCGGGCGCACAGGGCGCTATCACCGGCACTTCCGGTGGGGTAAGAGATACTCAATTCACTCCATCGCTGCTCGTTTCTCAGTTACACAAGTTGGCGTAACTGGTAACGATAATTTTACAAGGTGATAGACTGTTTGATTAAAATCTTTATTTTTTGTCATTTGTCCGTCAGACTCCGAGACCACCCTCGGCACACTTTCCTGCCGATGGATTCAACGGAAATAATGGAAACCGTCCGAACTTCCCTGGAGCCGGAAATCGACCGGGCTATCCTGGTGCCGGTTATCAACCTAATTATCCGAGCCGTCCGAGCCGTCCGAGCTATCCGAGTTATCCGAGTTATCCGGACTATCCGGAATCGTCCGGTGAGGGAAGCGACCCCGAATACTACACAGGACAAGGAGGATATTATTATCCTGGAGTTTACCATCAGTCGCATCCAGCGTATCATCAAGGCGGCGCGCAGTACCCGCTTTACGCACCCGCTGGTAATTTCTTTATTTATTCGTAGCCTTTCGTTTAATCCTCAAACTGTACAGAAAAAAAGCTACCCATCCGATGACTCTTCTTTCCCAATTCCGAAGATATTGCAATTTACAAGCAAATGCTTTTTGCTGAAATGATTTTTAATGCAAAAAGGATATTTAACATTAATATTTTTTTTCTTTCTTGTTATTAACGCTGCAGGTTTCGTGACATACTTCACCGGATACGCGGGAACTAACGGATTCGCGAATAGACCGGCAGCTCTCGGTTTGTTCAACGGTGAGGCGGACGAAAGTGTGCCCTTGAAACCTGCCGAGACGAGGCCCCAACGGTTGCACACGCTGACTTCCGGCGAATGGAAAAACAAGAAGGTCAGCAAAAGAACTTCGGTGGACGCGGTGAAGGAGCCGATACATTCGGACGAGTCGTCTCCGACTTATCAGATACTCATTTGCAACTACGGACCGGCTGGCAACTACGAGGACCAACCGATCTACATTGAGGGCGAAGCGTGCTCGAAGTGTCCACTCGGTACAACCTGCCAGAATGGCCTTTGTGCCACTATTTAAATACTCTGTTGTAATTGTTACCAAATATAATGTTATATATATCATAGAAAGTTGTTTGCTTCTTTGTCCCAATTTTCAAGAATCGAGGGGCTTCCTCTAGAACCCTTCTCAGGCCCTGATAATTATTAGACTTTTATACTATTCTGGTCCTATTCTGTGCGTCTCGGCTAGTTGGGCACAATAATGCGGTGCACAACAGCACTGTGCACCACCGTCGTGTGTAAAAAAAATTAATTACTCAACTAGAAATACGTCACTTACGGTTTGAAGATTTCATTTCCCGACCGAAGTGACGTCACAGTGGAAACACATAACTTTCGGTGGAAAAATGGGATTTTCAAACCGGAAGTGACGTATTTCCGGTATGACGTCACTTCCGGTTAAAAAGTGAGATTTTCAAACCGGAATTGACGTGTTTTCGGTAAATCTCCGATAATCTCCATATTCGGTTTCTGAATTGCATAATACATAGCGACGACGCAAAGCGCCCGAGCCACATCAACCTGCTGGTATGTGAAGAATTAAAGCGTTTCGATAACGAATGCACGAGTGTACGCTCCTCGAAACCTTATCGATGCATACATCGGTCGATGATCGATGCACATTTTTGTGAAGCTACTATAGAACCTCCATTATCCGCATCGGTCAAGACCGGTCCAGTCCGGATAAACAAAAATTCAGATAATCAAAAGTTCGGATGATCGAAACTCAACACTTTTTACCGGCATTATAACACGCGTATAAGTAAGACATATATAAACCAAGTAGCATATTTTTAACAATATTCCAACATCGAAGTCTTATTTCAAGGATTCCGTGAAATAAAGTCGTCCATTTTTAATTGCCGAATGCTACGCGCTTTTGAGCAGCGAAATTTTGAAGCCGCTTCGGTGAGAAATACGTATGTGAGGTGATTCAAACGATTTGGTAGTGAAACTAGTCTCTGATGCGCGCCGTCCGACTCCGCTAGGGTAGGTGAAACGGCTCGGGAAAGCCAGTATGCGAGCAGATTGACACTGCAAGAGGAAAAGTGCGCTTCAACACGATGGGTAACGGGAACGACTTCCGCCGGGGCGAGCAACAAGTTCGGATAAACGGAGTGATAGTTCGGATAATGAAGGGTTTGGATGATCGAGGTTCTACTGTAATTTGCACTAAACTATGATAATATTATACTTTGTACTTTGCACTTTGTTGTAGAACATTCATGCACATTCCTACAATAAGCTACAATCGTTCACAACTCGAAACAGTTGATGATTACTCGTATTTTTTTTATATAAACAGGCATGATTACTTGTATTTTTTTTAGTAGTTGTTGCAAGTTGGAATTTCGACGAAGTTTTGCGTAGTGAGTTGTAGAAAAATGTTCGCCAAAGATGACAAGAATTTATATCAAAGTGTATTTGATTCGTTCGTATCCAATTATTTGTTCATATTGTTCCAGCAGCAACCGACGAAAGAAAAAAATTTACGAAATAGCCCAAAAATGATAAATTTTTTTTGCATTTTGTGCCACTCATTTGTTTTGTTTTTTACAATCAGGTACCCCGATTCACGTTCGGAGAGACCTTCGTGTGCAAGTAGAACTTCGCGACGTTGAAAACACAATCTTACAATTCTTCGTTCCAAAGCTAAAGATTCTATCCGCACCAAAGAGCCCCGACGACTTATTTTTCTCTCTCATCGAACGCATAACCTCGTCCTTCCATTGGCTGGTGCACATCCGTTCGTGTTTACAAGTGGCACGACAGCGCGAAGGTTTCCCTCGCTCCGTTCCCCTCGCCGCAGCGAGCTGTCGCTTGTCTGACTCAACCTGAATCGTTCAATTGGTTCAATTGTCTCGGCAATAACATCGCGTAAGTAAACACAAAAAGCCTCGCAAGACGAAATGAATATCGTGCAATTTTCAGGATCCTCTTAACGGAACCGAAAGAAAGACGCTTTAGAGCGCAAGCTTTTAACTCACGACTTTCTCGTGCATCAGTTTCGTCGAAACACACGTACACAGAGCGGAACGCGCCTCTTCGACAAAGTTCTTCTTCTTCTATCCCTTTCTCCTGGCTATCGCCATCTACTGACAGCATGCGCCACTCTCCGACCAAGTTATCCTTCTCTCTAAAATCTTTGTCTCTCTCACTGGCCGACCGTTGGTTCGCGTCTGCGATTGGTCGGTTACCAGGTGGCGAACGGATCGGACAGTCACCGGGATCGGGCCGATCGGGCGACTTGTGCTGAGTTTACCTCCAACAAACCCCGTTCACCACATGTTGATTAGTCGGACGAACTTCGAAAACATTGGCGAGGAATCGGCGTGCGTTAGTTGCGTTACGCGAGTGCAAAGATCCCGCGGGCCCAGCGACAAGCGCGGAAACACAACGAGTTTCCCCGTGAGAGAGTGCGAAGGGTAGAGTTGAGACCACCGTCCCTCCCTCCCCCCAACCCCCCTCGAGTTACGTCACACGACACGAAGTTCTCGTGTACGCGAGAGAGTCCGTACGACTCTCGTCCGTTGCGTCCAATCTCTCGGGCTATTACCCGAGAAATCAAACCTCTTTTTTATTTTTACTCGTCGAGACAAAAATCATCGCCGCAACAGTCAACAATCGATAATATCGTTCCTCCGCCGCACGGAGGTCGAAACCAACTCTCTCGCGGACCAAGTGTGTGCTCGACGAAACTCGGCGCGACCCTTGTCAGTCATAACCTAGAAGGACTGGTTGATGTTGCAAATTTTTTCGTCTCCCGCAACGAGCACCGGAGAATCCCCTTGTCAAACTCCGGCGTAAACTGTTCCGCGCTAAATTTTTCCTCATCACTCGCATCGTAACGTCACCCACGAAATTCAAATCGACTCCAACGTCGTCGAGATTTTCCAACTGATATCGGTGTTTTTTTTGTGTTTCTTTGCTTTCCGCAAAAATTCTGTTGAATGTACTAGTGAATTTTTTTACGAGTTTCCCTCTAGATATACACAGAGAAAGAGAGACATATACATATAGTTGAAAATAATTTTTTTTTTTTTTTTGGCGACAAGGAGTAACCGGTAAATTAGTCAAAATTCCAGTCCCCGCTAATAAACGCGAAGGCGGCCAGAGACAAGGCGACAAGTATCCGCGAACCGGCGAAGAAACGTCGTCGACTAGCAGGATGAATAGCAAGAGGAAGAATCGTTCCAATCCCACTAGGTGAGCGTTTTTTCTTTTGTTTACCTGCGTCCCGATGGCTTGTCCAAGACTCGCAGGCGTCGTCCGCTTCGGTGACCAATTGTACTTCAACGAAAACTTCATTGATGTACTCTACACGTTGTGTACGATGTGCAAAAAGTTTGAATGAGAAAATCACTTGTTTTGCATATATTATTCATTTGATGTTTTGTTTTTTTTTTTACATTTTTTATTTGAACATTTTTTTGGCATCGAAACGCAATAACAGTACCGCAGGGTTAATGTGAATACCAAAAAAAAAAACAATGTTTTGTCAAAATAACTATTAACTCATTTCTCAAATTTTCATTTAAACTATTATTAATTGATTAAGCCCAAAGTATTTACGCACATTCGTTTCGTCCGCAGAAGCTTTTACATTAGTTCACGGGTATCGCACATACGTTTTTTATATTTGACAAATCTTTGGTACAAACATTGCGGGGTCTATGGAGTTTTTTGAAATATTTTACTTTTCTAAAAAAAATTTTGTTTCTGATGTTTTGATTTCTTGTATCTGAAAAAGTTATCGATGTACTCTATGCTGTATGTGCAACACACAAGAAATTTGTTTGCTTGCCATATAGTATGCATTTAATTTCTTTTTGTATGTTTTAATGACAGAATTGTTGGTATTGAAACGCAACAGTAACAATGGATCAATCTAAATACCAAAAAACCTTGAATTGTCAAAATAACTTGTAACTCATTTCCCAAATTTCTTTTTCTATAAATATTTTTCTTGCCATTTTCTATTTTCCTCTATCCGGAATACAACATACTAAGTACAATCGTACTTTTTTTCATTACATCTGCATTTTCTTTGCAAAACGGCTTTTTCCGTAAATGAAATAAGTAAATAAATAAATAAAATCTCAAGACTGAACTTAGTTAAAAGGAGATAGTATGGACTTCATTTTTTTATTATGGAAAAAAATAGAAATATAAAAGAAGTTATAAAAGCCATTTGTATTTTGATAATTTGTTAAGGAGAAATGTCTTAATAAACGAACAAACAAGACTATAAACTGTTTGTATATTTTCAGATCCCCGCGGGCTCGGGGTCCCCAAGAAAGATGCGTGGTCGCGGAAGGGATTTACAACAACGCTCATTTCATGCATGCCATTACCAGCCATGTTGGCAACGTAGTTCAGGTAAACCGAAAACTACATTCAGCATGTTCGCGTGCTGCCTCCCCACCAGATGTACAGTAATAACGTTCACGTAATTTTTTTCTGTTTTTTCGTCTCCAGATTCAAACTCAGAACGGCTCGTTGTACGAGGGAATATTCAGAACTTTCTCGAGCCAGTTCGACGTGGTGCTGGAAATGGCGCACCGCGTCGACGGCACGGGAAAGATAACGGTCGAGAGCGTAGTCGAAAAATTGATATTCAAGCCACAGGATATAATAACGATGTCGGCGAAGGACGTCGATTTGGACTACGCGATAAAGGACACTTTCCAGACGGACACGGCGATCAGCAAGTTCAATGGGCTCGTCGGCGAGAAGCAGCTCGAACCGTGGGTCGACTCGATCGCCATGAACGGCGATGAGCTTACCCTCGACGGAGCATCCGTGAGTCGCCCGATTATTCGAGAATAAAAATGATTCCAAGCGCAATACGAAGACGAGCTCCGTACGAGCCTGCGATGAGTAAAAAAAAAAGCGTTTTTTCAACGACGATTAATTGATTTTTCCGCGAAAAATCAATGAAATCGTCGAGTCGAATCGTCATTAAGACATACGCACGATTATTTTTGTAGCCTAACCGCAGTTTTATATTTATTTATTCATTTATTTATTTTGTTTAATTTTGCGAACAGAACGGCTGGGATGTTATCGAAATGTTCCGTACGAACGAGCAAATGTTCGGCGTAACGTCGACCTTTGATCCTCAGCTCGGTGATTACACGCTGCAGCTGCAGCGCAAGGACACCAAGGATTACAAAGATCAGGAGCAAAAAGCGGCGGAGATAGCGAGCGAGATTGAATCACAGCCGAACCACAAAGCTCGACTGGAACTCGAGAACGGCGATGAGGAGGAGAGATTCGCGGCGGTGGTAATTATTGGCCTTCGAATAACGATGAATCATTCTCTTTGAACGAGCAAATGAATAGACACAAACTCGATCCATCCAAGGATTTAATACAGCGTCCCATGTGCAGGATAATTAAACTTCTTGTTACTTGAATAAATACAGACGATGTCGACTTAAGAGAACAAATAAAAAATGTATACGATTTTTCACGTTCGCTGCCGCAGGTCCGACCCCACGAGGGTAAATATCTGCCGCCGGCCAAGAGAAAAGATACGAACGTTGGAAAATTGACGCGTTCGACACCGCCGCCACCGTCGCCTGGTCCGGCGACCGGTAAAAATGTCTTCAATCAGCCGCCACCTCCGATCAACGTCAATCCACAGACGAGCAACATTCCAGTCGGTGGTCCGCCGGTTCATCCGCCGGTTCAGCATCCGGGCACGCTCGGCATGGGGATGCCGCCGAGCGGTGTCGTCGTGGCCTACAACACGCCGCCCCCTTTCGTGCCACCGCCTACGACGCAGCCTCCTCCAGGTGCGACGATCCCCGGTGAGTCTCGGTCTCTCCTCGAGACACCACTTCTCACTTGACTTCCTTGAAGTCCTGGAACTTTAATTTTTTATTTTCTCGCAAATTCCCTTGAATTTTTGAATTTCATATTTCCTCGCAAATTTCCTTGAAGTTTTTAAATTTTTTATTTCCTCGCAAATTTGGGCTTGTTTCAAAATGTATATTACTAGCGATCGTCCTAAAAAAAACAGTGTATCTCAGTTTCGCTGACATACATATATACATTCGTGCATAGTGAGTAGTTTTTTTTCTTGAACCGATTCCAGCGTAAACGAAAACGGTTATCGAACTAAATGTTATTTCTTACGTCGCGGGCGATACGCATATGTTCATTGTTTGTACATATCGCAACCTGGAAATGTCCTGAAAATTCGAATCATCTTTGAATGTTCTTGAGTTTCGTACGGACCTTTTATGGGAAAAACCATATCTAGACTTTCTTACCAAAAAGAAAAAAATATCTATATCTTATTAGTTCCCTCTAAATTTTCAGTGATGCCGCAAGTGCAGCCTCAGGGTCAGCAGATCCCCGTTGCGATACCGCAAGCGCCCTTCGTGCCGCAGCAGCAACAGTCCCAGCAACAACCACCGCCTCCGAACAAGTTAAATTTGGAGAAGCGGGAGCGTCCGGGGAGGCAGCAAGTTTATCAAGCGGACAAAGCTCCACCCGCGCCCTTCCCACAAGCGAACGTCGCCGCGTCGCATCAGCCACAGCAGCCCCATGCGCCGCACGCTCCGCCGCAGCAACAGAACTCCGTCGAGGGACAGCGCTGCGAAATTTTGACTCCGAAGCCCGAGCACAGAAAGATTCCGGCGCCAAGAAACCGAGACGATCAGCACTCGGAGCTGAGACAGTTCTCGTCGGACTTCAAATTGGCCGACACACCGACGGTGCAGGATTCTGTTCCGCATTCTCGCAAGCAGCAGCAGCAGCAGCAGCAACAGCAGCAGCAGCAACAGCAACAGCAACAGCAACAGCAGCAACAACAACAACAACAACAACAACAACAACAACAACAACAGCAGCAGCAGCAGCAACAACAACAACAACAACAGCAGCAGCAGCAGCAGCAACAGCAGCAGCAACAGCAGCAACAACAACAACAGCAGCAGCAGCAACAACAACAACAACAGCAGCCTCAGCAACATCATCAAGAGTCACAGCCTCCGCCGCAAATTCCGCAGCCTCATCACCAGCAGGTTCATCAGCATCCATCGCCACCGCAGCAGCAGCAACAGCAGCAGCAACAGCAGCATCAGACTCCGCATCAGCAACAACACCAACTGGTTCAGGAGGAAGCACCGTTGACGAGTAAACCACCGCCGGGTCCGGTTCCACTGAGAACTTCGACCCCGCCGCAACAGATACAGCAACAGCAGACGACACCGCCGATGCAACAAACATCGGTCGAGCCGGCTGTTGAGAAAATCACCACTGCCTTCAAGAAGTCTACGCTGAATCCGAACGCAAAGGAATTCAATCCCAACGCCAAACCCTTCACTCCGGTGAGAGATTTATTTTTTTTTTTCTCGAAAATTGCCGGACGTCTGTTAGTATTTTTGAACATTCTCGGCTGTCAAACAGGTTGGAGCGCTTTACACTAGTCAAATTAATGCCACAGTTTTTTGCCCCAAAATTGTTTATGAAATATTTTTTGTCGGTATGAAACGTTTTTTTCCGTTCACAAAATTAACTGCAACGTATTCCGACGTATGTTTGTGCGCTGAACACGAATCTGCTGGCCTTTTTGTGCGTAAGTGCAGTGGGACATTTGTATCTTCGATTTTATGCACTGAAAACAATTTGCTCCAATGTGAAATCGCATTTTTGGGATTAAAATCTAAAATATTGGGTTTGGAGCAAAATTTTATGGACTCTTGAATATTCGTGTTTACTCTCTGGTGTGTTTATCTTAGCGTTCACCGAGCACTCCTACACCGAGCAGGCCTCATACACCCCAAACACCGCAATACTCGAGCGCAGCTATGCCGACAACGGTTGTAATGCCGGCTTACGTAATGACCAGCCAGCCACCCGGTGCGTTCTCACAACCTCAGGGCCAACCCGTGACCAGGTTCCGGAAGGGTCAGTATCATCTAGGTATCGTAGCAATCCACCGATCGTTCTTCAAATTTTATTATCATAAAGCTAATTCGAAACACACAGAGACGACACACGGTTGCACTGTAAAAATAAATTGTAAATTTAATGTCCTGGAACTTGAAATTTGCTTGCATCACTTACATTAATTGAACGTTAATGTACTTTTCGTAAAATTAAAATACCACATATAAAAATTACACATCTTTTGCCTGAAATGTAGAAAAAAAATGTATTAATGATTTAAAAAATCTTACTGTAAAATTGCAACGTATACACATACGTTGCAATTCTACAGTAAGATTTTTTTTCAAACCACACGCTTTGAAATTTCGGAAACAGTTCATGCATAAAGGCTTCCAAAACCGTTCATTAATTTTAAGACAGATTTTTTTTTACAGTGTACCACAATTGCACACCGCTGATTCCATTGTAAATCAAAATTATTTCTTTAGCGTTTAGACAAGTTTATCGTTTGTTACAAAGCTTGTTTCGAGAATTTTATTAATGATTATAAGTTTGAGCTATGAATTTTCAAGCTATTTCGGATCGAGGCGTATGCAATTTTTTTTTTCGAATCTTTTAGTACTTTTGCATTATTCCCGCATGCCACGAACATTTTTTTCCTCCAGCAAACATCCCAAAGAACAATAAGCATTGCCCGCTTGCGAAGCTCAAACATCACTCGATACAAACCTGCACGGTAGCAAAAAGACTTGGTACATTTAACGGATATTGCCTTTGCATAAACATAGCTGACTGCAATGTCGTTGATTTAAAAATGTTGTTAAATTGTAAATGTTATCTTTTAATTAAAAAAAACATGGTTCCTTGACGAAAACGGCAAAAAAAAAGAAAAGAATTGTTAATTACCAAGAAATAAGTTGTCAATATTTGTGGACAAGATGGGTGCATTTTTGAACGCAGTTCTGCTCTGCTCGGCTAAATCCAAGAACATTCGTGACGTATCCGCACATACACGCAGTTAAAATGGGCGTTCTTATAATATTCCAGTCCACTCTCAGTCCAGGCTTTATTTTCTACCCAAGTTTGCTCCGATAAGCCTGTGTTATCACAACGAACGAAACGTATCCCATAATCTGACGCACCGTTCTCAAAAAAAAAAAAAAAAAAAAAAAAACCAGCAGCGGAAACTCACGAATAAACGATCGCACATAGCCGAGCAGTTCCACGTTCAAGAACGCGCCCGAACCGTACCAAGCTTTTCCACCGTCTCTACCCACGCACACTCGATGATTTTTTGTTGTGTTTCGCTTTTCCAACGGACCACTGCATATTGTATCCGCTCGCGATTGTTCCAGTGCCAATGATGCAGCACCGTGGTCCAGACATAGCTTCGCAGATGCAGGTAGCAGCGGCAACGGGCCAGCCACTGCTGGCGCCCGCGCCGCTGCACCCGCCGTTCCAGGTGCCTTATCCGGGTCAGCCGGCTTATCAGCAAATGGTGCGAATGGTACAGGCGCCTCCGCCGCCGCCCCACATGGCCTCGCCCTATCATCATCATCACGAGTCACCGGGACCCCAGAATCCCGGTATTCAGTACATGGGACCGCACGGACATCCTCATCCTCACGTCGGCCAGCAGCAGCCGAGTCAGGCCCAATCGCCTGCGAATCAAAATCAACAGCACACACCGGGCGCTTACAATCCGCCGGGCACACCGCAACCCTCCTATCCACAACCCCCTCCACAGGGACACGCGCCTAGCTATCCGATAATGTGCCCGATTATTCCCCCTCACATACCGATTCCGCCGCAACACATGCAGTATCTGCCCCCTCAGCCCCCTCCCGGTGCTCAACAGACCATTATTCTGCCCCACAATCAGTAGCCGCGGCGACGACCGAGACGAGAGGACTGTTAGTATTTTTGACCGCAAAGACGTAAACTAAAAAAAAAAAAAAAACAATCGCGGCACGCGCGATGGGCGTTCAATTTTTTGATAACGTGAGAGAGACGAGACAGAAACTGGGAGAAATATTATTCGAACGATCCCAATCTTGCCGATATTCGAAGATCTCTCGAGCGTCGTTGTTGCACTGTAGATCTGGTTCGTACTCGAGGAGCGCCGAAGCGGGAAGATAAACACGAGCCGAACGATCCCCGAACTGCAGAGAAGTTGCCGATTCTTGCACGATTTCTTTCTTTTTTTTTACATCGATGAATATAACGTTAACGATTTTTCGATGAAGCGATCGATGCAACAGTCGCTGTTAGAATGATTTTGTTCTACGACACGGCGGGAGTCGGAGGAGCGGGGTTGGGAGAAGAAACCCTTGTCTAACGTTACCCACGAGGCAATCGATCATGTACCGTATATTATATGTTTCTCGCGAAGTACTGAAGGCCCGGGTGACGAAAAAAAATCGATGGATCGAGTTTCTTTTTTTTTTCTACTACTTGCAGAACTTTCGGAGATCTCTCGTTTTTGTCGTTTATCGCTTCGACGGTCGCTCCCGAATACGCTCGGCTACGTAAGATCATCGCTCGTTGTTCTTCGCCGGACAGCTAAATTGAATGATCTTTTTGTTTCGTTTAAAACAAAAAAAAAAATAACCTCCACGGCAGATCATAATATCTCTACAGCCGATTCCGTTACTCTCGCGTTTCAACGACGCAAAAGAACTTGACTTTTTACATCGCCGAATAACACGCGGAGATCCGCCCCACGACGGATCTCTCGAAGCCTCTCAACTCCGGTACCTCCGCGGCCAGAGGCTCTGTCCGTCCTTTCCGCGGACTCTGAAGAAACGTCAATCCAATTTTTTTTTTATTTTTTTTATTCGTTTTTTTTCCAAATTCTCCATAGCTCTTTATATTTATATACATATTGTATCCGTTTCATCGTAATACGACAACTTCTTCCTCCCTGCATGCGTCTTATCATCTTCGGGAAATGTAATTTTTTCCTTTCACCCCCCCCCCCCCCCCCCCCCCCCCCCCCCTCACCCACTTTTCCTTAGCCAAGCTGACACGATTTACAGCGTAGAGAAAATATTATTTTCTCGTCGGAAACATCCAGACGATACGAGAGATACATAAATTCGAGCGACTCGCGTGATAAGCGTTGAATTTTGATGTACGCGTCATAGATTTCCGCAGATCTTTTTTACGATTCTGTTGCCGTTGAGCAAAACGCCTCGATGCCCAAAGAATTTCGCGAGTTTGTCGCGTTCACAACATCGGGGATAAAAAAAAAGAAGAAGAAGAAGAACCCTTAGCTTTATTCGTCGGGAGAGCGGCGAGCTCGCATCCGATTGTTCGTCGACCGGGCAAAAACTGCGAAGAGGACCTTCGAGGAGGAGGGGAATTGATAATCGGTTCGCGCGCCGAGCGGGTCGTCGAAACATTTGTGTAACGGGAGAAACGAGACGGAGAGAGCGGGCTAACGAGAACGCAACGTTGAACGTTACACGATATTGTATAAAACATCGCGCAGGCCCGAAACTTTACTCTCTTTCGCGAAAAAGAAAAGAAAAATAAAAAAAAACATAAAAAATTAAGCAAAAAAAAAAAAAAGAAAAAAGAACATTCGTCGATAAAGGAGCAAAAGATCGACGTATCCGAATAACAAAGTGCGTCTCACTCGTCGTTCGTCACTCTTCTTATATTTTTTCTTCTTTTTCTTGCGTTACTTATCTTCCCGATCGTCCCTCGGGAGAGGGAAGGAAGGAAGTGACGAGAAGGGAACGAAGAGATAATTAAAAGAAAAATGCCCCCGAGGATTTTTCACTCGACGAGGACGTCGAGTCGCAATGTTACGAAGACGATAGAAATAAATTACGAAAAAAAACCGAAAAAACAAAAAAAAAATGTATAACGTGATGACGCGCGTACACGCGGAGCGTCCGACAGCTCGTGGCTCTGCAGTTTGTTGATACTGAGATTTTTTTTTTTTGTTACGGGATGCCGAAGCGAAAGGATCGCGGGATCGACGGTCTCCCGGGTGGCCGAGGGTAACCGTCGATCCTCGACGAACACAGAATGCTCGAACGATATCACACGCGAGGAAACGAATCGATTTTTTTTTTTGCGTGCCGGAGTTTGCGACGAACCGCTTACGAGAAGAAGAAAAAAAAAATGTTATATCGATCGCTCCGATCAGTTTACCAAAGTCGCTATTCCAAATGATATGGCATCATTGATAAAATGCATAGGGACTCGAGTTTTTTCCGAGATGTCGTTTGTTTGTTTTAGTTATCTGTCGGAGAGAGATGTACGGCCAAGATGCGCGCCAGACTCTTAGCGGAGGATTTATAATGTTTGAAAAAAAAAAAAAAAAAAATTATATATATATACATGCGAGAGACATGTAAAGAGTCGGGGCGACGGAGATACGGAAGATCTTCGGCACTGGTCGAAGAGTTCGAATGATCTAGGCAGGTTCCGAAGCAGAGTCGCGGAAATCATCGTGTGTTTACGATTACGAAGACGAAGATGATGATGAAGAAGAAAACGAAGAGAGTTTTCGACGTCTACGGCCTTAGACCTAGTCGTGTAAATAGGACGACGGAACGAACCAGTTAATGGTTAACGATTTTTCCTCTGGATGAGATTGTTCGCTGCGTGGCATCGTTAGACACAAATTTTATATCGAAGATTAAAAAAAAAAAGAATCATCAAAATAAAATGAATAAGTTAAACGAGAACAAGTTTTTTTTTTTTCATTCCATTTTCCAGATGACCGTCCAGTTCGCCGCATTTGAAGACTTAGCAGAAACCAGAAATTTAGGTCTCCAACGACAGAAACCGGAAATTTCAATTTCCAAAAGCTACACCGTTGATTCAAATTTCCAAAAAATATAAGAAAAAAAAAAATAAGATTGATCGATTGAATGTTTTATTTCCTGTACAACGTATCGCCACTGCGAATAATTTACATCGTCCCCGTAGCCGAAGACTCGGTGAAATTCTAATCGGAATCATTCCTCGACGTGAAATCGTAGGCCTTCCACGAGGCCGCGAACTCCAAGACCTTCTTTCTTTGCTGATCGAAGTTCTCGCGTCTCGGCTTCCGCCAGAGGCTGTGATCGACGTCGAGGATGCCTCCGATAATCTCCTGAGCGAAGTTACGAGGAAATAACTTCTCGTCCTCTATAACGTGGGCGAAACCTCCGTGATTGCCGAAGTTCACCGCGAAATACGGCAAGCCCTTCGGTATCGCGCTGCGAACATCCTTGCCGGTGAGATCGACGACTTTTTTGTTCGTCGACCACTCTGTCTCACATTCTAGAAGAGCTTTCTGTAAAAAAAAGGAATTGTCAATAACGTTACATTAGTTGCAGACTCGCGACCAAAAAAATAAATTATTCGTTTCTCGCCTTGAAATATATCGGCGCCATGCTGCCGACTTCGTCGGGCAGCGGGACGCACTCCAATTGCATGTGAGGAAATCTGTGCTGGCCAAAGGACAGTTCGAAGAAGACTGGAAACTCGTTTTTGTCCATAAACATCTTCGTTATTGCTTTCTTGAAGTTCTGCAATTGAAAAGCATAAAAAATTATACACTGTTAGAATTCTTCATACAATAGTTATTTGTATGAGGAGGACGTAGAACGTTTTCTCGCACTAGTGCGAGAAAAAATACCATATTACATTTGTAGGCATGCGTGGTATTTTTCTCGCACGCGGGGCGAAAAAGTGCCTTTACGCGTTCACTTCACAGGAACGGAAAGCGGGATTTTACGTGCATGCGTTAGGAAATAATTATTTACGATACCAGTGCGATAAAACTTTTTCTGACGAGTGTTGCAATCACACGACTTAAGAAAAAGTTCTTTGCACGAGTATCATACCAAATTTTTTTTCTCAAGGTGTGAAAACGGGAGTTTATGCGAAGCGTGCGTAAAACTGCAATTTTTGCACCGAGTGAAGCAAAAAAATTGTGTTCGTTTTTTTCCCTCTTCTTTACCTGCAGCTCTTCCCAGACATCCTCGTCCAACTGAGTCTGGCATGAGACGTGATGTATGGGAGCCAATATACAGTGCCCTGTTGTCAGAGACACATGAGGGGGAAGACTGACGTAGCTCTTGGCTCCCATCGCGACGATCATGTGTTTCAACATCTCCTTCGAATCGAAACACATGCGACAATGATCCAAACTCTTCTCGAGCTTCTTGTGATCCTTGATGGCCCGCGCACGATCTCTCTCGTCTTGCTTGGCGTCCGACTCCTCTCGAGTAATTCGTTGTTCGAACAACTCGTCCATGTCCATGCTCTGATAAAAGACAAAGATCGAAAAACAATTTTATTGAGGAAAATCTGTAGGTACGAGTAAAGAAATTGAATGTTGAGTTTTACCTTCGAAGCCATTTTAACGAAAGTCGCGTCGTTCTCGGCTGAAGTCTGACCCTTTTCACGTTGAAACTGCAAATTGAGAAAAGTGAATATCGACCAATGAATTTCATCACTTCACTAAAATAAATATTTCTTCACTCGGTGGGAAAATGGCTGTTTCACGCACGCTTCGCGTGGATAAAATCCTCATTTTCACACCTTGTGAAGTAATATTTCGGTTCGTGCTGTAAACTAACGCTCGTCAGAAAGGGTTTTATTGCATCGTGAATTTCTATTGACTCACCATCTCTTGTAAAGTGAATTTATCGTCGTCAGCGAAATAACGGACTCTCTGGCCTGACTCGTGAGTCCCGACCTTCTTCGCTTTTCGTCTGCCCCCTGCGGGTTCTTCGTACGCGCTTCTCGGTTCCAGCGGTCTCGCCATACCTCTGGCGTTTATTTTCGTAAGGATCACGTTCTCCTCCTCCGCGAGCTTTCTTTCCTCCGATACCTTTGGCTTATTCTTGCGAATCTCTCGGGCTTCGTCCAACTGTGCTTTCAGCCTCGATGCCAGTTCCTGAAGAGAGACATTTACATAAAAATTAAACGCAACTCGTCGCCAGTGTCGTCGTGCATTACTGGTTTTAAAAAATGTAAGAAAATTGATAGCAAAAAAATTATGTGAAAAATCTTATCTCACCGTATCGCCCATTATCTCCGCTTTGACGATCTTCGCTCCCAATTTGTTGAGCTCAGCTTCGGTCAACACCCGTTCGCCTTCAGTCTTTTCCGGCGTCCCGCCGGAAATCTCTTTCCCCTCATTTTCCGAATCACTCCGGTCGCTATCAGATTTTTCAAATCGTTCGGGCTTCGTCGAAGACATTGATTTCCGCTCTTCCAATCGCTGTTCAATAATTCTCTCTTTTATCTCGGGCTTTTGCCATCTCTTAACAGCCGGGTGGGATTTACCTGAGCTGGACGCGGAAGAGTGCTCGCGCTCATCGGGCTTGCGGAAGGCCATTTTTTTTCTCTCTCCGGAGAACTCTCGTTCGCTCTCGAAATTACGACTTCTTCGCCCCGTTCGATCTTGGCTTCTCGATCGCGATCTATCGCGATCTCGCCGGTGCGATTGTCTACCACGATCCGGACTGTTCGTCTGACGATCCTCGCGCCGTTTGCTATCGTCACGACTACGCTTTCCATCGTGGTCCTCGTCTCTTCTCCAATACGACGAATTTTTTCCTCTTCCATGGCCCCGGTCCCTCCAGCCGTTCTCAGAGCCGTATCTGTTCCTCGAGTTCTTCTCAGCTTCCGCAATCATCGAGTTTATAGTGTCCAGAGACTGTAAAGTTTAAATCACAGTTACAATAATATCAGTTTCAGTTTTAATTCTAGTTTATTTTTCTTATTCTTAGTTCTACCTATTTTCTGCTTAACACTGTCTCCGCTGGTCAAACCAAGCAACAGCTGGAGCAAACTAGTAATGTAACTTACTCGTGTAACCGCACTCACATACTGTACATTCTTGTAAAAAGGGTTCGGCGGGTGAATTTAAATTAAATAATACAAAAATAAAAATAATCATCGCATTTCACCTGAAGTTGGAAAATGTTTCTTTTGCAAGCATTGTTTTTTTTTTTTTTTTTTAGTATCAGTAACAATTCTTACACCCCATCTTTCAGCAGCAATTTCCTCCAAGCTCCTGCCTTCCTCCTCGGCTTGTTGCCGCGCCCTCTCAAGACCCTTCTTCAACCATGTGGGATCTGCCGATTGACTTTTCTTTCTGTCCCAATCGTCAACTTCTGGCAAGCCGGTGCCGCCGTTTTTCCAGTATGGATTCAGCTCGTTTTTACTCTGACCGGGTTTGCTCAGAATGCAAGTCTCTCTGTCTTTTTTCTCCTCGTCCTTCCTTTTCTGCTTCTTCTCCTGCGAAGAGCACAGGAAAGATCCGGGCAGGCTCATCCACTCGTCCCTCTCGAGACGCTTCTCAGGCTCAGATTTCTCAACTCCTTGCGAACTTTCGCCATCAGCCGTAGATCCCTTTTCTATCCATTCCTCCTCCTCCTCTGATGAATCCTACACAAACGGCTCAACATTAGTAAATATAAATCAATATTCATAAATACATATAAATCAAATTTATAAGTTAATATAAGTTAAATTAAAAATTAATATAAATTAAATTTATAAATGAATATAAGTTAAATTAAAAATTAATATAAATAGAATTTATAAATGAATATAAGTTAAATTTAAAATTAATATAAATTAAATTTATAAATTAATATACATTTTTTCAAGAAATTCATTAAATGTTTATAAATTGCCCTTACGCTACCGGAACTGGACCTATGTTTTTTTTTGCGCTTCTTAGATTTCTTGGCCTTCTTCTCTTTCTTCTTCTTCTTCCTCGAAGAATCGCTCGAAGACAGTCTAGCCTCGACCGAGGGCAGCATCCACTTGTCATCTCCACGTTCCTTAGCTCTCTCGGCTTGCTCCCGTTTTCTGTTGTGGGCAGCTTCCGCCTATAATGGTTGTACAATTTATATATTTTGTTACACTGCACTTCAAAAAAAATTTTAACATCTTTATGTTAAATTTTTTTTATTTTCTATTTTCTGTCGATTGTTGTTTTTTCTTTTTTAATGTCGACAACCTGACAGTGAATATCCAAGGTCGTCGAAACCGCGATAGTCTCGTAGTTGTAAATAAAAACTCACATCGATCAAAACTTTTTTTCTTGCTTCTCTCAATGCCTGTCTCTCCGCTTCCTTGACCCTCGAGCTCTCGAATTGTATGTACGACATGTCCTCTAATTTTTTCTTTAATTATCCGTACGTGTTATTGTATACAATTTTTTTTTCCTCATAACCTTGCTTCGACCAACGATTTTCGTCGAAAACAACAAAAAAAAATGGTTCCCTCGAAGACCCGTTTTCGAGTAAGTGGCGCCACCTGCGCCGCGATGGGAACCGAAAGCGCGCGAAATCCATCGCTCATTGGACGAATAAAAAGAGTCGCTCGTTAAGCGATTGGCTGATAGCCGGATGTACGAATTTTGGGCCAATCGCTGAGCGTCCCTCCAAAAACGGTCTTTAAATTCGATCACATTTTCGTCAACCGTTTTGAAAGCCGTTTTTCCGAGACAGACGCGTACGAGGAGGTGACCGGACAGTAGCATTTTAGTTTGTGAGAACCGGGATAAATTATTATTCGACAAAGGACGAGACAGTCTGATAAAGAGGAAATTCGCGCTACATAGATCGGAGCTTCGGGAAACAAGGTAAGTTTCGAAAAGTAATTTTTCACTCGTGCAACAGGTTAATAATCCGGCGTCCCGCTTGCGACGAAGCCGGGGTTTTTTTTTTTTTTTTTTTTTCGCAACATACAAACTGCCGAGTTAGATCGAGAGAACCGCGTTCACAAATATTTCCGAGCAGCGTTTTTCTTCTTCTAATTTTCGATTTATTTTATTAAGCCGAACTATAAAACTGCGTTCGAAACCGTGAAATTGGATAATTAAAGAATGAATTAGTTCCGTACAAAAGAAAATGTACATAATTAAAATTTACATCACGAAGCGCTTCCATTAAAATCAAATTTACACGATTTTTATTTATCCTCGCGAGACAGTTCCGTTAAACAAAATATGTACACGATTTTCATCTCCCATCACAAAGCAGTTCCTTTCAATAAAAATTCTACACAATTTTTATTTATCGTCACGAATCACTTCCCGTCGAAAAAAAAATTATATCCTTTTTATTGACCTTAACGAATCAGTTCTGTTAAAAAAAAAATGTACACGATTTTTATTTACCCCATAGATGGATAGAACAATGGACTCAGAGGGGCCTTCAGAGGGGCGCAACGAGTTATCGTACATGTACGCCAGAGACCCCAGTATCCTGACGTACGCTCAGAGGCCTATCCCATCAGAGAAAAAGAATCTCATATCACTGTATGAGGAGGAGGAGAGCGTCGACCTGGCGGACGAAACCTGCTCGACCATCCCTAATCTAGACAATCTTCAGACCGTCAAAGTTTATCTGAGGCTCAAGCCTCTTCCTCGAAAGATCAAACTCACGAAGGAAGAGGCCGAGGCTTATCAAATTGTAAACGCTACCACTCTATTGACCAAACTTCCCAGTCTGGATCACACGATCAGCTCGTTCCCAGGAGCAAAAATGGCTGACACGGTATTCAGGAAATTCACCTTTAGTCACACTTTCGGTCCTGAAACAACACAGTTCCAGTTGTTCGAGGAAGTTATTCAACAAAAAATGGTTGATTTTCTGGCCGGACAGAACGCCACCGTAATGACTTACGGTAAGGATTAAAGAAACCCTAAAAAAAAATATATATTAAATATCTATATGTATATTCGTACAAAAATTGAATCGCGTCGTTTTTAATGAAAAATCACTCGACATGCGAAATATAAGAACCGAGAAAAATGTATCTTACAGTAGGAGATCGGGTGCGAGCCAATTGTCATATTTCCAGAAAATTTCATGCTCTCGTCAACAGCAATTTTCCCTCTTTTTTTTTCCATGTACCAAAATTCAATTAATTTAAAGATTTTTTTTCGAACTGAATTTATTATTCATCAATTTTATTCAGTTATTATTCATCAATTTTATTTATTTATCATTCATCAATTTTATTTAATTACCATTCACCAATTTTATTTATTTATTCTTCACCAATTTTAATTATTTATTATTTATATGTCCTCGAAGGAACGACGAATTCCGGAAAGTCCTATACGCTCCAGGGAACGACGACGTCGCCGGGAATAATACCGCGAGGTTTGGAATTCGTGTTCTCGAACATAAACACGAGACCGACGCCGAGCTACAAGCCCACGCACAACAGCGACGTTGTGAGTCTTTCGCCGGTCGACCGTGCCCAGGAGCTCGAGGCGAAGAACAAACTTCTCACATTTGCGTCGGTCGACAAGCACGCGTACATAAACGCGTACAAACAGATGCAGAAGTTGCTTCAGGAGGAATCGCCGATTAGGCCGAGCCAGGCGTGCGACGCGCAGTACAGCGTATGGGTGTCGTTCGCCGAGATATACAACGAGAATATTTACGATCTGTTGTCGAACGATTGTCAGAAACGCCGGCCGCTTCTGAAATTGGGTACCGACAGCCGAGGACAAGCTTTTATCAAAGGTCTGAAGACAGTTTGCGTAAATTCAGGCTCAGAGGCTTACCAAGTCCTCATGGCCGGACAGTACAACTTGAAGGTTGCAGCGACCGCCCTGAACGCTCGGAGTTCCAGGTCGCACTGCATATTCACAATAAGATTATTGAAGTACTACGTGGAAAATATGCCGAGCGGTGTCGAAGTAAGCACCTTCGCGTTCTGCGATCTCGCCGGCTCGGAGCGTCTGAAGAAGACGCTGAACGTCGGCGAAAGACTGAAAGAAGCGCAGAATATAAACACAAGCCTGCTGGTGCTCGGCCGATGTCTCAAAGCAATTTACGAGGGACAATCCTTGAAGCAGCGACACGAGCACGTTGGTCCGTTCCGGGAGTCCAAACTCACGAGGCTCTTTCAGCGCGCTCTCTCCGGCAAGGAGCAGATTGTACTTATCGTAAACGTAAATCCCCTGCCCAATCTATACGTCGAGACCCAAAACGTTCTGAATTTCTCGGCGATAGCGAAGAAAATCGTCGTCGAACCGAAGAAGGTAAAGCGGAGAGTCTCGAGCTCCGGTTTCTCCCAGATAGTCGCGCAGAGTATAAAGTCGAGCACGAATTGGACCGAGAGCGAGCTAATCAGCATCGAGCAGTCCGACGCGACGGAGGATACTGAACACAGCGTCTTCCTGCATCAGGACGAGTATGACGAGTTGCTCGACGAGAACAAGAGCTTAAAGAATGAAAACAAGAGCTTGATGAAAGAGATCGGCGCGCTGAAGGCTTCGATGTTCAGCAGGGATCTTGAGATTCGTCAGGAACTCGCGGACATGTACACGGCGATGATGAGGAAGCTCGAGAAAGATTGGAAAAATCGTATAAAAGACGTCGAGGAGCAGCAGGAGGACTATCACGAGTGGAGCGTGAAGAGGGTGGAGACCTTTTACCAAGAGAAGATCAGCGAGCTGACGTCGCGCAAGCGGCGACGCTCCGAGCTCGAGGACGACGATGACGACGACGAGAAAAAAAGCATCAGCGAACTGGAGATCGAGAACGCACGATTGACCACAAAACTACAGACCGTGAAACAAAAGATCAAGAGCATACGTGCCGAGAGCGAAGTCGCGATTGGCGAAAAAAATAAATTGGCCTTCGAGCTCGGCCTGATGACGGAGGAGCTCAAGAGCATGAAGACTCTGCTGACCGCTGCGCAGCAGGAACTGTACAGCGACGAAGAGAGCACGACGTACATCGAATCACTAAAGAGCGAACTCGACGCTAAGCGAGATCGTATAAAGGTAAACAAATTCGAGATCGAAACTCTTCTATAACTAAATGACTAAAAAAAAACCTATAACTAAATAATATGTAGTATATAAGGAAATAAAATATAATACACTGTAAAATAATTTAGCTTGAAAGTTAATGAACGGTATTGGGAGCTTTTTTACATAAACTGCTTCTGAAATTTCTAACACATGTGCATTGCAAGCTTACAGTAAAATTTTATATTTTTGATGAAAATGTTGTAAATTTGACGCAAAAGATTTTTATTTTAATATTTGGTATTTTTACTGTCCAAAAATTAAATTAATATTCAATTGTTATCAGTAATGTAAGTAAATTTCAGGTTTCAGTACATTAAATTTACAATATATTTTTACTGTGTATACAAGTAAATAATATAAGGAAAAACATCGTCGCCTTTATTCTCAGGAATAGGTGATCGATCACGGTTTTCGAAGAAAAATTTACGACGAACGAGTCTGAGCGGCGAAAAATACTGTTTTCATTTATTTTACAGAGTTTGAAGAAGTTCTTGGACGAGGCGAAGGAGGAGTACATCCGAATAACAGCGGACGCCGCGGAAATGGAGCGCCGCCTGAAGGAGCGGGACGAATTTTTGATCGACTGTCAGGAACGCATCGCCGACTTGGAGGAGCTCGTCGATCAGGTGAACGTCTGTCTCGCGGAAAATACCAAGGAGAAGGAGATCCTCGAGGAACGCGCGAATCAACAGTCGAATCTTCTGCGCGAAGCCGAGGAGAAGGAGGAAGTCTTGCAGGCAAAATTGGTCGACTCCGAGAACACCGTTCAGCGATTGAAGGCGAAGATCGTCGTCTTGGAGAACTCGATTATGCGCCTGAACGGAAGGTCCGATTCCACTTCCGAAGATCCCATACTCGCCGAGTCGAAAGTCAAAGAGGAGATATTCTCCGAGTCCGACGGCGATTTGTCGATCGACCCACAAAAAACATCGCTTCCCGGTGGTGTAATCATAAAAACTGACGACGACGCAATTCTGAGAATTCCCGCGGCGTCGTTCAGAAACAGTCAGGACAGCGAGATGTTCGTGGAGGTTCGTGAAGTATCGTCGAACTTAAATAACACCGAGCTCGAGTCCGAATCGCAGACGAAACTGCGAGCCAGACTCGCCGATACCGAGGCCGAAAATAAAATATTAAAAGACAAATTGTCTCGAAGCTTCGAGGAGGTTCGATCGTTGAAGTTGGACCTCGACATGATGAAAGATCAATGCAACGAGATCACGAATAAGCTGCTCGAATTGAAAGCCACGCAGGACATCGAGGCGGAGGAGAGAGCAAATTTGCCAGTCAAAATAACGCGCGATCAAGCGTCTTCGCCAGCTAAAGTCCAAGAAGTCCAAGAAGCTGCGGTCAAGCGAATTGAGAGCGGATCTCAGACTGCCGTCGTTTTGGAGAGCGATCAAATAAGCCAAACGAGCTTCGTCAATCCCAGCTCCGACGACAAGTGCGTCCAGACGACGATTGTCGAGGAAGATAAGTCGAGGGACAGCGACGGACAACTTGAAAATCTTCGGCTCAAGTACGACGAGCTGGAAGCGGAGTACAAGGAAAAAGTTTCGGTAAGTTCAAATATCTTTTTCCAACTCCACTGCTCAACTTTTCGTGTGATCTTGTGTATGGAGAAGAAATTGGCAGCGGCAAGAGAACGAGAGGGCACACAATCGGAGGTAATAGTTATTTAATTGACTCGGTGCGAAAATGGTAGTTTTGCGCACGCCTCGCGTGCGTAATTGTATGACATGGGCGCAGAAAGGGAGTTCTTGACGAGTGTGAAAACGCCGCACGAGCCGAAATTGAGTGCGACATTCACAGAAGTCAGGGCTCCCGTTTCTACGCCCATAACATTCACACAATTTTTCACAACATATTCACGAAAATCACGCTTTTAGTTTTTGGGAAGTGTGCGCAGACAGGCACTTCCTCGCGCTAGTACGAGAAAAAAAATACCATATTGCATTTGTACGCATGCGCAGTATTTTTCTCGCAGACGATGGGAAAAAGTGAAAATTGGATTTTACGTGCATGCGTTAGGATAAAATGCAATTTTCCTTACCAGCATATAGTTTTAAGGGGAAGAGAACTATCGCGGTCGGTAATGAAAACTGTAATGAACTTTTCTCAAGGGTGCTAATTTTTTTGAAGAAAAAGCAAATTCGAGCTGGATGCACACGGCAATTTCGCATCCGGCCCGAATTAATCTTTTTCTCAAAAAAATTAGCACCATTGAATAAAGTTAATTTGAAAATTGCAACTATCTCTCTCACACTCATGGCCCCGTCACGTGACTTTCACTTCACCTTAAAGCAATTTCTGAAAATTAAAAAATGTCTTGAATCGCTTAATTTTTTTAGCTCGAAAAAACCCACGCGTGCGAAATAGCGGAGCTCGTGAAAGCACACGCGAGTGAAATAACGGAGCTCGCGAAAGCACACACGAGTGAAATAACGGAGATCGCAAAAGGCCACACTAGTGAGACAACAGAACTCGAAAAAACGTTTCACCGCCGTACCAAGGAACTTGAGGCGCGAATTGACGAACTTACCAAGTCCTACGAACGATGTGCTGGCGAAAAAGAAGAGCTCGTAAAGAAATTAAGTGACAACACCACCGAAATCGAGGCTTTGCAGAAACGTCTCAGTCAAGCCAATAAGAAGGATCAGGAGAAGGAAGATGAAATACGACAATTGCAAAAAGGTTTAATTTGTCATTCACAATTTCTATTTCGTTACGCAATTTCGTGTTTAATTAAGAGTTTTGTTGATGTTTTGCAGCATTGAAGAATCAACTCTCCGCCGATATTCACGACAAAAAGATGCAAAAGGAATTGAAGGAGGCGTTGAAAGAATTGACGGAAACCCGAGAGACTCTCCGGCGAACAGACGATCTGTATCAAAGGGTAAAAATCAGCTCAACCTCGGAGATCAACGGTCTCGAGGCGCAGATATCCACGTTGGAGTCTAAAATCAAATCGTTGGAATCGCTCCAAGCAACGGCTCAGCGCGAAAAGGCTGAGCTGGAACGCTTGAGACAGGAGAACGAAGAGCTCGTTATCGGTATAGGTCAGAAGGATCGGGAAATGGATTCATTCAAGAAAAATCGAGACGAAACAAACGCCAAGTGGGAGAATTTGATGAAATCGAAGCAAGAGGAATTGGAACGCTCAAAGAACGAGGTAAAGATCTTTCCATCTTTTTTCTCCCGTTTTTCCTTTTTTTATAATATTAATAATTTAATTTAATAAATAATAATAAGAAATTTAATAGTAATATAATTTTTTTATAAATTTACCGGTTACAAATTCTGTTAGGATCATATCGGATTTATTTTTGTTTTTTTTTTTTTGTTATTTTCATAGATCAAGAGATTGCAAGAGCTGTTGCACAGAATGCCGACTACGCCGAGAGATAAGGGAGCGAAAGCGGACGAGGATACTTCACAGCATTCTATCGCGGTTGTCGATTTGTCTAGCTCCGAGACTAAGTGAGTCTGTCCTGATTAGTAGAACAATTTTTTTTATTTTATCGAATTTTCGATAGAATTTATTTGTTTCTCTTTATTTATCGCAGACGCGCGACAAGACGCACTGCCCTGCCGCCACCCACCACTTGTCCCTCGTCGGAACCAAAGCGATCGACACGGAAGAAGCGGTTGTATCAGCACGACGAGATGTGCATAGATCTCGAATCTTGCGAAGTAAGAATTATTCGATTGTCTCACGATTCGTACTCGTTACAAAAATACCTTACGGAATTTTACATGTGTTTCAGGAAATTCCACCGACTCCACCGTCGCAAACGCCTTCGACGAGTACCCGAAGTTTGCGAACCCGAAAAAAGTAGGATGTGTATTGGCTATATAATCGAGCAGGCGATTGCACGATAAATGACCTTACGAGATAAGATATTGTATAAGACAAATCTATACAATCATGTAAGGCCGGACCTTACATGATTGTATAGCTTTGTCTTATATAATATCTTATCTTCGTATTATTTATATTAAAAAAGATAACAAAATGTGATCTCTGATCCACCGTGTTCCCGTTGATTATAATTTTCTTTTTTTTTATATTTGTACAGTAATTTTTTGTATAAAGTTCGGTAATAAAGTAATATTAATATTTTTATAATGATAATCCTTATTTTGGTACTTAATTCTTAGCTTTAGATAAGTCCTTGGATCTACGGTTTGGAAATTTCATTTTTTGACCGGAAGTGATGTCATCTAGGGGAAGTGGCGGAATTTGAGAACATAGCGACTTCAATGTCGCGTGTTCCGGGCTGCACGGTTCGATCGCGGCAATATCGTTGCAGATCTTTCACTTAGCGGCATCCTTCGGGCAAAATCTGTAACTTTGCGACAAGCAGATATCTGCATTGCCGACCGCTCGTACTTTCGAGCTTCGTTAAATGACCCCATCATTAGGGTCCGTATCGTTTGGAATCCCTTTGGATTCGAGTCGGCTACTTGGCGGGAGATTCAAAGATTGGTATACCATTCAGTCAGGACGGGTTACTAGGTGATGATGATGAGTGTAGAACGTTTATCCGTCAGATTTTATGTGTTATTGTCAATAAACATCATACTATTTTACTTTTTTACTCTAATATGCATTCGACTCCGAGGAGGTCGGACGGAAATTGCATTTGAGCACATATATCGTGTCTCTTATGCGGAAACGATTTGGGAGTCGGAGGGTGCTAGAAACTGTGCGTTGGGCGAGGTTGGTCAGAATGTCAGAATAGAGGTTTCCTTTTCAGCCACCTATATGTTACCCGCTTCTGCATACCATAACCTCGAGAGCTCGTGGTTTGTTGTTGACAAAATTTTCATTCGAATCGTTGTCCGAATAGAACTTTTCAGTAAACAATTAGTTTGCCCTGCCGATGAAGTTTGATGCACTTTTGGTCGAAAGAAGGGTAAATATTTTTTTACCCCCCTGTCAAGCGCATCCTCGTGGAAACCAAATTTTTAAAAATACTCGACATCAATGGATCCACAGGTGCAAATGTAGACTAGGCAGTTTGAAAATATGGCAACGTTTGGAGATAAGAAAAATAGTTTGAAGGATAAAAAGTGGACGGATTTGGGTGTAGAGCTGAGCACTCCGATTTCCAAAACTCTGAAAGAGCTAAAATTTTTGACGACTACGCCAGTGCAGGTGAGTACCTTCAAAATAATGTGGGCACTCGTCGACGCTTCAGTGGTTTTGCCAAATTCTGAGCAAGTATTGGGTTTCAGGCTGCCTGCATTCCGCTCTTGTTGTCCGGAAAAGATGTTGCAGCGGAGGCTGTCACGGGAAGTGGCAAAACTCTGGCGTTCCTCATACCAATGCTGGAATTGTTGCAGGTATTGGAATCACATCCAAATTCATGCAAAACATCTCTCAATATTATTTGTTATTTATTATTCAATAATTACTATTTATTATTTGTAATCAATTTATTAGCAACGCATAAGAAACTGAAATCAAATATGCACTGCCAATTGGCGATCACCCAAAGTCCTTCAGCCATATTATTTATTATTTATTTATTTATTTATTTATTTACGGGATGAACCCTTTTACTACATACAATAATAAAAAAACATGAGTAAATTGGTAAATCATGAAAGTATCTCTACAATTAGAATATTATTACTTTATTTATTTATTTTAATAACGAGCCGGGCCCAATTACGCAGGCTAGATGGACACCCATTGCCTGAATAACTATGTGAGAAACATACATTGCAATGCATAGATTGCACAATATACACAGTTCGTACACATGGGAAAATTGCTTACCAAACATTGCAACATAACATAACACAACATAATCAAGTCCAGTAAATATGTGATACATAATGAAATGATATTAAACCTGAGTAAAATTCGTACCTCGAAGAAATAATAACAGATTAATTTTACGATTATTGTGTAATATTAAAAATATTTTAGAAACGCGAGGAAGGATGGAAAGCAACGGAAATCGGTGGTATAGTAATTTCGCCTACCAGAGAGCTGGCAACTCAGATAAGCGAAGTGCTATCTCATTTTCTGAAGAGGGTACCGAAGCTGAAGCAGACGCTTCTCGTCGGCGGCACGACGGTGAAGGAGGACGTGGCGAGACTGAAGGAGGGTGCCAATATCATCATAGCTACACCCGGAAGATTGGAAGATCTCTTGACCAATTGCAAAAGCATCAATCTAGCCGGAGCAGTTAAATCTCTGGTAATTCACCAAACCGATTGTTTATACTCAACAAAATTAATATCGCGAAAATGTGTATTTCAAATTCTATTTATTTTTTTTTTTTTACTCCGTTCTCGAAGGAATTGCTCGTCCTCGACGAAGCCGACAGACTACTTGATCTCGGCTTTTACGCAACTCTGAACACGATACTGAGCTTCTTGCCGCGATTAAGAAGAACGGGCCTGTTCTCGGCTACGCAAACCAAAGAGCTCCAACAGCTCATAAGAGCCGGCTTGAGAAATCCGGCACTCGTGTGCGTCAGAGAAAAATCGAGCGTCTCAACGCCCATCACGCTGAGCAACAATTACGTTCTCGTCAATGCCGAAAACAAACTCGCGACGTTGATAGACTTCGTCAAACTCCAAGGTGATCACTTGAAGTACATGGTTTTCTTTGCCACGTGTGCCTGCGTCGATTACTTCAGCCACGTTATTAACTCGTAAGTTACCTTGCCATTTCTATCGCCATTGTCATACGGGTCATTACTTATGACTCATGTTCAAAAGTGCAGATGCACTTTGCACAGCGAAACTATCACCGATCCAGTAATTAAGGAAGCTACTGCGTGGCAGAAGTTGTCAGGCATAAAAATGCTCGATTTTATATTAATGTATAGAAAGTATTATATCGCAAAAATTATCGAAGCACGACCTCTAAGAAACGCATATTATATGTATCTTCGTAATTATCGCAGAATGCTGCCAACCACGAAGGTCCTGGCGTTGCACGGAAAAATGAAGTCGAAGAGGCACAAGATTTTCGACGAGTTTCGTAGCATACCGAGCGGTCTCCTCGTCTGCACAGACGTGATGGCTCGAGGAATCGACATACCGGAAGTAGACTGGGTCCTGCAGTACGACCCACCGTCCACGGCGAGCAGTTTCGTTCACAGGTAAATCGGATAGTGTTATTTCATTCGCGTCCTGCGACGAATCCCCTAAGGGCACCGTGCCCAAACATACGAGGAATAACAACTAAAAGGCTCAGCAAAGAATTATTCAATGAAAATAACAAATCATAATTAATATAAAACTACATAAAAACCAAAAATTAAACTAAAGTACTTAAAATATTAAAAAATTGATCATTTCCTCGCGTCGAAGATCGTTGATTTATTTACTGCTCTTCGTCGATTTTTAAATTGCTAACGAAATTTACAAAAACTTATGCAGCAAAAATAACATACCATAATAAAACTGAAACTACATAAAAACCAAAAATTAAGCTGAAGTAATGTAATATAAAAAATTGACTGTTCCCGAGCGTCAAGGATCTTTATTTTATTTACCGCTCTTCGTCGATTTTGAAATTGCTAACGAAACGAATTGCACTCTCGCTCTCCAGATGCGGCAGGACAGCTCGAATAGGTAATGACGGAAACGCGTTGCTCTTTCTGCTTGAGACCGAGGACGCTTACATCGAGTTCATCAAGAGAAATCAAAAGGTCGAGCTTCGAAAGCTCGATTTGCCGGCCTCGGTCGAAACGTCCTCGAGGTGTCTGGAATCGATGCGAAGTCTCCAGCAAAAAGACAGACTCATCTTCGACAAGGCGAATCGAGCGTTCGTCTCGTACATACAGTCGTACAACAAGCACGAGTGCAGCTTGATCCTGCGTCTGAAGGACCTCGACCTGGGCGAAGTGGCGATGGGCTTCGGTTTGCTGAAGATGCCCCGAATGCCGGAAACGAAGGGCCGCGACGTCTCGGCGTTCTCGGAATCGGACGTCGACCTGAACTCGATAAGCTACAGGGACAAGCACCGGGAGCTCAACAGACTGGCGAAGTTGCGCGAGTATCGGGAAACTGGCGTGTGGCCGGGCAAGGGAAAGCGGCGCGCGAAGCAAACGGAGCCGTGGTCCGAGGCGAAGAAGCGAAAGACCGAGAGACAGGAGAAACGCGGCAAGAAGAAAGAACGGAAGAGCAGGAAGATCGAGGAGGGTTCGATCAAGAAGGCGAAGAAAAAACGCGTCGTCAGCCAGGAGGACATCGACGAGCTGGCCGCGGACATAGCGCTGATGAAGAAATTCAAGAAGAAAAAGGTTAAATTAAATCCTCTCGCGAAACTCGATGCGCGCGCTCCGAAAACAACTTAATAATCGATTCGTCTTTTGCAGATATCGCGGGAGGAATTCGACGAGGCGTTCGGCATCGCGTAAACCGTTTCTCGAACGGCATCTGCTCAATATCTTCGTGTAATAAAGTTTATATCGCCGGTTGGCTGTAAATTCTCGACGAGCGATCAATCCATCGGCGTATATCTCGGAAGCATTTTTTTTTTCTTTTTGTTAGACTTCCGGAGTATTCTTCGTTAACGCGGGCGTGCCCTTAGCGAGCGTGCAGGAGTGTGCGCCGTTCTATTGCGGGCGCGTACCAAGTCACGGGTGAAAAAAGAATTGAACGGATTTTGCCGGAGCCCGTCTAGTCTCGGCGGAGCTTGGGGCACCGAAGAGGGCACGGCTCTCTTCCCCCCTCCACTCGATGCTTTCCGGCTTGTTCTCTGTAAGCCACAGCCGGCTTTGTGCCGCCCTTCGTGAAAGGGGGTCGAGATCGCTTGTACACACACATAAACGCGTGCCCTTGCGCGACACTGCAACTACATTACGAAGCTACGCGCACGCTTCGCGAGTCTACTCGCAGCGTTTCCAGCTGGAGGCGCTAAGCCCGAGGATATCGAAGATCCGTTCAAGGATCAAAATTATGTAAACTATACAAAAAAAATTTATTAAAATTTTGCATCTAAATTTTTAATTAAAATCTAGATGAAATTTAAAAAAGCAGAAAATTAGTATTACTCAATGCAATTTTTTTTTACCAAATAAGGATTTTTTAAAATATGAAAGCACGAAAATAAATACAAAAATTAGTTAGACGTCAGAGACGTATAACGTTTCTGATATCGCGGGGAATAAAAAATCTGCGGTACGAGCTCCTTCGTGCGACAGAGCATGAGTCATGCTTCGCGGTGAGGATCGTCACCCATTCGCACACATTTGCGAGAGTGGGAGCGATAGACGCACGTTGGCGATGAAATAGTCTGGAATTTTATCGCTACGTACGCGAAATATTTTTCCCCGTTCGGAGCCGCGCGGGCCATCGAACGAATTTCCTGCAAAGAAAAAGCTTGTTTTTTTTTTTTTCTTTCGTTTACTTTCAAGGCGAGTAGGCACGATCGGCTGGAGTGAGGTAGCTCGCGTGCGTTTTACACACTCTCTCTCTCTCGGCGAGGCGGCGTCGAAGATATCTTCCACGGCCCCACCAGCGTGCTCCAGCGAGACTCTCCAGCAGCTGGTGACTCGCCGGACGGGTGGGGGAACGGAGACGAGAGTGCGGCTGGTGAGTCAGAAGAGCCTTGTCCGGGGCAAGGCAGTCGCTCGCAAAGTGGTGACTACCGCAGACCCGAATCACTGCAATACGCCGAGCACCGGATGAAACGAAGTCTCGGAGGAGCTTTTTAGTCACTCGTGCGATGGAACTTCGCTGTCGCGCACGACTCGTCGGGATTAAAAAGAACGCGCACACAAAATCGAGCCTGAGAGTATTCGGTGAAACGTTGACGCGTGCACGTGCTGGTACAAGAAAATCGTCGGTGTAAGCGAAAAGAAAAAGTTTTCGTCGAGTTTATACAAAGAATACGGAGAGTGAAAATGGGACAAAGCGAGAAGATGGAACAGGAAGATAATCGACCGAAGTGGTTGACGGAACTGGAGAACCGAAAACGAAAGGTTTGTCAACCACACGTATTTATCATATAATTTAAAAAAGTATAATCAAATATAATCACTTATAATCAAATCTAATCAAATATAATCACTTATAATCAAATCTAATAAAATATAATCAAATATAATCACTTATAATCCAATCTAATCAAATCTAATCAAATATTCTTTAAAATATATTCGAATGCTCGAGTTTTTATTGTTTTTCTTTACTTTTTTTTTAACATGACTGGTTTGCAATGGCATATTTTCGCTTATCTGCGTGTGTGCGCTGCGATGAATCGTCGGTAGATCGGTATCTGAAAACCGTAGGAGATTAGAGACGGCGAGCAGCGATGTGCGAGGTCACAAATATTTATCGTATCGTCTCGCACCTCGGGACTCACCGACACGCTCACCTATACGTGAAAGACTATGAAGATCGCTCTCTGAAAATGAACGAAAAATTGTGGTGAAATTTAATACGAAATTTGTACGCGAATCATGATTTTCTTGTTTTCAGCCGCGTTTGGCGCACGAGGTAGGCGCGGGCGCGCCTTGCATGAAGTGCAGCACATCGTGTCCCGGTCTCGATCTACACTTCTGGCGTAAAATATGCAAGAACTGCAAGTGCAGCCGGGACGATCACGACGTGCCGAACGACGAGTTTCCGCAATTCGATCTTCTCTTCGGACCCTCCGGGAGATCCAACAGGAAGATGATTGGTATGCTTTAGTTGCGAACTTTTTCACCGATCGTGCACTTTTTGTGGTTTTTTTTTTAAGTACTCGTCTTTGGATGTTTACGCGCTAAAAAAAAAAGTTTGCACGAATCGCGAGGATTTCTCGTGTTTAAAATAATCTTTCCATTTATTTGCTTCGACAGTGCTGAAAGTCGACAAGAAGCAAGCCGAGGCCGAGATGACCTTCGAGTGGGCACCGCCGGACACGACGAAGGAACTCGCCGCGGATTACATGAAGGCCTTGCCCGAGGATAAGTTACCGATAAAGGGAACGGCCGGTGCGGTTCTGAGAAAGCAACAGTTGCAGCGACAACTGCCGCTTCACGATATCGATCACAAGGTCTGCGACGAACTGAGCGAATCCGAGAGAAAGCAGTTCGAGAAGTACTTGGAGAACTTGAAGAAGTACGTCGGTCAAGGAAAAGTCACGAAGGTGGGTCTTCGCTATACAGCTGATTACTTTTTTTTTTCTTTTTTTGCACCTTTCAAGGTCATGCGTAGTACCGCGATAAAACGCCTTCCCTGTATTCTTCGAAATTAACATTTCCGACTTAAGCAAATTACATTTTCAAGTGTCCATCCACTGCGTACGAAAACCTAATTAGCTTTTCGTCAAAATATTAACGGCGTCGAAGAAAATAGGGAAGACGATTTGTTACCGACTGAGCGCTGAGCGGAAGTATGCAAAAGTACCCATCGAATCTCACTTCCGGCTGGGAACGCGTGATCGATGCGTCTTCAAATTGTATCGTAAATCTTGACATATTTTGACGATTTGTTACCGACTGAGCTCTGTACCGTTATCGGTAACAAATTTGCTCTGTACCGTTATCGGTAACAAATCGTCTAAATTATCGGAATTAATATTTTTAAGAAAAGTAAATTAGATTTTCATCCCCACGAAAACCTAATTCGCTCTTGGTCAAAATATTAACAGTGTCGAAGAAAAATAGACAAGACGATTTGTTACCGACTGAGCTTGGGCCGGTGGGCGAAAGGGATTAATCTCGTGTTTAACATGACATTAATCCCATCTTAAAGTATACAAAATTGCTCATCCGCTCTCACTTCCGGTACGGAATACATGAGCGATGGATTCTCGAATCGTCCCCTAACTTTTCCCGATTTTCAACGTTCAGCTACCAATAATTATTTTTCCTCTGCAGGCAATGGGCGCCCGTCCGTTCGACATCTCCTTGATGACGCCAGCGAACGCAACCGACATGAATCGCTTCAGCCCGAAGCACAAGCCAACAGTCCCGGAAAGCGGCCACAGCCTAAGTCTTCGTACGCCCAGCAGCTTCGTCCAAAAGTCTTCCATACCATCGTCGCTCTCCACCTCCGAAGGTGTGAACGGCACGCGCAATTTCGGTCTAAATTCCCCTGCCAGGGATCGAAGTCCGGCTTCGATGGCGCGAATGGAGACCGTTCGTTCTCCGGCCCTCGGAAGGTCGTCGCACGAGAATTCGCCCCAGGGAAGATACCATCACGCCCTCTCGAACGTGAGAAACGACGGCGAAGTAACGAGCTCGAAGCCGGTAGGTGGTTCGATAAATCCACCGTTGCACTTCGCCACGACCAACAGAATCGCCGATTGCGCTTCCCTCGCAGGACGGAACGAGTCGCCCCGCTCGCGCCTGGAAACTTCCTTCGGTTCCCAAAATTCCGAAGTCGCTACTTCCGATCCCGTCGGCGGAAGTTACAACCCCGCCGTCCAATTCGCAGCGGCGAACATGCTGGCCGATCGTGACCGAACATCCGCCGGGACGAGCGCGGGCGACAGGAATCGCGGACTGAATTACGCCACCTCGAACACTCTGTCGGATCAGGAACATCAGCTCGTCCCTTCGGCCGACTCGAAGCTCCACTCCTCACGGATCGCGGACGAGAATCTCGCGACCTCGTGTCAGACAGCTGGAACATACAATCCGGGATTAAACGTACAGCAATTGATAGATCGTCGGATCGACGAGACTTCCGGAAGCGAGTCCGAGGTCGCAAAGTCTCGGGAGATGGAGAATTCCCTCTTGGCCGAACGAATGCTGAACGAGGCGCTTCTGCCGCCGAGCGCCGTTCACGCCGCCGACATAATCGGCAGCACGCTCGACGTGAAGGGACTCTCCTTCATACGCGAGAAACTGGCCTCGAAGTACAGCGCAAAGGAGGAGCCAGGCAGTCCGCAGAGTCCGACGAGATCGCGCGAGCTCGACAAAAGAGACCAGCATGGAAACGGCGCAAAGTCGAAACGCGCCGAGCAGCTTCGAAGGCAAGGAGCCTTCGACAAGGAGGCCGAGACGAGATCGGACGTTATCGCCGCGATGAGAAATCCGTCGGGCGACAAATTGTCAGACGAGGATTTGTTGGCGATGAATCACGGAGAATCTTGTCCTTCGTTTTCGGGAATGGACGATCTTAACAGAGCTCGATATTCCGCTTCGGCGAGGCCCGGCGAGTCGCAGTACTCGCGCGGCGTTTTAGATGCGAAAGAGACCAATTTCCCTGGCGGAGCTCTCAAGGACGCCGCGGGCAACGAGCCTTGGAGGCAGGTGATGCGCGGAATTTGCGACAATTATCTGACGAAGCCGGGACAGCCGAGCCACGGCGGTGTTCGGGAGGGAAACAATCCGTCTTTGGAGAGCGGCACATCCGGCGGTTCTTCGTTGACTTCCGGCGCTTCCGGCGGCAAAGCTCTGAGGGCGGAGTTGACCAGCTACGGAACGGGAAACTCGAGCGTCGTGAGATCGGAGGATCTTCGTAATCCGGCGTTCCCTGAAGAGGCGGTTGTGTCCTCGGGAATCGTGCAGAATCCTGTGAGCGTCGATCGTCTCAGAGGGGCGATGGAGGAGATGAGCGTCGCCCAGGCGAGGACACAAAATTGCCACAAGTGCCAGGAGGGCATCCGCGCCGGAGATGTCGTCGTCACGGCCGAGAAGGCCAAAGACTCCGTTTGGCATCCCGGATGCTTCGTTTGCTCGGTCTGCGACGAACTTCTCGCCGATCTTGTCTACTTCTATTACAAGGGTAAACTCTACTGCGGCAGGGATCTCGCTACGCTTTTGGAGATACCGAGATGCTTCGCTTGCGACGAGGTCAGTAAAGTAGCGTTTGTCGATATTTTACAGGGACATCTCCTTGAGTTATCGTAGAAAATCTGTCACTTCCGGTCCGAAAATTTAATTTTTGAACAGAAGTGACGCCATACCGGAAATACGTCACATCCGCATCGAACTTTTCATTTTTCGACCGGAAGTGACGTATTTCTCATATGACGTCAATTCTGGTAGAAAAATAAGATTTTCAAACCGGAAGTGAGGTATTTCCGGTAAATTCTTGGTAATATAAATCTTCGATTTTTTAATTCCATAGTCCATAGCGAGGGTGCGAAGCGCACAAGCCACAACAATCTGCTAGTTAATAATAAAATTAAAATACATTCATTATTGAAAGTATTAAAATTTTATTACTTATTCACGAGCTGCCAATCTCCGCTGTTTGTTGAATTGCTCGGAGCTGAAAGAAAAATCGACGAATCATATGTATTAACTGATAATCTTTTTTGCAGCTGATATTCGTGCGAGAGTACACGGTAGCCGAGGGACACAACTACCACGTTAAGCACTTTTGCTGCTGGGACTGCGACGTGCCATTGGCCGGCCAACAGTACATCTCCGAGAACGATCGTCCTCTATGTCTTCCGTGTTACCAGAGGACGTACGCGAAAACTTGTCGCACCTGCGAGGCCGTCATAGCAGCCGACCAGCAGGGAGTCGCGATAAAGAATTTAAACTTTCACGCCACCGACGAATGTTTCTGCTGCGCGACGTGCAAGAAGAGTTTACTCAACGGCAAAATGGGTATCAAGGAGGACAGGCCATTCTGCAGCAAGGAATGCATCACGAAGTTTCTCAACGAACGATCGAGCTGAACGCAAAAATAGCGAGAGATGCTGGCAGCGTCTCGATTGAAGTTTAAAAAAAAGTTTTACTATCGTTCGTATCTATAGTAATACGGTGATGTGCCGAACACGACGTGCCGGCTCGTACGCAAAAAAAAATATATAAATAGTCATTGTGTACAGAGATGGGCGAGTTTTTATTTGAATCGTCATTCAAATAACATCGTCGACAAATAAATCTACCGCTAAATCCGACTATTGAGATCTTCCTTTTTTTTTTTTAGTGTATTCGATTCAATAAGTCATAAATCATAATATTTCGTAACAAATTATTCATCCATTCCGAACGGCAAATGTTTTATCTTATACGGTTGTTTACGCTGACGAGAAAATAAAAATAAAAAAAATGGTGATTAAATTTATATTCAATCATTGGATGTTACCCATCTCCGAGCAGAGTGATATAGTCTTCCGGATGCTCGAAGCGCAACACAACTCGACCATGGTAAATGTGGCGTTAAAAATCTTTATTTTTATTTATTTATTTTTATTTTTTTGTTTCTTTTCGTAATAAACGGGCAAAACGAACATAAAACGCATTTGCAGTCATACCACTGTTCTTCAAGATACAAACTATCGAACGCGATTATTTAATCATGCATCGGATGGTCAGTAATGTAAAAAATCGCGTTTCAATATCTTCCACGACAAATCGTCCACGCCCTTTTTTCCTTTTTTTTTTTTTTTTTGTCAAATTTGAATCATCCATTATATCCTTAGCGAAGCTAGTACAAAAGGTTTCGTTTTTTCATTTTTTTGTTTTTCTTAATATTTTTTTCTTCGGAATATGTACCAAAATATTTAAATCGCTTCGGTTGTGATCGAAGCGAGAATCACTCGACGTTAACACTGTAGCCCGCCGGGGGGAATCGGCCAAGATTTATATGCACATTTGGAAATAGAGGAACAATCGTGAATATACACTCACACACACGCGCGCGCGCACAAACAGACACACATTGGAAAACGGGGCACGACCCCGTGCTTTTCTAGTTAAAATTTTTTAAACTTAATTTTGAACGATCGTGGAGGGTCGAGCCAAGTTATTTAATCGGGGGATCGTTATGGACCACTCTGTTCGCGCGTATTATTATTATGCGAATAATCGGATCGAACCAATCATCATCGTGGACACGAGCCCGAGTGTGCAGGTAATTATGCTTTTCTTTTTTTCTCTCTTTTGTTTCATCGTATATATCTATATATAATTATAGGTTCTATACTTAGGTACTTGCAGAGCAAAAATATTAAATTCTGGGCATTTTCGTTTTACGAATTCCCGCATCCCCGGTTCTGTGCGAACGATATCGCGGTCACTCGGAGTCGCTGTCGACGACGCTCATTACCCTCTTGCGGGACTCTCGTCGTGGTGATGATTCCCCTTTCGACGTCGGCTTCTTGTTTGCAGCACCTCCCCTCGCTCTGGTCACGCGCCCTTTGGGAGAAAAAAAAAGAAAAATGTTAGATTTATCTCGATCTTTTTTTTTTTTACGAAAAATGAAAACAATTAATTCAAATCGATGATTAGGCTTTTGATTGGTCGGTTAAATGTTTATTAATGAAAATACCTTCGGTGACTTCCTCGATGACCGCGGATTGATCCAATGAATCGACGTCCTTGCGCATCTCCATTCTCGCCTTTGCCTTCTTGCACTTTTCTATTGTCGGCCTGCCGGTCACTCCATGCTCCGCCAGTTTCTCCTTCAGGCGCGCAACTCGCGCGGTATTCGTCTTGCAACCGGACCAGAATTTCTCGTAGTTGGGTACCGTGATCCCGGCCAGATGCATGTACTTCTTCAGCGCTTGTATTCTCTTGTCGTCCTCCGGACGCTGGAAATCAAAATTGTTAAGTTACTTCGCGTGAATTCGAAAATCGCGACATTTTTCTATCGACGCTTCCGTAAAAAGTAATGAGAGAAAGTGACGAGAAAAACTGATGAGAAACATCGATGAGAAAAAGTGGTGGGAAAAAAATGATCGAAAAAAGTGATGAGGAAAAGCGATGTCCCGGCAAAAATAATGGCAACTACTGACCGCTTTGCTCCTCTTCGTACTCTTCCGTCCCGTATCGCTTTGTTCCTCCTCGCTCTTCTCCTCGTCCTCGCTCTCCGAATTTTTCTTCTGTGCCTTATCCTTGCCCTTTTGCGATCTCTGAGCGAGATTCACATCTTCCTCCTCCTCGGCATCCTCCTCGTCGGATTGTTCGTCTTCGGATTTTTTAGCAGGTTTCTTCGGAGCCCTTCCGCGCCTCTTGCCGGTAGTAGGTGTCTTCGCCATTGACTTCTTCGCGGGTGTGCCTTTCTTCATTTTCTTCTTAGTTCGCGGACTGTAATCCTCGTCGTCGGAGGCGTCGTCCGACGACTTTTCCTCGCTCTCCGAGCTCATTGGTTTCGAGAATGTCTTCTTCTTTCTGCCTCTCTTTCGTTCAGGCGAGCCTTTTTCACTCTTCGCCGAAGCTTTTGATTTCATCGACCCTTTCTCTTCCTTCTCGTCCTCCTCCTCGTCGTCGTCCGATTTCTCGCTTCCCGAGCCGCTCACTTCGAGCTCCGAATCGTTCGGCTTCGCCTTTACGATTATCGTCTTCGGTCTCGATTTCGTTGTCTTCTCCTCGTCCTTCTCACCGTCCGAACTCGAAGCCTCCTTGTCGCTCGCGCACTCCACCGACATCTCGAGTCCGTCGACCACCTCGGGATCTTTGGTTCGCGATTTGCTCACGCTTGGCTTCCCGGTCTTGTCGTCCGATGCTTTTTCTTCGATCGACGAATCGGCCTTCTCGTCCACCTCATCGTCGTCCTCGGCATCGTCTTTGTCCTCCGAACTCGCATCCTTCTGGGGATTTAAATTCACCAATTAGTTCGGCACTACAAATAAATGATAGATAGATGGAGATCAAATCTAATAGACTATTATTTTGTTTCCTAAACAAAAGGGTTTTGCCTTTGAAATAAATAAATAAATAAAATCAATTGCAGAAAAAAAATTTACGTTTTTTAAAATGAAAATCGGCAAACGTGCACTACCTCTGTGATTTATATAATATTAAAATGATTCGTGATTATGCTACACACACCCGCCAGGATGCGAGAAATACATTAAAAATCGCTTTAGAATGTTACCGTATCATTTATCAAGACCAAATTCTTTGCTTCTAGTAATTTAGCAATTTAGTAGTCAACGTTTTATCGTTTGTTTTCAACTCCAAACTATTTTCTTTTTTAGAGCACAAAGTGTGAAATATTTTCTTGTTTTTTTCTTTATACATAAACACAAAAGATTTACTAACTTGTTAAGATGTAAAAAGGGATTTTCCCGTCTACCACTAATAAATAAATAAATAAATAAATAAATTTATAATATTACAATACTCTTTGAATAATATTTAATAGAGAATTAGTTCAGATTATTTGTAAAAAGCTTTTTGCCGTCTAAATAAACAATTGAATAAACTGAATTGCAGGAAAAAAAAAACAATATGTTTCGCCTTTAAGGACCAGCCGAATACCTTTTCAGAATCCCCCTGCTGTTCAACGTCGTTCTCCGCGTTCTCTTTCTTCTGTTCGACGTTATCTTTGTTGACCATTGTGTCATTCTGTGCGTTCGACTCGTCCTCCTTCTCGTCAGGCACCGACGAATCATCCTCGTCCGTTTTCTCGTCCGAGTTGGACAACGGAGCCTTGGAGTTCTCGCGCAAGCCGTCTTGACCGTCGACCTCCATCGTGTCCTCCTTTATCGCTGCGCTGCCGTTCGCCTTGCGAACGGGCTCCTCGGAGTCCTTCTCCGGTTCGCCGGGCAACTCCTTGATCTCGCTGCGCGGCCTCTTGCTCGGCAGCTCGCACTTCTCGTCCTCCGACGAATCCTCTCGCTGCCTCTTGCCGACCAAGTCGACCTTCTTCGCTTCGGCATCGACTCCGCCCGACTTCACCGAAGTCATAACATCCTCTGCCGATTCGCCGTGATCTGACTCGACCATCCTCACAAACTTCTATCAAAACTTCCGGTAAAGAATCTGAAAAAAAAAGATAAAATTATCATTAAGAATTTAATTTCTCATAAACGTTGTTACATCGCTCATAGTCGTTTCCTCGCTAAAACTTTGCTAACTTAATATTTTCTTTCCGTTACAACATTCAAACAAAATTATTATAAAAAAAAAAAATCCAGGTTTAATTTCTCGTGAACGTCGCTTGTAGCTTCGTGGTCGTCAAAACTTTTTTTTTTCGACACCACAATGTACAGTCGTATCTACGAACCAGTACTTTCCTTAATTCGACAACGCTACTTTAATATCTTCCTTCCGTTACAACATCCCAACAAGATTATTACGCAACCGCACGTAGTAAGAAAAAAAAACAACATTTCGATAACAAAATTATTTCCCGTACATTGTTGGTGTTACTCAAAAGAACATACAGCAGTTTCAAGATTGTGCGACTGCGAAACTGCATATCTCTCTTGTGCTTACGAATGCATATGCATAAAGCGTGTTATCGCGTATCGAACCTACGCGCGTGTGTAAACAAGCTGTTAAATTATTGAGTCGACTAGTGTGCGAAATATCGTTCGGACGATCGAGAGTCCACGGCGGCGACCGCGCGGCGTCTTCGCGCGTTCGTCCTATCGCCGTGCGATCGCACTAAATAATCTCTTACTGGCGACGATTCAACGAGTTTTTTTTTCCGAGCCGGGTCACCTGACGCTAAAACACACGGGCGGGCTGGGCATAACCCCGTATCCGGACGATGGACTATGCGCGGTTCGAGCGAGTCTCCAAATTCAAGGAGACTGCCGAGCGGCCGCGGCGCGTGGGGCGGGGGGAGGGGCGGGGACAGACTGTTGCCTGTAAACAATTATAGACTATTTTCGCGTAATAAAAAAAAAACCGACTTAACGTATATATGCGTTGCGAGACGAGAAAAGAAAACGATTACGAACAAGCCAGGTTTACGAGTGTGCAATGCGCGACGCACCAGACGAGTAACTGATAACGACGTCGAAACGATTTTCCCGGCAAAGCTTCGCGTTTGCGGCAATCAAACAATCTCACGTTCGGCCTTAAGAAAATCCAGCTGTATAGCCCGCCGCCTGATGTGTGTTTCCCCCCGCGAGCACTTTTTACGAACGATGCAAAATATTGTTTCCACGGTGCTAAATAAAAAACGTAAAGTTTCGACGAATCTCGGGACTCACCGCGATCGACGTTGATGAACGCGATGTTTGAGAAATTGTCACGATTACGTTACGGTTAAGGACGTTTGCGCGGGCAAAATCTACGCGGCGACAACGATGCGTCGGCCATTGGCCGGTATCTTCGACGTGCTTCGCCGTCGCACCGTTTTTTTTTTTCCCTCCGCGAGAGAGCGAGAGTTACGACGAACGTATCTTAGCTGAGAGATTCTCCCCGCAGCTCGACTGCAGCGCAGCAGTGCCGCCTTACTGTTTAGCCTCGCTAGATTACGTTTATCGTAACTTTCATTCCGATTGTAAAACTCTTAGATGCGAAAAAATGAAGAAACGATCATGATTGTCCTAATGTCTGTTCAATATTAATGCGAAATTGAATGAAACTCGTTTTATCTCATTTACCTGCGGTTTAGATAAACTATAAGCGTTGCTGCTCGCCTCTCTTTCAACGTGTTTAATCGTAACGCGGATTACACCTGTACGACGTTAACGATTCTCGATTGTTCGGTTGCCTCTGTTAGGTCGATGTGTGTGATTTTTACACACCAAGGCCATCAAGGTCAATGATTTCATGTGTGCTACTAAATACACCGATGTATCGAGATGTATAACGCTTTCGTGTAAAGATAATTTATCTCCTCTGGTTCTCAACTTGTCGCTCAGCCGCATTTTTGTCTCTCATCCGCTGGACATAAAACACGACGCGATTGTGTTGAGCTCTTCGTTTTGTTTTTTCTTTTTACATTCTTCGAGTTTATAAATTAATCATATCTATTATCTACCTGTCTGGATAAGCTTATACCTATCGTGAGCTCGTTCCGGTGCGTCTAGAGGATTTTGCCGTAGGATAGTGGGTGAAGCTCTCGAACAGCGCGAAGTTATCCACGACTCTCAAACTCCAACACTGGTTCTCAACTTGTCGTCCGTCCGCATTTTTGTCTCTCATCCGCCGAACATAAAACACGACGCAATTGCATTGATCTTCTCGTTGCGTCTTTTTTTACATTCTTCAAGTTTACAAATTAATCATATCGATATTATCTGTCTGGATAAGCTTATACTTCTCGTGAACTCATTCCGCGCCCGAGGACTTTGCCATAGGAAGTGGGTGAAGGTTTCGAATAGTGTGAAGTTCACGACTCTCAAACTTCAACATCGGTTCTCAACTTCCCATTCGTCCGCACTTTTATTTTTTATCCGCTGGACATAAAACACGTCGAAATTGCATTGACCTGATCGTTTCATTTTTTTTTTACATTCATCGAGTTTATAAATTAATCATTTCTACATTATGTACCTGTGTGGATAAGTTTAAGTGGCCTCGCGAGCTTGTTCCGCGGCGTTTCGAGGACTTTGCCATAGGAGGTAAGCGAAGCGCCTGAACAGCTTCAAGTTCTCCGCGACTTTAACGTCCGCCCCACCGGAAAGTAACTAGGCAGGACCTAGGGAAAGGAAATTTTCGATAGCCAATCAGCGCTGCACTTTCCCTTCGTCGTGTCCCGTTCTATTTGATCTCCGCGGTACGAATGATCGAACCAAAGGGTTAAACCGTATCCCGCAGTAATTCAAGAGTGGCTCCAGTGGTCCCGAATTTTCAGTAGCCTCTTCCGACAGTCGCACGTTCGAAGCCCCTCCGCCGAGCACAGTCCCGGCCCACCGAGGATATACACACACAGGACTGTGGGACAACCGTCGTGCGAGGAGTGTTAAAAATGTCAGGTCGGTGGCGCGGCTTCGGTTGACAATTGCCCAAAGGGAAACGCCGCTGTGTACGGAGCAAACCTTGCCCACTGTGCCTGTCCGACTCCGTGCAGGCTTCGATGAGACATTATAAATTATTGATTGCCAGGTGGTCGTAACTGTTTATCGCGACATGGCATCCCGCAGGTGAGACACGTTTTTCCCTAACTATCGAGAGAACTAAATGGACAGAGATGAAAAAAAAAAACTATATATATATATGTATATAAGGCGAAAAAGGAAGACGAGAAAAAAAGGAAAAAAAGTTTAAAGTCCCCCACCTTGGAGCGCAATTATCATAACTCACGGACACCGAGCGCGCGGACACACCGCGGGCTCCTTGCACTTCGTCGTGCTCTCGCGATTCCCGTGGCCGATTAGGATTAGTACCTCGCGAACACTCGCGGGTAAATCGCGTGAAATTTTTTACGGGTGGAAAAAAAAAGTCTCGCGGCCTATTCGAGTCGCATGGAGCTCTCGCGATCACCTTGGATCTTAATCGTGCCACGGTCTCCGACGGTTTCGCGGAAATAATCGGCGTCGTTCGTCACTCGGTCAACGTTGATATCGGTCGCGGTTGCGACTCGTCGAAAAGAAAATCCTTATTTGGAAATTTACAGGCGGATATTTCAGTACTGATATGTGTAAGGCGAGCTCAGACGGATCTTCCTTAGGTGCGGCTCGATCGAATCTTTGCGTCGCAGACTCTTTTGGTTTTTTTTCATTCGCAAACTTTGGCTTCCGGGACCGAATTTTTAATCTGAGATTATTGTGTTATTTTTTTCTTGGTTGCTGCGCAGATGGTTTCATCCCAACATATCTGGAATAGAAGCCGAACGTCTATTGATGGAACGTGGATACGACAGTTCGTTTCTCGCTCGACCGAGCTCCTCCAATCCGGGAGACTTCACTCTTTCGGTCAGGTGAGTCGGAGGTCGAAAAATTGTTGACCAAAACGATTTTTTTTTTATTGTACATTTTTCTTTAACTATTAAATTTTTTTCTGGGCTTCTAAAAATGTAAAATTCATAACACGGTGAAGAATCCATCTAATAATAGTAGCACATTTGTCAGAGAGAAAATATAAATAAAATGCAATTCAATCTGGTCAAAGACCATCGACTGTTCACTGCTGAAAAAAAATTGTAAATTTAATGGACCGGAATGGAAGTTTTTGTTCAACTGGTAAATTAAATTTAATATACAATTGTGATGAAAAATGAATGGACTTTTAGAGAAAAATTAAAGTAAATTATTGGATTGAAAGTACTTTAACACTGAAATTACAGTAAATTATTAAAAGTACACGTATTTCTTAAGTTTTCAATATCCTGTACATTAATTTTTCATCACAATTGTACATGAAATTTGTCATACCAGTCTATGCATAAAACCTTCCAGTATCAGTACATTAAATTTGATACAAATTTCGTTTACATCGTTATTGACCCTGAAACTGTGCGCCATTTGAAAAACAGACTCACATGTTTATGTGATAAAGGAACTTTACAAGAAAGAGATATGCAAATTTCAATTTTCAACTTTTTATGCGAGATCGGATATGTATATTTTTTTAAGTATATCATACAAGTTTATACCTTCATTCTGCAAACATAAATAATAATAATTCATCAGAGAAAAATAAATGAATGTAAATGATGTTAATTCAATAATTTGATAATTATTACTTCGACCGATTTTTCCTTTACAACCGTATATAATAAAGCATAAATATTACCATTTCCTGAATAACGAATTACGATAGTTAAAAAACTCTTAAGCTCACGACGCACGGTTTGACCTGGCACTAGCATTGATCTAACCACTAGAATTATATATACATATATGTTATACGTTAACACAATAATGCAATGTTAGAGACATTGCATTATTGTGTTATCGGAGGAAACCATCGGGTCCCTCGCGCTATTATTGCTTGATGAGAATTCATTTAAGAAAATCTTTCCAGGAGAAACAGCGAAGTGACTCACATCAAGATTCAAAACACGGGAGATTTTTACGATCTCTATGGAGGCGAAAAATTCGCCACGCTCTCGGAGCTCGTGCAATTTTACATGGAGAATGGCGGACAGTTGAGAGAAAAAAACGGCGAGGTAATAGAACTGAAGTATCCGCTGAACTGCGCGGATCCGACGACCGAGAGGTGGTTTCACGGCCACCTGTCCGCCAAGGAGGCCGAACGTCTGATGCTGGAGCGTGGAAAAAACGGATCTTTTCTCGTACGCGAATCCCAGAGCAAACCGGGCGATTTCGTTCTGTCCGTGAGAACGGACGATCGCGTCACTCACGTTATGATACGATCACAGGTGAGATATTCTCGGATGCGTTTTTACCTCAGATGAGTTTTCCTCAACGTCGTTAAATTGCAGATGGAAAGATCATTAACGTTCCAGGATCTTAAGTACGACGTCGGTGGGGGCGAAAAATTCGACAGTCTCAGCGATCTGATCGAGCACTACAAACGAAATCCGATGGTCGAAACGAGCGGGAGCGTCGTTCATCTCAGGTTTGTCTGTCAAACGAAATTACTCAATTCTCAAAAATTTTCGCGTAATTTTTGTATCCGTAAATGACAATAAAAGTGGTTGTTGTACATACATAAATGAATTAATTGACGAATTTTTAAGCTGATAGACTTTATACTTGGTAATCGTTAGACGGGTATTTTCCGTTGATCAACAATAATAATAATAATGATAATAAATGGCTTACAGACAACCGTTCAACGCGACGCGTATAAACGCGAGCGGTATCGAGAGTCGCGTGCGGCAACTGCACAAAGAGAACGGTTGTTCGAACGGCTGGCTATGTTGGAACGGAGCGGCAGCGGACAACGAGTCGGGCGCGGGTCGTGCCAAGGGAAAGGCTGGTTTTTGGGAAGAATTCGAATCTCTTCAGCAGCTCGAATGTCGTCACTTGTTCTCGAGGAAGGAGGGTCTCAGGCCGGAGAATCGAGCCAAGAATCGTTACAAGAACATTCTGCCTTGTGAGATCAGCACATTTTTTTTTATCAATTTTTTTTTAATTCTCGTTTCGCATAACACAATTATGCGCTTTGCGAAGCATCGATATTTATGAAATGCGAATTGCTAACGTTTAACTGTGCCTTGCAGTCGATCATACGAGAGTACGACTGAAGGATGTCGATCCTAACGTTCCTGGGGCAGATTACATTAATGCTAATTATATTAAAGTGAGTGGCTTGTCGAACTACTGTACGAAGACGATTGTTTCCGTGTTGTTATTAAAAAAAAAAGATACAAAAAAAAGTAACACTGCCCCTACTGTGTTGCAGAACGAGGAGGGGGAAGGCACGTGCACCGGCACGACCGCTTCGGGCGACACTTGTATATTCAATAAGTGCTACATAGCCACCCAAGGTTGCCTTCCCAACACTATACAAGACTTTTGGCACATGGTCTATCAGGAGAATACTCAGGTTATCGTTATGACCACCAAAGAGATGGAGAGAGGAAAGGTATTTAGAAGAAACGAAAAAAAGAAAAAAAAAAAAGAAACAAATCCGAGAAAGCTCTTCGGCGATAAGATCAATTTTATAATTATCATACTATCAAGATGGTCTTCATGTTAATCTCTCGTAGAACAAGTGCGCACGATACTGGCCGGAGGAAGGGGAAGTCAGCGAGTACGGAGGCGAATGGAAAGTGCGAGCACTCGGCCGTACATCCACAGCGGACTATACCCTTCGCGAATTTCTCCTGCAAGGAAACAAGCCGAACTTCTCCGAGCCGAGACGCATCTACCACTATCACTTTCAGGTAATATATCTGTTCGCGTTGTTAAATCATGGTTAAATTATAAAGGGCAGAACGAAAAAAAGAAAATTAATGAATATCGTTTGTTCGTGTCAGGCTTGGCCCGACCACGGCGTACCTTCGGATCCAGGCTGCGTTCTCAACTTTCTGCACGACGTTAACGCGAGACAAGAATCGATCGCCGCAGCCGTTAGCCCGAGCGGCTCGACCAATCAATCGCCGACATCCGTGGGACCGATCCTCGTTCATTGCAGCGCCGGTATCGGACGCACCGGAACTTTTATCGTCATCGATATGATCTTGGATCAAATAAAACGACACGGTCGGTTTTATTATTTTTTTATTTTTTAAACGATGCATTAAACTTCCATTCCCAGCCAAAAGCGAGATTCAGTGAGAACTTGGGAATAGAATAGCATTTTGAGAATTCTATTTCGATTTATATTTTTACCGCAGGTCTGGATTGCGAGATCGACATTCAGCGTACCATTCAACGGGTTCGCTCCCAACGCTCCGGTATGGTGCAGACGGAAGCACAATACAAATTCGTTTATCTCGCGGTTTTGCATTACATCGAAACCGTGTCGCACCGGAGAATCGCTCAGCAGGTTCGTCGAATTACATTCACACTTTTGCGATCACTCTCGCACGGGGCACCGGTGAATCATAGAATTACGCAGACTGATAATGCTTGTGGTTACGTGACTTTTGATTATTCTGCTTCATCAAAAATTCACTCAGTTTTATTTGCCTATCGAGCAGAAATTTGATAATTTATTTTTTCGTCGCAGACAGTAAAAAAAAAAAAAAAATCGTTTGAAATTTAATGTACTGGAAGTTTTTATGCAGAAACTGGTATATTAAATTTCATGTAGAATCGTGATGAACAATTAGCGTACAGTATATTAAAAATATTATAAATACTTTACTTTTAAGAAATTACTTTAATTTTACTATAAAAGCACTTTGAATCCAATAATTCACTTTAATTTTATTGTAAAAGTCAATTCATCGCAATTTTACATAAAAAATTTAATGTACCAGTTTTTGCAAAGAAACTTCCAGGCATTGAAAAAATTGTGCAAAAATTGTAAACTTAATGCCGATGCATTAAATGTACACTTTTTTTTAACAGTGTACCGAATATGTTTGTGCAACGAAAAATTTGCTCGGATCTCGGAGCTCGGAGATTTGATGAATCTCGATTGAATTGTGCCCAAATTTTGCGTATAACTAAGATAACCGCTCGGCAACTGAAACCGCATCGAAGGAATGTGTTTTTGGCAAATTCAAATACTGTTACAGAAATCGCTGCAGCTGGGTCGCGAGTACACGAACATCCGTTACAAGAGCGAGAGCAACGTGGTGAGCGCTGGTGGCTTAGGCGAAACCACGACCGTGACTCCGACGCCTACGAGTATAACAGCGCCGACGAGCTTCAATCTCGGGACTGCCGTCGGTGGTCTGAGGCCCAAGTAATTATCGCCAAAAAAAGGCCAATAACGGAAGCAGGTTCTGACCCACATCTTAAATCTATCCAAGGGTTCTCCTAGGGCTGAAACCGCTCGAACGCAGTAACGTCTGTCGCCTGATAAAATGATGAGAAGAGATGTGAGAAAAAAAAATTATGATAGACATATACACACATGGTAATGGCAATAAAAATAGCCTCCAATTTCACCCGTAGCGAACAGGGACCTATTCGAGCTAATCCGTGGAAGTATTTGCTACGTTTGAGACGCAACGTCGAGCATCCGAACATTGTAAATCTGTAAAATTGATTAGTGCCTCGTGGAACATTAAGAAATTTTTCGAAACATTTTTTTTTTCGGCCCCCTTGCCAAGTACACACTTTTAATATTTCTAGATAAATACTAGATAAATACAACATGACACGTTCAACGAGTACTCGAACGACTCGCAGTCGCAAGACGAAGGTCACACGCTTTTTATGCCTGAGAATTGTGTTGCAAAAAAAGGAAAACGCGCAATCGATATATATCGCGTTAAATATTATTTAGCCGGAGTCCGACTCCGAAATCTTCGCTTTGCCTCGTTGTAAGTTTTTTTTTTCTTTTTCATTATTTTATTTTAGAGTTTATCGATAGCTACGATCGATTCTTAAATTGTGATTTGCAAAACTGTACAAACATCCGTTGTCGATCTGTAGTAGTTCAACTGCGTTTTTTAAATTGTATAACGTTTCGCTTTTAATTGTTTTAAAAAAAAATGTTTTTTGCGTCTTTATTTCCAAGGTAAACAAGATTTACAGAATAGAATTACGTTGTGTTTTTGATACTCTTAGTACAACGGTGGGGCACGGACGTGCGTACATGAAAAAAAAAAAAAAACCCTCGTCGAATTCCATAAAAGACCGCTGTGCCGGGTATGTTGTGCATCTATGTATGTCTCACCCGATAAGTTTAATAATTGTAAATTTTAAACATTGCCTTTATAGTATGGTGGTTAAAAAAAACGGACAGCAAATATTATAAAGAGTTCCAAGTAAATTTTCTCGAGGCTTCGCCCAGCGCTGGGAAGGGTTCGCGAAGTCTTTGTCGATGTCACGGAATAAAATGAAGACAACAACGCGACGCGTGACATTTCATTTATATATTAGAGGAGAAGAAATTTTATGTATTTCAATGCGCGATAAAATGCAATTGTGATAATGTCTTTTAAATTAGGTTTTTATAAAGCTTTAAGTTAACGTCCCGTAAATTAATAGATTTTTATATTAGAAGAGAATGCTCTGAGATCTTGATCTTGAAAGATTTGTTTTTTTGTTCCTTTTTTTCCTTTGTTCAAGACCGTTAAACACTCGTATCCGCTTCCTGTTTAATCGTCCTTCTGTTTCTCTTATAACGATTACATCTTCGTACCCGAAATTTGTGCTTTCGGGAATGCACAAGATACGATCCCCGTGAAATGCTTAATATCTACACTAGACGAATACGTTGGAATATTTTATTCAAGAAAGAAAAAAACCAAGTACTCGCCGTTAAGGAGAGAATAGAGATTAAAACAAATATACTTCATACCACTCGAGCTAACAGGCATAATATGACGATTCCGAAGAATTTATTGCTCTTTGATCGTTGACTAAAAAAAACATAGAAAAAAAAACAAACAAACGTGATTTGAAACACCTCGGTCTTGTAGACGTACTATTATTTCGATAAACATAATTCTGAAAAAAAGCAAAACCAAGCCTGACTATATATAGGGAGAAAAAAAATAAAATTAATTTTTTGTGTAAATGATTATTTATTTTACTCGTATGATTCCCTGCTTCGTTCATAACTAAATCATGTGCATTATCGATATATATATATACACACACACATATATATATATACTAAGTCGTACCGCGTTTAAACTGCTTCGATTACAAAATATTCGAAATAATTTCGTGAAAGTTCATCAATGGGGAAATCTCTCTGTTTGTGATTCTCTCTTTTTTACCCTCCGTAATGATCGCTTCGCTTTTGTTGAAAAAATCTTAAATAGTATATTTTTTACTGTAATCTAGATCACCTTTGCAGCGTATAACACTGAGTATCATTTAACGATCTTAACTCTACTTTGGAATACCTTCTCGATCGGCTTTACCTCGCCGAATCGTGCTTTGCGCTTTTCTATTCTCGCCTCGCGCTCAGCCTTTTCCATAATACTGGATGCCGTTGTGCCGAATCGTTCGGAACGTTTCTTCAACACCTCGTAGGACACGTGCTGCAAGAAAGCACATCGAATAAATCAAAAGAATTTCTACAAAAACGGATTTTTTTGAATTGCCAAATTCGACGTTTTTTAAACATTTTTTCCTGTAAGGAAAAGTGGTCGAATGTCGGACAACCCTATATAAAAAAAGAAAAATCTCGAATATGCATAATCTTTGAAATATCGATTGTTACTTTAAGCTATGAATTGATTGGCAATTACCTATTATTTACTGTTTAAAAAAAAAGTTAATCTAACCGGTTTTTTTTTTTTCTACAAAAACGAAACTTTACTGATACGTAAAATGCGATGTTTTTTAAACGTTTGAGTGGTTAAATACCGGCGATTTAATAACCGGCAAACAAGCCTGAATAAAAAAAAATCTTTGGAATATCGATTAGCATTTTAAGCTACGAAATTATTGGCATTTACCTATAATTCGCTATTAAAAAAAAAGTTATCTGCCCGGTATTGTACATCGCACGCGGGTAATACGAAAAACCGATAATTCTTTGTTTTTAATTCATAAATTCATCAATAACAAAATCGTCTGCCCAACAGCTGATTCGAAAATTATTCTAAAAATCAACGATTGATCATAGACGACTTTGGAAAGATAGAAACATATGTTACGAGCTACGTAACCCCAATTCGCGAATTCAAACATCAAGGTTCAATAAAATGTTTAATGTTTATCTTACCACCGGCGTCTTGATGGAGGCCGATGATTTGCTGTTTTGATTGTTGACATTGAATCTCTCCGATCTGGCCTCTTTTTTGGCCGATTCGGACAGCGGCAGGCCAAACTTCTTGGCCCTCATCTCGAGTCTCTCCTTCACACCCAGCTCCGATAATTTTATAACTTTTTTCTCCGGCTGTGAGTCGCCTGATATCTTTGTCGTTATTTCATCCTCTTTAGTCTCGTCCACTTTGACCTCTTCTATTATAGCTTTACGATTGAGAACTATTTTCTTGGTGCTTCCGGCGGTGCTCTCGGTCGAAAGTTTGCGCTTCTCTCCCACTTCCTGAGAATCCGGCTTGCTGGACAGTTCCTCAATTTCCTCGTCCTACACATATACAGCAATGATATATATTTTTCCAAAAAAAAAAAAAGGAAAATGTTATTATATTTTTTTATTATAGAATCATACAGGCAGAACCCGATTACAAGTTACGGAGTCCGGACAACTCAAAATAAGCAAGTAGGAAAATGTGTTCATAAATGTTAGAAATGGTAGATAAGGAGCGCTCCAAGGGTGATCGAGTGAAAGCAATTATACATTATATATAAAAATTAAATAAAAAAAAGGTCTTTGAGGAGGCAGCGACGGAGAAGATCCTACATTTTGCTTGAAGTTGTGAAATCTTGGAAAATTAATATTGGAGATTTTTTATTTTTATACTGTTGTACGTGGAGGTGTTCATTTCATAGAAAAATCTCTAACGTATGTTCCCTATTATGATTGAAATACCACTTATATATATGTAAAAGGGCAATGCCTGTTAAATAAATAAATTTACAAAAAAAACAGAAACTCCTTTTATATTTATCAAATCCGTCTTACCCCAAGCACTGCATCTTCGTCAAGTATCTCGTCTGTAGTTTCGTCCAGAGACAATGTTGAGTCTAAAACACGTGAAAAAAAATATTTACATTTTTTTATGTAGAAAAAAAAAAATGTATATCGATTGTCCATTTCCAGCTCCGTTACGCGTAGAGAAAAAAAAAACATACCACCGTGAATAGCTAACTGAAGCCGCTCGACGAGTTCGGTTTTATTGCCGGTGGTAGGCAATCCGCGCTGCTTCAATTCGACCTTCAGATCGGCAACCTGTGGAGGAACAGACCGAACGGATGAGCGTAAAAAAAAATCCGAAAAATAACAATTTTTTTTCATGTGGGAATAATTGAGGGTTAGACGTGACTCGAGGTGAATCGGAGCACCGGATAGTCGAGAAAATTTGTAAAAGTACACTTGCCTTCATCTTCGAGAGCTCGCTGAGCCCTTTCTCGTACGACGAATCAGCCATTGCTCCTTATATCGCGTTGACAAAACAAGTATTACGATATCTACGAAGCAAAACACTAACACTGCAACCGTAGCTGCTGGCCAGGCTACAAAAGTGCTACAAAGCTTATCGCTCCTGACTGGCTCGGTCGAAACTATGCCGTGAGTGTAAACGGAATAAATTAAATAAGTTTTACGTCCAAGCCTACCGTCGCGCTCCACGGTCTGTTTCGGCGATTCAATATAACCACGAATCGACCACGAGAGCCGTGCGTTCCTTAATTCATCCGCTTCTGCTGCATTTCCGGTTTCGAAATCTCACTCTTCGATCGAAAGTGATGTATTTCCGACATGACGTAACTTTCGGTCGAAAAATTAGATTTCCAAATCGGATGTGGCATTACTTCCGGTCTAAAAGTGAGATTTTCGGAACGGACATAACGTTTTCCCATGTGACGTCACTTCCGGTCTGAAGGTGAGATTTTTCAAACAGTAACATGACGTAACAGAGATTTTTTAAAATTGTTTTCCGCTGAAATTGACGGAAACGTTTCATACGGTAAGGGGAAGTTAAATATCGCCATCGGTGATGAAAAGTGTAATGAACTTTTCTCAAGGGTGCTAATTTTTTCGAGGAAAAAGCAAATTCGAGCTGGATGCGCATGGTAATTTCGCATCCGGCCCAAAATTCAGTTTTTTCTCAAATAAATTAGCGGCATTGAATGAAGGTAATTTAAAAATTGCGACTATTTCTCTCGCACGCACAGCTCTTTCACTTCCCCTCAACAAACACACGGGCCCTGACGATTGTACACTGAAAGGCTGCACACAAATGCGGCTCACTTCCGGAACGGGCTAGTTGCGGTTACTTTACCGGTTACTTATACTTCATGTAAGTCACCCCGTGACCAGAGTTTTTTTTTGTCGAATTGTCGTATAAGAGTTAATTTTGTCTATTTAGATGCTGTTCTTTAGATCATTTCTGATGTCGCCTAATGTCGCGATCGATGGATCCTTGGCCAAAGCTCAAAGCTCGAGCACGGTTGCACGGTCGGCCGAGGAATCGAGGAGAACAATCCAGCCAATAGACGCTCCGCAGTCGGTATTTAGAAGTCGCCTTGTCGTCATATGTTTTCTGTCGAAGAAACGACGTCCGTCTGTCAAAATCGTTGCCTATCGTTTATATTTTTAATCGTAATAACGCACAATCTTACAAACATTTTTTTTTTTCGTTCATTAAGTAACTCCGCTACGTTCGGACTGTCGAGCTGTCGAAGTGTTTTTACATTTAACGGTGTCGTCGCACCGATGCGCTTCCTGAAGGGGAAAGTCTGACGTGGTGCAAACTTCGACTTGTCGATTATACAGGTTACTTGGAAAATTTTATATTTTTTTTGTTTTCTTTTTCGTTACGATTTAGACCGACCTCCCGACGAAATTCAACGGAGACACTTTATATCGAGACCGTTGTTATTTCGTGCACGATCTTTCGATCAAAGAATCTATCGACAAACTCGAAAGTCAAACTTTTGTTTTTCATCGTCAAGGTTGGAGTCAGAATAGTTTTGGCAATGGGTCTTGCGTTGTTTTCTTGCAGGTCGATCGAGCGCCGTATCCGCCGAGTTCGCTGGGAGTTTTTACTTATCGCTACGCGGTAGCCAAGGTCATAAATAAAAAAATTTCAAAAATTGAACTCCATTGGAGAAATCATCGCCAGTTTCACGGTTGTCTGTCCTATGGTGAGGATGAACAGAAAGCCGAACAGCGCCACTGCCAGATTAAAGCAGGATTATCTGAGGTTGAAGAAAGATCCGGTACCGTACGTGGTCGCCGAGCCAGTTCCAGCCAATATACTGATTTGGTAATGATTATTTTTTTTTTCCTTTGTTTCTCCTTTGTTATATCGAAATAGACAGATGCGGCTGTTACTCTGCGTGCAGATAGCTATCGGATAAGATTGGAAGTTATCAGTTTCAGAGGAGTCGCATTTATAACTGAGATAATTATTTATTTATTTATTATACGGGTTAAGCCCATTTTTATAATATTTACAATTATTTTTACAATATTTTTACTACTTACGAGTGTGCACAAATGCGCAATGTGCCCTTGCAGCAGTAGAATACAATAAGAGAGGATAAAAAAGAGTAATTATTATATACAGTACAGTTGATGCTACGACTAGATTAATTATAATTGTGTTATAATTATTATAATTGTATTTTAATTATGGACAAGCCTGACTAACATTTTCTACCCCGTAAAGGTTTTTCTGCTTCTGAGATTTTGCATACTTCAAATAACTGTATACGACTGTTACTCTACATACAGACAGCTATCAGACAAGATTGGAAATTATCAATTTCACAGGAGTCGCATTTATAACTGGGATAATTATGCCCAAATATGCCTAGCATTTTCTACCCTGTAAATGTTTTTCTGCTGCCTTCATTTTTACATACTTTACATAACTGTATCTACAATTATAACGTGAGTTTTATTATGGTCATGTCTTGTTAAACAAAAAAAAAAATGTTTACCTGGAAATCCAGAATTCCATGAAAAAATCGATTGGAATAAATTGATTGATCGATTTTTTTCAATGTTTCAGGCATTATGTCGTCAAGGGTCCGGAGAACACACCGTACGAGGGTGGTTTTTATCACGGCAAGTTAGTTTTCCCAGGTGAGTTTCCGTTCCAACCGCCGAGCATCTACATGACGACACCGAACGGCAGATTCAAGGTGAACACGAGGCTGTGTCTCTCGATATCCGACTTCCATCCGGACACGTGGAATCCGGCATGGAGCGTTTCCACGATACTCACCGGCCTCCTAAGCTTCATGGTAAACACCAGAGATTACACATTTTTTTAATCCACTCAAGCTTTAAAGTTAATTTAAAGTTAATTTAAAGTTAATTTAAAGTTAATTTAAATTTAATTTACAGTTAATTTAAAGTTGATTTAAAGTTAATTTAAAGTTAATTTAAAGTTAATTTAAAGTTAATTTAAAGTTAATTTAAAGTTAATTTAAAGTTAATTTAAAGTTAATTTAAAGTTAATTTAAAGTTAATTTAAAGTTAATTTAAAGTTAATTTAAAGTTAATTTAAAGTTAATTTAAAGTTAATTTAAAGTTAATTTAAAGTTAATTTAAAGTTAATTTAAAGTTAATTTAAAGTTAATTTAAAGTTAATTTAAAGTTAATTTAAAGTTAATTTAAAGTTAATTTAAAGTTAATTTAAAGTTAATTTAAAGTTAATTTAAAGTTAATTTAAAGTTAATTTAAAGTTAATTTAAAGTTAATTTAAAGTTAATTTAAAGTTAATTTAAAGTTAATTTAAAGTTAATTTAAAGTTAATTTAAAGTTAATTTAAAGTTAATTTGAAGTTGATTTAAAGTTCATTTAAAATGAATTTTAAGTTAATATTAAGATAATTTTAAGTTAATTTAACGTTAATTTTTGGCCATACGATTCCGTCATGGATTCAAATTTTCATCTGCCATTCCAGATCGAGAAGAGTCCAACACTTGGCAGCATCAACACAACGGACTGGGAAAAAAGACAATGGGCCTTACAGAGCTTGGATTTTAATCTGAGAGACAAAATGTTCTGCGAACTGTTTCCCGAGACCGTTGCGGTAAACAGAAAATCTACTCTCCAATCTTAAATGAAAAATTCGTCACTCTGTGATTCATCGTCTTACGTCTCAATGTTTTTTTAAATTTCTTTTCCTATCCAGGAAATAAATGTAGAGCTCGAGCGGCGGAAAGAGACGGAAAAACAGACGAGGCATCAGTCAACAACCGCCGAGGTATCGTCGCTGATACGAGATCAGTTGCAGCGCGAGCAAAGTCCACTCCACAGCGCCCTCACGAATCTGTTCGTCATAATAGGTTTCGCGGCTTTCGCCTACAGCGTTAAATACGTTCTCTGGAGTATCGCGATGGAGTAAGGAAGAAAACTAAAAAAAAAGAAAAGAAAAGAAAAAGAAACTGCCCTGATAAACGTTCCGATTTGCGTTCCGATTTCTCTCTCTCGTCAGTGGGTGAGGCGACGGAAGGGGGGAGAACAATATTGCTGTACTATTTTGCAGAAGCCAAAGTTGCGACGCTCCGAGTTTCGCCCGAAACGTTCTCGTCGGGCCGTTTCTCGGCGTCTCACGCTTCGACCAACCGGGTGGGGGAGGGAAAAAAAAGCTTGTCGCTCGATGGCACACGACGAGTTTCGCAGTGGTTCGATTCTCCGATATATAATTCCGCAACCGATAAATGTAAATAAATAGCATGAGAACCGCGAAGTACGGCACGGTTCTTAGTTGGATGCACGGTTTTCCTTGAATTGAATAGCCTACGTCACGTCGGATAAAAAAAAATATATATAAAATATATATATATACATATATATATATATATATAGTAATATCCATCTACTATATTAGCAAAGAAACATTTTGTAATAATAACGCTAATCTCGGAGTTCAAAAAGAAAAAAAAACAACATAAAACAAGATTATAATAATATCGTAAGTAGGGAATTGTTTTGAGGGCTTCCTGTTATTTCATCGCGTCGCAAGGCATCAAAATTGTCTATTCGAATCGTCATGCGAATTGCGCGGTTGTTTTCTTCCTTTTTCATTTTCATTTTTCTGAAAAATGAGAAAAACCATCTAAATTATGGTATCGTTTGCTATATCTTCTCGCATATATTTATATATATTGCAAAGTTCTAGTGTACGTTTTGTTTTTTTTTTAATTCGATTAATCTTGTTGGCCGCCGTTGTATTCACAAGTTTATCCGCACCTCCGTGGTCCGACCCGTGTCTCGTCCTACATACTCGCGACGGACGATTATTTCTTTGTACATAGCCGTATTACACCTATAAAGTTGCTCGCCCAGGCAGTTCGAGCGTCGTTGCTGGGAAACGAGCGTCGAGCGATTGAGAGTAAGAGGGAGAAGAGATGACTACTATTCTTGGTACTGTAGACAGCGTTAGCGGCAGCGTCAGCAGGCAGCACGACACTCGCTTCACTCGGTTTACATACTCGCGTGCGCGCTCACCGTCAGCGACGTATAAACTGTTAGAATTTTCATTCAATGCAGCGTCTGTCCGAGTGCGCTCGCGGAGAAGGACTTCGAAGGCTCCTGTGCGAATCTCGGTCGGATTTATATGTAAAGCGAAGCTCGAAGCGCGTATATTATACTTTCGCGTCCTTACTCTTGTCTCCTGAAATTCTCGACCCGTCGTTCCATCCGAGGGATCGAGAGCTCTCGTTGATGGAAATAAAATTAAAAAAAATGTCATCGATCCATTCGAGAAAAATACTTGTAGCGGGACAATAAAATATGATATTTAAAGTTGACGTTCTCTTCGATGACTCATTCATTTTATCATCTATTAAGATAATGTCATTGTTGTCGATTGAGAAGTTGGTCGAATTGATTTCTATTTTTCGATCAAAGGCTTCGGTGGATGCATCGATGAATCGATCGATTAAATTAGTCGGTAGGTAATTGAGGCGGAGAAAATCACTGTCAGAAGAAAAATTGTTTTCCTCATGCAGCATCTTTCCTCTAGCGCTTATTTTGTCTTCTCTTTAAGAATTGTAAAAATAAATATCATAGATATATTGGTAAATCATTTTATAATAAATTAATAAATAAAAATAGTAAAAAACGAAAAACTTATGAAAATTATCGTAGGATTAATTTCAAAGGGCCAATGCGGATGGAACTTATGTTATTGTAGCTAATCCTTGAACATGTGTCTGCGTGACTTTTTTTTTGTCCGCAAGAAGTATTTCCCGAGCTCGTTCTCGTAGTCTCCGAAAACCTCCCGCTAAAGAAGCTAACAACAATTAATTCGACCACGAAATCCTGCTGAGAACTGCCTTGTTATTTCATGGTCGAATTAATTGTTGTTAGGTTCTCCAACATGTGTTCTTTATTATGATTGAAATACTACTGATATGTATATGTAAAAGGGCAATGACCATTAATCAAGTAAATAAATTAGTAATTATTTTCTTGATTAGCGGGCATTGCCCTTTTACACATATATCATTAGTATTTCAATCATAATAAAGAACACATGTTAGAGATTTTTCTATAAAATTAATAAATCCACGTACAATAGTATAAAAACACAAAATTTCCAATATTATTAAATTTCCATAACTTCACTCTTTATTATGAAATAAAAAATATTGAAAATTTTCAATTTTTTATTATGAAATAAAAAATTGAAAATTTATGAAAAGTATCGTAGGACAAATTTCGGAGGGTCAATACGGATGCACCTTATGTTATCGTATCTAATCCTCGAACATGTGTCTCGGTCACTTTATTTTTTTTTTTACTCTCGGGAAGGATTTCCCGAGCTCGTTCTCGCAGTCTCCGAAAACATCCCGCTAAAGAAGCAAACAGCAATTAATTCGACCGCGAAATAACAAGGAAGTTCTCAGCAGGATTTCAGTGCTCACCGTGCGTGCGAGATTCCGGCACTCGTCGCCGGTTAAGCATCACGTTCGGTGTCGCAGGGTCCGCCGGCGTCACCCTCGAAATTTGGGAACTCACGCCCACGCGATGTAAATCATCGTATAGCCACAGGCGCCAGGACACCGGCCGGCCCGCAGCGTCTCGGCTGAGATCCTGGCCAAATAAGATGCACGTGTATCGGAATCGACGGCAGGATGTGTGATCACGGATTACGGCGATTTACGAGGACCCGCGGACGATGAAACGCACCCACCGATGTTAAATCATCCGCTCTACACGTACTTTTGTTATTTTACAGATTATTCTATTTTTTCGCCGATACGATTTCCTGGTCTCGTGGATTTTATCGCCACGAAACCTGCAGAATGTTTCGTCGTACGGAAACATAAAAATAAAAACTATAGCCTCGAGATACCGGTGGCGTTTTGAATTCTACTGTTAGCGACTCTTATAATATTGTCAATTAATCTTGGCATGTTAATATTAAAAGCCTATAATCAATTATATTTTTCGTTACACTTCGTACTCGATTGAATTATAGTGGTTTGATCGTTCGCAATCTCCTGTAATTTTTAGAAAAAATAGTTTGCAATGCGAGTTTGGGTTTCCGATTGATATACCGAAAAAAATCGCAAATAAATTTATAAAATATTGAGAGACGTGCAGCCGCTCAGATTTCCTTTATTATCGGCTTGGACGAGCATTTTGGATTCAGCTTTTGGCGACTCTTATTAAAATCAATAATATACGGTCTGAAGGACTCAGGTCGATGTCCCTTTGTCAATCCGTATAATTATCGTTTGGTATAAAACTATTATACGATAACATGAATAACTGTATAAATATATAGCATTGGCAATAAATGTATTTTACTACCACTCAATAATATTTTTCTTTACGCTTGTTACTCGATCGAATTATAGTGGATTGTTCGTTCGCAATCTCCGGTAATTTTTGGAAAAATAGTTTGCAATGGGAACTTTGGTTTGCGATTGATATACCGAAAAAATTGTAAATAAGTTAATAAAATATTGAGAGACGTGCAGTTGTTCAGATTTCCTTTATCATCGGCTTGGACCAGCATTTTGGATTCAGCTTTTGGCGACTCTTATTAAAATCAATGATGTACGGTCTGAAGGACTCAGGTCGATGGCTCTTTGTCAATCCGTATAATTATCGTTTGATATAAAGCTAGTATAAGACGATAACATGAATAACTGTATAAATATATAGCATTGGCAATGAATGTATTTTATTACCACTCAATAATATTTTTTTTTACGCTTGTTACTCGATCGAATTATAGTGGATTGTTCGTTCGCAATCTCCGGTAATTTTTGGAAAAATAGTTTGCAATGGGAACTTTGGTTTGCGATTGATATACCGAAAAAATTGTAAATAAGTTAATAAAATATTGAGAGACGTGCAGCCGCTCAGATTTCCTTTATCATCGGCTTGGACCAGCATTTTGGATTCAGCTTTTGGCGACTCTTATTAAAATCAATGATGTACGGTCCGAAGGACTCAGGTCGATGGCTCTTTGTCAATCCGTATAATTATCGTTTGATATAAAGCTAGTATAAGACGATAACATGAATAACTGTATAAATATATAGCATTGGCAATGAATGTATTTTACTACCACTCAATGATATTTTTTTTTACGCTTGTTACTCGATCGAATTATAGTGGATTGTTCGTTCGCAATCTCCGGTAATTTTTGGAAAAATAGTTTGCGATGGGAATTTTGGTTTGCGATTGGTATATCGGGTGTGAAATAATTAAAAAAAAATTAATTTAATTGATAAATTGGCGAGAGACGTGCAGCCGTTCCGATTTCCTTTGTGATCGGCTTGCACCAGCAGGAAGTCGGTCCCGAGAGGCTCTCGGAGCATCCACACCCAGTATCATCGTCCAGCGCGCTAGTGGGGAAAAATCTCTCGGTTCGAGGAATCATTTTACGTCCTCCGGTTTCCTGAGGCGCGAGAGACGACGCCGAACGCTCATTCACCCGAATCGCTGCAGCCACCCTCGCACTCTGGAGTCTACGTAGTCCGGTATGGAACAGCGACGCCGCTACGGGATAATTAACTGTGTCGGGACGACCTCATTACCGGTCTTAATGAGCTGCCATGACTGACCCCGTGCGTTCTCCTCCTTAGACCCGCCAGACGTCGGTCCACGAATGCCGGAATCATATTTACGAACTCTGAGAGAAATTTTTGTGGGCACTCGATATTTTTTTTTCTCCTCTCGATGAAAAAAATCCGGAATTACATTAAAGGAAGAAAATAATTAACAAATGTATAGTGAAATAAACAATTGCCATTACATTTAATGAATTCCGAGTTAGCGTTATTTTATTGACTGCATTTTATTGATTACATTATCGACTGTATTTTATTGACTGTCCTTATTAACTCATTCAAAAAAATTATATTATGATTGAAATATAGATGGATATAAATATAAATTTATGGATATAGATATATAAATTTATAAATAAATATAAATTTTAATATAAATTTATGGATATAGATATAAATTTGTTGGGCTCTGGGACAAGTCACCTAAGAACCGGAGCGTACAGAGATTAATAGGAAGCAACTTGAACGCAATCAAAAATAATCGTGAAGTGAAAGAGAAAAAAAAAAGCGGTACGAGAAGCAATTTCGTAATGAAACGTGAAACTTCTCTAGCAGCTTGAGAAACAGAAGAAAAAAAAAATTACGGTAATTTCAGTTCACTCTTTATACCGCTAAAATATCGTTATTTCGCCTTCTGCGTGTATGTGTTCGAGAGCTCACGCTGCCGGTGTTTGCGAATGATCGTTTTATTGTAAAAAAAAATCTTACCCGACTAATGGACATTATAGTTTGGCCGGCTAAGCCATCTTAGTCGGCGAAGATGCTCTGGCCGGCTAAAAATTAGCCGCGGCTCAGCTGCCTAAGATCGTTTGGGCGGCTAAGGATTGGCAGCAGTTGAACCGGTCATCAATTTTTATTGTGAATTACAAGGAAACTTATGAAATTAATGAGATATTCATATTTGACACATTACCTGTTTTGTTTATTAATTCCTACACTATTGTTATTATTTTTTATTTCTGTACAATATTTTGCCGGCCAAACTACAATGGCCATTAGCCGGATAAGATTTTTTTAGTCAAGACTGCATTAGACTATTTACCTAATTTTTTAGGCACAGCGAGCCGGGACGGAGAGTCGGGACTCCTCCCGGTGGAGGCCTTCGTAACGCAGTGAGTTCGAGCTTTAGTGCCGGGCATAAAACGGTCACAAGGGAGCCCGGTGAAGCGGGCTCGGCGATCGCGAGAAACTCTGTTCGAGATACCGGGAGAAAGACGGGTGAAGCTGTTGGAATAAGTAGACGGGGCGGTATTATGGATCGGCTCTAAATATGACGTACGTCGGGCGAGGCCGTCGCGGCACTAACGACGGGCGATGCATCATCCCAGTGAAAACAGAGGAAGTGACAGAAATTGCGCTGATTTAGCCGAGACTCCGGAGAGATAGAGAAAACTGACGGCGAACTCGTCGCCGCTCCCGAGCCTCGGAGATGAAGGAAGACGATGATGGAAAAAGAAGAAACTCAAGCCCCGGCGACTCGGAAGGTATAACAGCAGATGTTAACCACCTAGAACACAAATCCTGCCTCGCATCTATTCTACCCGTTCCGTCTCAATGTTTTCCTACAATAATTTCTCACTTTTTTTTTTTCAACCCTTTGCTACTACATTCTCGACATTAGGTTTTCCGGGATGTGTTAACCATCGCGTCGCTGGAGCGGGGAAGAAGGAAATGAAATACAACTGGTGAGAAATAAAAAGCTGATTTGAGAAGGGATTAACCTTAATGAGATTATTGCATCCAGATGTGTTCCGTGGGGGGGAAATTTTGCCTCGGTTACTTGTTCTTATGAATTATGGTAGACTGGGATTATAATAATGTCGCGGTGAGGCTTTGGATCCTCAAAGTTAAACTTAAGTTTTTTCGGAATCTCAAATTTGTGTGTCAGTGAAGTAAATTTCTCTATAGCTTCGGGATGAAAGGGTGGTCCGTATTACCGAACTACGGATGATCCATAAAAATCGACGAAGCTCCGCGGACATTTTTAAATCCCACTGGGAAGTTCAACACTTAAAATACCTCAAGAACGGGAATGCAGTTTTAGATTTTTTTAATCTCATTGAGCGCAAAATTCAACACTTAAAATACCTCAAGAACGTGAATGAAGTTAGATTTTTTAAATCCCATCAGGAACAGAATTCAACACTTAGAATATTTCAAGAAAGTGAATGAAGTTATAGATTTTTTAAATCTCATCAAGAGCAAGATTCAACACTGAAAATACCCCAAGTAACTGAATAAAGTTGTAGATTTTCTTAAATCCCACGAAGCGCAAAATTCAACACTTAAAGTACCTCAAGTAACTGAATGACCTTATAGATCTTTTTAAAATCCCAAGAGGAGCAAAGTTCAACACTTAAAATACGACATTGAGTGAATGCAGTTTTACACTTTTTAAGCCCACCTTTGTCATCCAACTGGTCCATTTAACCGGTTCTGCCGATATCGGCCACCTCAACTCTATCGGTGCGTCGTTTACGAAACGGTTCTTAACATTCGACCATTCGTCTCGACCAATCTCGGTTCTCCGGCCGAGCGGGCTCACTCTCGACTGTCTATGTTTAGTTTTAGTCGGTTTTCTCGGATTTCCGTGAGTGAAAAGCGTTGCCGGACGGAACAAGGGGCGAGAGAGTGCGAGACAGGTCGCCTACGGTAGTTCTGCCGCTTGTTTCTTGTGGCTGCTGCTGCCGGTTCTCGGTCGACCGTTTTACGATCGAGAAACGTAACGCGCTCTTTCCTCGAGCTCCCTCCCCAGGTCCAACGGTACCGAACGATTTACATTACTCTCTTCAGATATCCCAGACCGAGTTTCTGTTGCCGGGCGCCGAGCATATAACGAGGAGGAACGAAGCACCGAGAGAAACGCCGAGGGACTTCGGAAAATATACGAGAGCAAGTACACTCTCGTCTCTGTTGTCGATTCCTTCGAGCGGGTTTACTACCCCCTCGATCACGAGCTCGAGTGATCTACGAGCGGCGCCGAAGCCGACTTGGGTGATCCCCGAACGACCCTCGACGAGAAACTCTCCCGACTCCGGGCTACTTAGTAGCTGCGTACAACGACTAAATAGCTTTGAGTCGCGACGATTGAAGTCTCTCGGTATAGCACACCGAGGTACTCAAAAATGAAGCTCGCGGGCTTCGAAGTACAGCCGGTTTAACACCGTGTACTAAACAACGGAATTTTGATTTTTTTAAAAATGTTTGCTGATAAGGAAAAAATTTTATCTATAGTCATTCTTCAATTTATAAGAATCTGTTGATTGTCATGAATTAAATATAGGTAAAGGTATATTTAAGATAAAATTGTGGATTTGTTTATTGGTTTCGATGTTTCCCACCTCCCCCCCTTACGAAATTCCGAAATATCATTCTATATGGTATATTTGCAAAAATAGTTTTCATAGCATGCGAAATGGATTTTGGAAATCCGAAATTCCATTCCCTATGGAGTCGATTTCCACGTGCTATGAACCATGCAATCCATGAGAGAGCACACCGAAAAAACGGTTTGGTAATATCAATCTAAGCTGCGGTTGCTGGTGGAAAATGACATATTTGGTCGATTGAAAGAAATATTTAGTTGATTGAACGAATGTTTAGTTGTTTGACCGAATATTCAGTTGCTTCAACAAATAGCTACTTGGATTTAACAAACATTTTGTTCAATCGACCAAATATTTCTTTCGCCACCCGCAACCGCAGCTTAGTTTGATATTACCAAGCCTTTTTTTCGGTGCACGAGCCAACATAACTGCTAGTATTAAATATATGATAAAGGAATTTTCGCGAATAATTTTCTCCATTTATTTTAAAATAACGATAATACATTGGGCGAGCTTCGCAGACAATCGTCTGAAAAACTCTTCCAATGAATTATCGTTATTCCAACAATTTATCGAACCACCGTTCGTTTTTCGAATTCCATTGTAATTTTCATCGGGCAATCCTACACTATAACGATGAAGATAACAACGAAGATATCTTCGTTGTTATCTTCATCGTTATAGTGTAGGATTGCCCGAAGAAGATTATGATGGAATTCGAAGAAAAAAAAAATGATGTTCCCGAGGTTGGTCTTTGATGTGCGGATTATTGGATATTTTGTAAGCGAAGTCTTGGTAATTGAAACTTTGACGTCACATTCTTTATTTATCTGTTCATCTATAAAATCTTCGGGTCATATATAGGGAGCAATAACATTACATTTGTGAAGGAGTCACGAGTGCGATCGTAAACGAGTAGTAAAGCTCGATCGTTACACGGGATAAACGACGCGAGACGGAACGACGGAAGAGGAACGGCAGATGCTGCCGCTGGAGAACGGAGACAGCTCCGCGTCTCTGCCGTCCCCGGACCGCCGCCTGCACGGGTTACCCGTATTGTATCCATGGAATCGGGCTTCGCTTGGATTGGCTCGGACGCTCCTTGGTTGACATCTCTCCGAACCAATGGACGATCACCGAATGGGCGGAGATTCTCGGGGTCTTATCGCGATTACATCGAAATTCACTTCGTACGCTATTACCTTCAATTTTTTGGTTTTTTGGGAAAAATTCAGGTCAATGAAATATATATTTTGTGATAAAAAAATTTTATGAATAAAAAAATAATTTTATATTAAAAATTAACAAAATATAATACTTGACAATTTTGAGACACTACCTCTTGTATGAAAATTGTGAAGGCGGAAAAAAAGATGTCTCGGACGCTCCGTGGTTGACATCTTTCCAAACCGATTTAATATCAAGAAATGAGCGGAGATTCTTGGGTTTTTATCGCGATATCATCGAAACTGTCTCACTTCCATAAGCGTTGCCCTCAATTTTTTTTTTTTCATAAAAATTCAAGGCAATCGATCCCCAAATCAAGATAAATTTTTAAAAATCAAAAAGATTTTTTTTAATCAAAAAAGTTTTCAAAGAAAAAAACGTTATATTAAAAATTAATGAAATATTTTACTTGACAATTTTAAAAGTGTATCTATTGTACAAAAATTAAAGGCGGAAAATAAAGAAATACATGGAAGTTTTTTTTTCATTTCAACAAACCATATCGATCGACTATGTCGTTACTCGACGATTTTTAGGTATGAAATGTCGGCCTTAAGTACGTAGAACTATGCGTTTGAAACATCAGAGTCGTGGGTGAGTTGAAGAAGAAAGAATGAATAGATTGACGTCGCGAAGTGCGCGTCTTGTAAATTGTTTATCGATCCAGGGACGTTCGCGAACGAGCCCGTGACTTCTGCCGCATAGCGAGACGCTTGATTCACGATCTTCAAAGATACACCGAAGCCGGGAGCGACGAGCGTGGCTCCCTCCCGTTTCGTTGCGTAAATTTCCATGTAGCTGCGCAATATAAGTAGATAATACGCTGAATTCGTTCGGCTCGTCGGAAAAAACCACGGCGCATGCGCACACGCGAGCGAGGAATCCGGATTGAAAAAAAAGGCACAAGTGTGTAGTTCTCATAACTGATGTTTTTTTTTATTATTACAATTACCATCTTTATATAAAAATACTGTACAATATGTATATATATATATATACTACGCTACGTGTTTATATCGATAACTAAACGTATAAGCAGCGAGCCTGCGGATGAGCGTGTACAAAAAAAAAAAAATTGCCCCGCTTTACCCGCATGCGCGAAGCTGTCGAAGGAATGGAAAACTAATATTTTCTTTAAACGCAGAGACGTGCGCTCCGTCTCTTACGAGCTAGAAACGTCCGCGGCTAGCCGCAACTGTTGCGCGTGAGAAATTTGATATTTACAGGATGAAACACGCGATATACACTTCCTATGTTCTAAATACCACATATATTTACATAGAGAACAAGACGCCGAACTCGTCGAAACGTAAAATTAATTTTTCTCGGCGGCTCGATTTGTTTGATTTAAAAAATAAATTATTGCATTATCCGGCCTCGCTGGCACGCGCGCCACGTACTGTACATCGGGAAATTTACAGGTTCGTCGAACGCTCGATCGTTGATTAATCTTAACCTCTTAAACGAATATATCTTCGAGTCTATGTACAATTTTTTTTTTTTTTCAACAACGGTCTTTGGTTTTTAAGCTGTATGGGCAAGGCACGATAAAGGCACTTAAGCCATTTTCTAAGCAAATATCGATTATCTTAAACGTCTAACGAAATAATTGTGAACGCGAATGCTCGACACTCTCGTCAATTAAAATCACATATCGCTACGTGGAATATACACATACACATATAAATATATATAGATACATCCGATAATACAAACGAATAGATTAGAAATAAATACGCAACGGCAATAAACCGCGAGTGAAAAAGAGAAACCAGGATATCAATGTACGAGCGAATAAAATAAATATCGGTGGATTACAGCCGAAAGAATGTATCTTGTCTTGGAGCTTTGTTTGTAAATTTGATTGCAGCCAGCGAAAAAAATAAAATAAAGAATCAAAAAAGAATTAAAAAATTCTAACAAAAAAATTGTCTCGGTCGTCGAAAGATCTCCGACTATTCGCTGCGCAAAGAAAAATAGTGTTTAGTGACCTATAAACTGCGAGTGAAAAAGAGAAACGATCGAACGAAGAAAATAAATATCGATGGCCTGGAGCCGAAAAAAAATGTTTCTTGTTTTGGAGCTGCGATTTAATAGATCGGATTAGAGCGAAAGAAAAAGAAAATTCTAATTCAAAAATTGTCTCAGCCGACGAAGGATCATGGGCAGTTCGGTGCGCAAAGAAAAATAGTGTTTAGTGACGTTGGAGATTACGCATATTGAGATTGTTTTTGTAGTACCGGCGAGCCGGTTGGGAGAGGACCCAAAAAAATCTTTATTTTTTCGGGGTCGATAGAACGTCCCCGCGCATAGAAGTCCGACGGACTGCCGTGCGCTCTCCCATATTCCATCTCGAAACGGCGCCAAACGGTTACAACGACTCTTCTCTAATTGAATTCAAAGAGATTTATGGTCGGTCGGCTTCTCGTCGTGGACGCAGAAAAAACTGTCTCGTTTCGTCGGGCTCGCTACAAGCTTTTTTTGCTTCTTTTTTACGATCTCGGTCTTCCCGTCGCTCGTCGAGGGGGGGGGGGGGGGGGGGGGGAAGAAGAGAGCGAGGAACCCCGGTAATTATGAATGAATATTCAAAAAAAGACTCTTACCCCCCCTCCACTTCCGCAAAGGGATCGACGCTCCGAGGACAATCTTTCGAGAGCTCGACACTATTTCGATTTTATTTTTAATAAGTTTCTTTTTTCTTGCGTGCGATAATTGAGATGAACGAAGTGTTCCTCGATGTTCGCCAAGGCGATTCTCGCTCGGCTGCCGAAAAGCCGCGTTTCTTTTGCCGTCACATCCGCGAAGGGATCGACGCTCCGAGGACAATCTTTCGAGAGCCTCGCACTATTTTGATTTTATTTTTAATATATTTTTTTTTCTTTTTTTTTTTTTGCGTGCGATAATTAAGATGGACGAAGTGTCCCTCGATATTCGCCAAGGCGATTCTCGCTCGGCTGCCGAAAAGCAGCGTTTCTTTTGCGGTCACATCCGCTCGGGACGCTTTTTTTTTTTCTTTCCCATCTCCGCTGCTCTCATAAAGATTCACCGCAGTTAATATAAAGAAAGAAACGCCGCCCGAGAGGGGGGCATTAAGGGGCGGCGTGCGGCGTTCGTTAGGCGAGGCAAATTCGACTAGAAGTTTGCTTTGGCTGCTTTAAAATAACTAACTTAAATCTTCCGCCTCGGCTTTCGCGCCGGGGCCGCTGGATCTCGTCGGGCTCTCGGGCTTTATCGGGCGGGGCACGAAATATTCACACGGTCTCGTGCAACCGCGAAAGATCGTACGCTGTCTTGCGTAAACTATTATGACCGGGAGGTCTCGCGGTCCTCGGGCGATCACTGTTAACGTCCGTGAGCTCTCTCCGTCGATACCCTCAGGCATCGGGGAAAAAATAATATTTTGCTCGACTCGGGAGAAAAAGCTCGACGCTGAGGGCCCGGCTCGGATGACGAGCGATCTCTGTGCGCGGACAGAGACGAAAACGGGCGCCACAATGCTCGTATAAATATTTTTTTGAACTTTTTTCTTTTGGGACGAATCATCGAACACTCCTGACGAGTTGAAACAACTCGAAGGGGGCTTGAAATCATTTACTGCAAATTTCTCCTCGGTACACTTGGCGTGATATTTTTCTTTTTTTACTTTACGTAATTTGTATTTAATTTTGTTGGTGAAAAATTGATCTTTTTTTTAGATGGGTTATTTTACTCTTTCTTTTTTTCTCGGGCAAAAATTTGGTGTACCGAGGTAGCCGAGGACGTCTCGTAAATTTTCTCTCGGGGGGTCAAACTGCGTAACCGCACGCCTCGAGTGCCCGAGGGTTTCCGGCCCGATTGCCTCAGCAGAACAAACTTCCCCGAGACCCGGAAAATCCGGCAATAATCGTCGATTCATTCCCTCACAATGTCATTGTTGTGCGCGCTCGCGCCACCCCGCCAAGGGAATCCCCGAATGGGCGGAGCGTTGTTTCGTCCGTCCGAGCTCCGATGTATTTTCCGCTGGTACTTTCTTCGGTAAGGAATTCCACTCGAATTCTCAAAACTGGCGATAAGCTCAGGATCGGCAGGTCGAGGCTCGCAACGTGGACAATTCCCCGGCAATATTTCGGCAATTTCGGTACTTTCGTTCCAGCGAAAATAGGAAATTAACGTTTCTTCTTTCTTCTTTTTTTTTTTTTTTTTTTTTACCGAACCTTCGAAGTATTTTTGATTAAAAAAAGTTTCTTCGAAGACACCCCTCGATCACACCTTCTTCTCGACAGAAGGATAAAAAAAAGTTCTTCTCACGATCGTCGAAAGCGATCATTGAAAAAGCAATGGAATATTGTGTCTATAACGTCGTGTTCCAGTCGCCCTCCATTCGCCAGACGCTGAAAGCGTACGCCAGCTTCTCGTGCGTCATGTAGCTGCAGGACGACGATGCAATTTCTCTCGCCGCCAGCAGAGCGCCTCTCCTTTCGCCTGAAAATGAAAATGAAAGAAATAAATTAGCGCACATTCGACGGATAACAATATAGAGGATAAATTACCGCCGCTCGGCAATGAAAATTGTAATCAATTTTTTTTAAATCATGTCGACCGTTAACGCTCAAAGGCAAAATCTTTCATGATTTTGTATTGATATCCGCCTGTGGCGAAAATTTAGTCGTAAGCAGAAATGGTCAGCATCGGTGAAAAAAATTAATTACATCTTCCGTTACCAAGCGAGCTCGGGCTGGACGTGGAGGAAGGACTGTCGGCATCGTGTCTAAAATCTACGGGACTCCTTAATCTGTTCTTAAATTCGTCAGGTGGTCAATCAATTTTAACAATTAATTTAATTAATTTTGACAATCCACTTTGGGAATCAACGTTGAGAATCAACTTTGACAATAAACTTTAACGATAAACTTTAATAATCAACTTTAATAATGAACTTTAATAATCAACTTTAATAATCAACTTTAATAATCAACTTTGATAATCAACTTTAATAATCAACTTTAATAATCAACTTTAATAATCAACTTTAATAATCAACTTTAATAATCAACTTTAATAATCAACTTTAATAATCAACTTTAATAATCAACTTTAATAATCAACTTTAATAATCAACTTTAATAATTAACTTTAATAATCAACTTTCTTAAACCATGCCGACCATCAACGTACAAAAATAAACTCTTAAATGAACTTGCATCGATATCCGCCCCTCGCGAGAATTTACTCTTAACCGGAAACGCTCAGCACCCGTGAACAAAATTAATAACAATTTCCCTTACCGACCGGGCCCGGTCTGAACGGGTTAAAAGGCCTGTCGCACCGCCTCTAAAATCTACGAGACTCCTCGATCGGTTCTTAAACTCGTTGGTAGTTCAAAAACGAAGAAAGCATCACAACGGAAAGTGCGAGACGACGCTCTATTTCCATCGCCGGTATCGGGATCACTCTTCGCTCGCCGTAGCCGTTACAACGCCGGACACCGACCAATCATAAACGTCCTCGGGTACTTAGCGTCTCGATATCGTTAGTCACGCTAACTTACGAGGATCGTTTTTCGCGGCTTTAGCGGGCCAGCTTGTAACTCGTCAAATGGACTCTGAGATATCCGGACCAGCATAAGAAGTAAGAGGAGGGGGGGGATGATTTAATGATTCGTAAGGCGCGCCTCGAGGCTGAATTTTCACGTTCTCTCCCACACGAGTGACCGAATGCACATTTTCGCGCGTGCTCGCTCGCTTTCACCGGAATCGCGATCGTCCCTACTGTTATTCCTGCGGGCAAGAATAGCGAGGAGACTCGATTAACCGTCGCTCTTCGGCCTCCGGAGGAGGGGAGGGGGAAGGGGGGGATTTTCTTTGGTCTCGAAAACTGTTAATCACGAAGGGAGAGAGAGTTGACTAATTGGCCAAATATTTCGTACGTCTTGATACACGAGTATAATAATTTTCTGCGAGTACGAAGAAGCTCAACCGAGCGAATGCAGCGCGCATGCGTAGCGGCGCTGAATTATACGAGAAGCAGAAGCAGAAGCAGTGAGGGAAGCAGATAACAAAAAAAACGAAGCCACGGCGACCCGGGGGTCTGTTTTAATTACACTGCTCGTGTAGAGTAAACACAGCGAGGCTGCCGTGCAACGGAGGATCGTGTAAACAGGCAATCAACGGGACGGGGCTCGAGATCCGAGGAAGGATCGCTTCTTACAAACACCCGAGAGATGTGTAACGGCACGAGAAGACGTTCGATTCTCGAGAAGGCTCCCCCTCTTTCTTTGGGTTTTTTTTTTTTTTTCGGTTCTGGAGAGCGAGCACTCCGGGCCTTCGAGACTCCTGCCGTAAATCTTCGTCTCTCGAGTACTCGAGGAAAAAATTTAAACAAAACAGCGGTTCTAACTATCTTGCTAGGGAAACATTTCGATGTGTTGACTAAATGCTCGCTGCCGCGATTAATTGCCGAGGGAGCGCGATATTGCACGATTAGGATTGGGTTTTTTAAAAAGTTCTTTGTTTATTTTTTTCATTTCTGGAGAGTGAACACTCTGAGCTTTTGAGACTCGTTGGCGTAAATCTTCGTCTCTTGAGTGCTCGAGGAAATTTTTTAAAATAAAACAAAGGCCCGAACTATCTCGCTACGAAAACATTATGATGCGACCGTCTCGCCGTCGCGATCAAACGCCGAGAGGTTGCGATATTGCACAATTCAGATTGAATTGTTCGTGAATGCTTTCTGGGCGGGATGCTTAATGGGAAGATGCAAATGACGTGTTCGAAGAGGCTCGTAAGTTCAACAATTCTAGTTCACAAGCATCCGCAATTAAAAAAAAAAAATTGTTCATCAGCAAAAATCCGCTTTGTTGAGAAAAACAAAAGCAAACTTAAGAATCCTTAAAATAAATTCTAAAAACAAGTTGCGGACGTTCGAGGACGGGAAACATTTACGGAACCTACAAATCTGATTTTCACGCTTCAATTTCAGTCCTTCCCCCAATGGTTCGAAAATTTGGCTATTCGGACCCGCGCGGCTCAGCTTCAATTTCCGAACAATTAAAATTAAAAATAATTAATCAAAAAAGATCATTCGCTTACCGCTCTCCTCGTTTCCCTCGCTGTTCTCCAGGTTGCAGTGAATGACCTGATACAAGAAATCGATGTACCTCGTCGCGAGCTTGAGGGTCTGTATCTTGCTGAGTTTGTCGCTGGGCAGTGTGGGAATGTTTTTCCTGAGCAACGTGAAAGCCTCGTTGAGGCTCTGCGTCCTCTGTCTCTCGCGAACGTTGGCCATGACTCTCTGATTCTGTATCTCCTCGTAGGTGGCTCCGCTCTTTCTGCGTATCTTTGTTTTCGATCCGGAGGAGCTGGCGTTGCTCTCGCCCTCGGAGTCGTTGTTCTCGTTGCAACTGGACGAGGACTTTCTCTTTCTCTTGCCGGCGCCGGTGGCGCTCCTCGAGCCGGAATTCCCGATGTCCCGATCGAAGTTTCTCGTCGACGAGGCCTCGATAATTCCACCGAGATCGACGAGTCTTTTGGGGCTCTCGTACTCGTCGCCCAGCGACGATGCTTTGTTGTAGTCGATCTCGTGCTTGTACTCGATGACCTGCTCGCTCGTCGGATGATAACTCGGCACTCGTGAGTTCGTGATCTCCTCGCCGGAAGACGAGTACATCTGCGAGGGCGACGGCGTGAGATAAAGGCTCTGCTCGTTGTCCCGGCTGTGGCTGTGGTCGGACATGAAACCCGGCGAATTGTCGTTGAGCCTTCTCTCGTAATCCGGATTGTGAAGCTCCCGATCGTAGAGCATCTTTCCGTGATGCTCGAGCTCGTGCTGCTGCTGCGGCTGCTGGAGGAACCTTTTATCCTCGACCGGGTCGTAGACGAGATACGAGGCAGGTGGCTCGTACATCTGATGATGATGTGCGCTCGGGTGCAACTGGTGAGGATTGAAAACCGGCAAGCGGTGCTCGGTCGGACTGCTGAGATCCATCAAGTGGGTCGGCGATGAAAAACGCGCGTAGTGGTCGGGCGAGTTCGAGGCCGAACTTCCGGCGCTGTGAGGGATGCCGGAACTGTCGTTCAGCATGTAAATTCCCTGGACCCGCTGGGCCTGCAGGGCCACCGGGTGCTGCGCCTGCATCATCTGGAGGCTCGACTTTTGTCCTTTATCGTTGTTTCCTTCGGTGATTTAAAACTAAGAATTCACCGATTCACTCGCGTTTGTCTCTGGCGTTATTTCGTTTAAGTTCTTACGCGACGCGAATTACACTCGGATTCACTTTGAACAAAAAAAAAAGAACTCGTGATTCACGTTACGGAGTTTGGATTGAAAACTTAAGTGCGAAAGAAATGTTAAACAAAAAACAAGATTTAGTCGAAGGAGACGATGAAGAAGCGACCTTGTGCTACTCGTCTGAGGGGCACGAGTTGTCTGATGGTCGAGGCTCGGCGTCTTGCGGATGTCAGCCCGAAGAAGTCTTCGTTATTCCCCCCCCCCCCCCCCTCCCTGTCTCCTCCCCTCCCCTCCGCCGGTGCCACTCCTTCGGATGGCTTTGGCCCCACCCCAGGAGTTTTCTTTTGAATCCGTTCTGTCAGTCTCCCCCCTTCGTCCCCCTCCGGCCCTGCCGACACGGGAGGGACGGAGGAGTCGAGGAGGGCGAGCTGTATTAACGAGGGAACGGAACGGATGAGCGAGTAAGAGGAATAACGAGAAACCACGAGTTCTCTCTCTGGCTCAGCGCGCCCTCGCGACGCGCCGCTTGAACTTGGCTGCGCGTCGCCTCGAGAGTGAATCCTCGCGGGAAGGGGGAAGAGACTAGACGTCCGTTTCTCGCAGCTTTGCAAATTCGCATGGGAACGGAGGAGGGAAGGGGTGAAAGAGCCGAGACCCATCTTGAATATTTATATCGTCGCGGAGAGAGGAGACGAGCTCGGCTGGACCGGAGAACGATTCTCGAGCGGATCTTCGAGTTCTTCTCTGCACGGTTGATATTCGACTGTTTGGGGGATATGTGGGGGGGGGGGGGGGGGGGGAGTTTGAGTCGGGCGCGGAGAATGAAGGATCGGTGAAGTCAACGAGATGGATGCTTAATACGCTACGAAGATTGATCTGGTTGGGCTGGTAAATCAATTTGTCGCGATAACGGATTGGTCGCCTGCAAATTTATATGTAGGCCAATTTTCTTGTGCGATCGTTTTTTGGGGACCAATAATTTTTGTTGTTCGAACATTTTTATGGTCCAAACATTTTTGTGGTCCGATCATTTTTGTGGGCCATCCAATTTGTCATTTCAAATGTATTGTTTATTTTTTTGGTTACAGTAAGGCGACTCAAGTAGCTCTTTGGCCCACATATAGCTCGATGGACTATGTATGGCGGTAAAAAAAAGTACGAAGCCTCTGGCCTATTTAATTTCTCGGTACGAGCCGTCGACGCTGAAAGACCGAGTGCTTCGAGTACCTCCGGTCGCTCATCATTCTCATCAATTTATCATCAACGTTGTACTATCGATTCTTCTCAATTTTTTTCTTTTTCCAGGAAATTCCACATAATTTCATTCAGCAACAACTTCGTTGGGTACAATTTATTTTAAAGCTCATATTTACTTCTTACTCTACGTTATTACGAAACAGTCGGGGCACGCATAAACTCTTATAGTTTCAGAAGGGTCTCGGAATTATTTCTGCGCGCTATCGAACGAAGAAGGCAAAAGGAATTTACCACGAGAATTCCGAGGCCCCTGACCGAGGGGGAAGTAACGGCGATGAGTTACCGCCCTACGGATGCCAAAAATAGTAGATTTCGGGCTTAAAGAATTTTTTCTAAAAAACAGAACTCCTTTCTCTTCATCTCGCTGTTTGATATATAAAAAAAAATTCATAAAAAATTAAGAATAAAAAAACTTGAACTTTCCGTGGGCGCTATTAATTTTTGCGCACTCACGCCAAGTCATCGTTTCGGTGGCTCTTGGAAACGCCGGATTCTATTGCGAAGCTGGAGAACGCCGAAAACGCGCTTTTTTCTCCGTCGCGACAAGAAAAGCTCAGCGCCTGATCGATGGCGTCCTCGGATTGGGGACTCGTGTTTGTTGTGACGGAAACAGTCCGCTCAATGACAGCGATAAATCGCGTGAGTTACTTTATTTCCCGTGTTGAAATAAAGTTCCTAAATTTCGTATCCTTATCACCTGCTTGCCCGTTCTCTCACAGCTGACGTGCTCCGGTAAGAACGCGCGCCCAATAACTGAAGGTGGATAAACTTTATACCTATGGGCGTGGTAAATAGAGACCCACTCGTGACTCAGTATGTTCTCTTTGATCATCGCCGTCAGAGAATAATTATCCGGACGAGGTCTGGCGAGGAAAACCCACCGAGAGCCTCCGCTCCATTATTTATCGTTTCCCTCATTGAACTTCTGATATTGGATCGTCGCCAACACTTCGTTCACGCTTTGAAAATATTTTTATCCGCGCATAGTACAGAACTATTTTTTTTACCTTTATTAAAACGATTAGAACGTTCGGCAAAGAATAATTTAAAAAATCGAACAATTTACGATTTATGGGTATAAATATATCTAATATATTCTAATTATAATTATTGTACAGTTACAATAATTTTTTCACACATTTGTCTCCGATCAAATTTTCTTCTTAAAGTGCAAAAAGCTATGGAGATATTTGTGGTAAAATGGAATATTTTGGTCGATTGAAAAAATTTTACGTATGTGGTACAAAAAATTTTTTTAATCCATCTCGAATGGAGGTGTTCCGTTTTGCCCCGCTGTCCGTCTACGAGCCTTCGGTCGATAACCGGAAGATCTTCAATATACATTGCGCTATAAAGAAAAATCATAAATGTGAATATTTTTTGCTAATCTTTTTTCAATTAATCGTTAATCATACCGAGCGGATTGTTGTCGATCGGAAATCCACGGGTTGGCGGGTTCTTTGATTCGAGTCTGCAGCGCGCGATTTGCCTGTTGAGACAGACGTCCAGACGACTGCGCACGTGGACCATCGGCAGTCGCGTAACGTGTACATCACGCGTACGCGAGCGGGAAGATTGCACGAGAGTGCATCGCACGCATAATTAAATCCGCGTTAATATCGTGAAACGTTGCGTGGCCGAGAGGCGCTAGCATGTGTCTTTGAGAGCGATCTTGCCAGAGACCGTTCTACCGGGAGGAGCGATGGAACGACGGCAAGACACACCACAAGTGAGATATTAATTACGCGAAGATTGCAGAAAATGATATAATTGCCTTTGGAGAGAGAGAGAGGGACGGAAGGAAATCCCCCTCGGAATTTTCACGCGTGCGTAGACCTTAATTGTTCCGTCAGAACATCGCGCGAGCTAGACGACAATTTCCCGCGTAAATTCGCACTGACTTTATTTCTTTTTTATAATTTTGCTTCCTCATAGAGGAAGCTTTGTTTTCGTGAAAAAAATATTTTTCGAGATTTTAGTGTCAGAGTGCTTAAAATAGTCCGAAACGTCGAGAAATGTGATGCAATTCAGAAAATGCTTTCGAGGAAGCGATATGAAAATTTTTACTTTTTTTTCTTACGAATAGCTGGGCTATAATATTTTTTCAAGATACAAGTTTGGGTGTTCCTCTCACCAGCGAAAGAACGAGCCCAATGCGACTCGAAGTTTTGTACTAAAAGTTTATGTTTGTACACGCTGACTCGACATCATGCTATTTTCTCGGATAATCGACATCATGCTATTTTGTTAGAATAATAGTATGTCATGTCTTGAATCTTTATATCTGCATCGAACGCAGAACCGTGAAGTATGACATGGATGTCTTCAGTACCTGGAATATAAAGAACCCATTAATTGTATTTTATTGTATATTGTACAGACTTTTTGTGTTAATAAAAGACCGATCGCTCTCACCTGCCCGAAATTTCTCATGGACAAGACAAAAAACTTTCCGGCTGTTAGGTTGCAAGGCACGTTACAACGCATTATCATCAATCGTAGGAGCTTCTGAGACTTAGGCGGCAGCTTGTACCACTGGCTATCGTAACTGCACGGTACGCCCTTTTTTTTATGAAGCCACGCCACCAATCTTCAACTATTTACTCACATGTAGAAGTGAATACTGATACTGTGATTCATCAGAATTTGGGATATGTAGCACTCTACGTATAAGTGGAATATTATAGTCAATGCAAAGCCTATGAATCTGGCGGTTGTTTCGGGATTGCTTTTTCTCCAAAGAATCTAAATTTACACGTAATTTATCTGTGAATTTGTGAAAAATTATTCATCATGGGTTAATTCTTTTACCTGAAGTCCTATTAAGTTAAGCATAATCATGCCAAACCCGACGACACAGAAGATAGTCCATTTGTGAATTCCCTCAATGAGGTTGGCGTAACTGACGATAATTAATTCATCGAATTTTTAGTTTTACCTTTACTACATAAATTCTGTGAACTGTCTTACTCGATAGCATCATTGTGTCTGTCGATACAGGAAGCAATGTCTACCATGTTCCTTTTGTCCATGTCATATGACGTTCCTCCTGATTGTACTGATGGATTATTATTCCCGATTCGTCTGAATTTGCACCTGAAGATTCCAGTTATAACTTCATTATGCTGATCATTACAATCAACGAATCATTGACTCACCCCAACGCTGCAAAAACACCACAGACGTGTTGCACGAAAATTATAAATATAATTTCACTGATCACAATGATTATCGCACCAATACACAGGCATAAGAAAGTATACGTAATAATGGAAAAATAATATTTCTGCATGTCGATATAATAATAGTCAGCGGGAGATGGAAATTGTCCAGGCGCGGTACCGTTCTTCAGCAAAACGTCGATGATCTTCGGTATGGTCGTTTGGGCCACATAAATAAAAGCCACTGAATATGTCTCAGCTGCATGCAACGTCGATAAATTTATAAAACGCTTGTCAACTGTTAAACTGCTCCTTACCATAATCGATTAACCTGTAAATGCAAGAGACATCTTTCTCCCCCGTTCAGCGTATTCGTGAAGAATGTTAACTTCTTGTTCCCGAGACCACACTAGCCAATCCGTACGAATACCATTCAGCAACTTCATTATTTGTTGCCGGTACCACAAACAACTAATCCCTTTCGCAGCGCAAGATGCTTCGAAAAGGAATACTACAATGCATTCGAGAACAATTTCCCGTTCGTCACGATATTTCACAAGAGCTAGTATCTGAGATACGAAATGACTGGTAACGATTAAAATTAAAACAGCAGAAAGACTGAATCTGGTACGTGTGTTCTGATACGGCCAATATCCAACGAGTGTCATTAACGTTTTAGTTAATCTATAGTAACGGTGTTGAAAGAAGTCCATCGCAGCTCGAAGTGTTATCGACGATGGCGTTGGGGCTACTGCGGCAGTCCCGGAAGCAGCACAACACAACGTTGGCTTTATTCTTTTCTTCGTATGAATTTTCGTAAAATTATATAAAAGTATCGCAGATTGACGGATGTTTAAATTGCCCCACGTCCAAGTTGACCGACAGCGGTGCGATGGTGTATAAAGTGATTATACTCTGCCCTCCGTATCTGCCGTAACGCCTCAGAAAGAAGTGTAAAAACATTGAGACATTGAGCATAGGTAGATATTTGCTGGAAAAAATATTCTTCTACCAGTCACTTGTAACGTCAATTATTTTCAGCCCTAGGTTGAAATGCAGCAGTTGAGTGACGGGCTTGAAATTGTTCTCCTCTGTGTACGGCGCAGCCGCAGTAAGGTGCTGCGATGGGGGGAGGCTCGTGAAACTGTGAGAGGGTCGTCAGTAGATACTAGATATCCGTTCCGTCCACAATGCTGAAAAGTGCACGTTATCTTCACGCTCGCGAATTGGATACATTGATGGATTTTTTTTCCAAACACTTCGGAAAAGAACTCATGCGAAATGTCAAGTTCATCCCGTAAATAACCACCAAGTATGATGTGTGAATGTAGAGGTAATATAGCTGTCATTAATTTCTCGTGCTTATGTGTGTATATGTACGGAGAGAGTATGCGCGGTCGTGAGAAAACCGTAACAAACAATAAACCAACCGGCTGGCGAAGTAAGCTGCAGCTCGGTTTAAGGTGAATTGAAAGTCGCGTGACGGAACCAGGAGTGTGAGAGAGATAGCGCCATTGGTCTCACGGGGGAGCGAAAGAGAGAGCGACATAAAACGTCTTTCACTTCACCTTAACGGGATGCTGACGGAGATACACATTCAGATTATCCCGAGGGTTTCGCGTCGAAGCGGATGACCAGCTCCGGATCCATCGAATTTCGCCGCAAGCATTTCACCCTGAACTATCCCCGCACTGATAAAAAAGTACAGTCGAATCAACTAAGATTCGGGCAGGGACGTTCAAATAAATATTTAGTTGGTCGAACAAAATATTTTAATGACTCAAAAATATTTTGGTGAAATCACCCAACAAATTGTTGAACTAACCAATTTTTTAGCTGTACCAACAAAATATTTAGTTGAACGTCCCTGCCCGAATCTTAGTGGATTCAACCATATTTTTTTATCAGTGCGCCGTTCGAATTCTCACTTCGTCGGCAATGAACGTACACTGTGAAAAAAATTTGTATGAAATTTAATGTACAGGACTTGAGGTTTTTATTCAAAAACTGGTATATTAAAAATCATGTATAATTGTGATGAAAAAAAAATAATGCTCAGTGTATTAAAAACATTGGGAATACTTTATTTTTAATAATTTACTTAAATTCTACTATGAACGTACTTTAGTTTTTATCATTAACTTTAATTTCAACCAAAAAGTATATTAAATTTTCATCACAATTGTGCATTAATTTTAATATACCAGTTTTTGCATAAAAACTTCCAGTCCGGTACATTAAATTTACAATTTTTTTGCTACGCGATGCTAGCATTAAACAAATGGAACATGACGCCGAACGGCGAGCCTCACGAATCATCGATCTGTTCCATTGCGATTCCCCCCTCGTCGCGATGACTGTAACGCGGGTAATACTATGAAGTGGGAGGGTTGAGAGAGTTCATAGCAACTCGATGATATGTACTAAAAGTTTATGTTTCTTCACGTTGAGTCACATAATTAACGGCGTATCTCTATTAATTATCGAAGTGGTGCCATTGCGTTAAAAAAATTACATGCAATGTCTTGTATCCTTCGATCTGCATTGAACGTAAAACCATAAAGTACGATATGACCGTCCTCATTGTCTGAAATTTAAAATAATTTATTAATTCTATTTCGATTAGAATTTATCGGGAATCGCGGAATTTTAAATTTTTTTTTTTTTTTTTTTAATTGTAGTATTATTTATTGAATCGGGTACACTGGGTGTGGGGTGGCCCGGCAGGTCTCCGCAGCTAAGGCGAGGTCCCGTCCCGATGAATATGCCACCAGCAAAGCAATTAGCACCTAGGAGGCTTTTGCACTCTCTCGCTCTCCCTCTCCGGTTGGTTTTCTACCTCGCCGCCGATTTTCCTGTCGTACAATAAAAACGGGGGCGCCTGTAGGCCGGACCTCCCCGACCCCCAGGGCGATCCAGCACGCTCCGAGGTGAACTCTTGCTGGTGGCAGGATTTTACCACAGCTGGTACCTTTATGCGGGGGAAGCCCCGGAGTCTCCGAGAAACGATGGGACCCACTTCAGTTCTCAATAAATCGCACCTTTCCCTTCTCCCCCCGCCCCCTCCCGTAACGCCTTTCAATATTTTCAGAATTTTATAACAATAATTGAAACAGCGAAGATTTTTACTCGTCATCTGTAAGATTTTTTTTTTCCAAAGCAATTTCCATAGATCAGCCGAAAATTTAATTTTATATCTACGGATTGTTCAACGGCCGGACTACAATTTTACGATAACTATCGTTACAACTGTATTTAATGAATATTGTAAAACGTGGTCCATTACTAATCCATTAATATTTAAATTTACGTTTGATTTTACGTATTTATTTATTTTTATTATAATACTATATCAATCAAACGGCAAGAAAGTAAAATTGCATTCGAACGCTCGTTCGTGAATATAAAAAAAAGTGTTACTCTCTTTCCCGAATGTTTCATAGCACGTGAGTAGATCCACTTTGCTCGTTCGGATATTAGTCGGGCCGGTCTGCCGCGGCTTATCGAGTATGCACCGTACTGACACGCACGAGCGCACAGGCTCGAAGATACATTGTTTATGAACGCTGGCTTTACGACGATGAGCCGCACAGAGCACGCCGACAGCGGAGACAGCCTCGAGTGTATACCAGCTCGGGGCAGGCAAAGTTTGCCGACGAATGTAAGAGACCCACGTTTCCAGCATGTGTCGAACACACGGCAAAAAGGACCGGTGAAGAGGCTACCTCGTCGTACGGTGGAGAGAGACTCGTCGTCGGTGCAGCCTGCGAATTGCCGTTCCATAGGTGCACATGCAGCGGCGAACCCCCGCACGTACCGGTGATGCGCGTCCACCTCGCTGTGCTCCAACCACCCTGGTCCCCGCCAGACCTACGACAACTTCCTCGTACCCTCGGACTCACTCCCTCCGTACCATACCTACCTATTAAGCTTTACTGGTGGTGCCACCGCCAGAAACAGCGGCATGTGTCCCGCAGGGAAGTACACCGATCACGCCCGAATTTGCATTTAACGAGGACCTAACTTCGACATGTGGCACTCGCGAAAGATGTTCGAAAATCTTCCTAACGAAATAGTTCAGATGGACTATTATTGCTATTGCTGTTGCTGTTGCTGTTGCTTTTGCAGTTGCCGTTGCCATTGCCATTTTTTCGAAAATGGATTGAGGTCACACACTGAAAAAAAAATATCATTGATTCAAGAACAGTGACACTTGCGGGCTGCCATGGACATACGCTGTTATTTCAAGTCTATTTTGCTTGACATAACGACGCATGATAATGAAACTATTACACATCTTCTCATAAATTTCATAGACATTGGTTCGTTTTGATACATAATTGTTAGAATGAAAATAATAATTACATTGACTACATCTGCCAATGGCAGCCCGCAAGTGTCACTGTTCTTTAATCAATGATATTTTTTTTTCAGTGCGCTATAAGTTTGCTGCAGAGTTGGGCTAAGTGTCGAAAATTACTTGAAGTACTAAGTACTAAGTACTGCAAGTACTGCAAGTACTTCAAGTACTTAAAATACAAAGTAATTCCAATACTTAAAGTACTTTTATAAAATACAAAGTACAAAGTACTGTTTCTTCTTAACCACGATTTTCTTCGTAATCACATTTGGACGTCTGTCGAGTGCGAAACAAGATGACAAATATCCATATCTCTAACTCGCGTAAATTTTGAGCTAAGGTCCTAAAACGGCACACGAATATAACATTTTGTTCAATGACCCTTGGCATTGACAGGAGTAAAATGAGTTACAGTTTTGTAATCAGCGGTGAATAATACATGAAAAATTACCTCAAAACGACGAAATCTGCAAATTCCAGATAGCGATTTCCTACAATAAATGTTGCGGTACATTTTAAAGGCTTCAATTTTATGACATATAGACATTTTTTCATGATACGAAGAAAAATGCAAAGTAATTTGCGAATGGCTTCTCCATTCATTACAATTTTGAGCATGACTTCCTCTTTGAGAAAGCTATGCTCAAAATTTGAATAAATTAAGAATTCAGGTGAAAATTACTTTGCACCTTTTTATATTCAGCATTCTAAATTGGAACACTGATCCAGACGTACTGAGGAAAAAAATCATACAAGTACTTTGCTCTTAGCACTTAGTAAAAGTACTCAAAGTACCGAAATCCACTTTGGTACTTTAAGTACGTACTTTAAATACCAAATAAGTATTCATGTACTTTAACTCCTACCCAGTTCTGGTTTGTTGTAATGATAAAACTTATTGATTTCGTAATCGATTAAAATTTACAATTTTTCACCGACGTTGACGAAGCATTTTTCTTGGCTCATTTTTTTTTCAGTAACACGGAAAGGAAAACGTTATTTTGTCAAAATCGAGGTGGTCATTAAGAAAGTTCATCTGGGTAGGTGTTCGATGCTAGGGTATGCTGGTACCTCATAAAACTCGAAGACAGACCCGTACGCAGTGCGCGAACGTGTTCCCTCGGATTCCTCGCTTCTAGCATGTCCTGGCTGGTATTGGAGAGGGGGGAGGGGGACCTGCAATTCTCGTACCATGTGTTTCACAGGAGCGCCTGAGCAACGCACCGGCGAATTTGCATTTATGAGGCCTTAACTCGAGAATTTTTGCGCCTCGCACGCACGTACACAGTATCCGTGGTGGCAGCAACATGTGTTGCCGGAATTTCGGTACACCTCGACTACGGCTCTGGTTACATTGTAAATCCGCGGACCAACGCATGTTACACCGATGGTGTACGGGGATGGCACGGACGCCAGATTTCGAGGTGAAAACCCCTGGGAGAAGGTGCTACGGGGCATGAGAAACGGCGACAGTAAAAAAAAAAGGTAACCGAAGTCACGTTTTTTTCGCACCCTTTGCGACTCGAAAAAATGAAAAATTGTAGCCTCTGCTGGGAGATAAAGGGGTGGGAATTATTATCGACGATTGCGAACATTTTTTATAGACACCGATCAGTCTCCGATATGTACTTGAATATGAATATGAATATGAATATGAATATGAATATGAATATGAATATGAATATGAATATGAATATGAATATGAATATGAATATGAATATGAATATGAATATGAATATGAATATGAATATGAATATGAATATGAATATGAATATGAATATGAATATGAATATGAATATGAATATGAATATGAATATGAATATGAATATGAATATGAATATGAATATGAATATGAATATGAATATGAATATGAATATGAATATGAATATGAATATGAATATGAATATGAATATGAATAAAAAAAATTATTGTACGAAAAATAATAAATCATGAGTATGTTCTCTGAGAAACAAAAAAAAAAACTATTGGCGATTAATATTTGTTTAGACACCGATGTGTCTCTGATGTTTATCTTGATATACGAAGAAACAAGTTACATCTATATGTATGTATAAAAACATAATAATAATAATTTTTAATCGTGCGCTGTAAATTTACAATGATATTTATGTCCGAAATTTTTTTTTCGTTTAAATAGAAATATTGTTATAGGATAGTTTTTTGTCGTTCAGGAAAATGTGTCAACCGAGCTGAGCTGAGATCCTTGCTGTTATTCACAGGTCGGCAATGTGAGGAAAAAAATATGCGTTCAATCGATCTGCGTCAATTGTGGAGCGAACATTGTCGATACCCTCGAATTTGGTAATCGCGCACCGAAGATATGGTAATTTTTGTCCCAGGATTATTTCGAAGGGCGCGGTAATCGTTCCAAGTGTCTGCGGTTCCCCGGAGGCGTTCGCATAGCAAACGTCACAAGCAAAACAGTATTTACGATGCGCCGTTGAATGGCGACAAGTGCTTCGACAATGGCCACCCCGCAGACTCCGTCGAGTGGATCCTTTATACTCGTCGATGGCGCTGGGTAAACGCTCAACGATGCTGACACGCCCGTCCTTGCCTTTCCTTGCCGAGCCAGCGAGAGCCATTGTACGCCGCATCATTGTAATACAACCTGTTACGATCCCTCGTTTGGCCCCTCGCAACCGCTGGGACGATATTTGTCGCGTGCTCGAACACCTTCAAATTATCATAATTGCCTCACAAAACGAAATAAAAATAATCCGAAATAAGAATCAAACTTTTTTTTATCTCTAGGGGAGACCGGGGCGAAATGGGCCCCCTAAGCCAATAATGCGGCTACAACGCTGCCGAAAGCATTATTTATTGTTTGTCATCCAACAATTATATTTTCAGTTTTATAGCACGTGCGAAAAAAATTGTTTGGGACTAGACGGGCTACCCTTAAATTGTTCATTTTTTTCAACAAGGTCCTATATTGTATATTTTTTCCCGTAGAACACGATGGACACCCCAAATTTTTCCTAGCTCCATTGGGAGCCGAGATATCGACCTTTGAAAATCACGAAAATCGAAGTTTTTCCGAAAGTGGCTCAAAAAGTGAAAAATCGTTGTTCCATCATTTTTTCTTGTTTCAAGGCTATATTCCACGTATTTTTTCCCGCTGATCGCGAATATAACAATTCTTTTACTCCCAACCCAATATTTTCCATTTCAATCCCAAAAATACGATTTTTCGTGCATAAAATCGAGCCCCTTAATGTAGCTTTGTACTTTAGGCTAAAAAGGCTGGCGGATTCGTGTTCAGCAGGGGGAAATTCTTCGGAATACGTTACAGGTAACATTAGAAAAAATAAAATAAAAATTCGTCAAAAAATTCCAAGACTGTATTACTTTAGCCGGCTAATACAGCTTGGCCGGCTAAAACCGATTAGTCGGCTAAGACGGGTTAGCCGGCCAAACTATAAAATCCATTAGTCGGATAAGATATTTTAGCCGGCTAGGCCGGCCTATCTGTACAGCCCTAGACTGTACTATCCGTACATCATTAGTTTCCCAACTTCTACCCGTCAGTAGTGCTCATCCTCCAATAATCCGTCGTTGCAGCCTTCTGCTTATCTTATTTAGAGTGGCCCATTACGCCCCGCGTCAGCCTGATTTTTCGCTAGTCCATCTCGCCCCGGTCCCCCCTACATTTTTTGCGATATGGAAATAAATAATTACTCGACTTTCTTACCCTCGAATTATCATCAGATTTCTTCACGGATTGAAACAAAAATACGCCGCAAAAAAAATATTAGAATTCAGGAATATCTGTATTTTTTTAACTATATTATATTATATTAAAATAAATAATTAATAATCTGTGTTAAACCTTATTTCCCTAACGGGCAAAGCCGAGTGGAGAGATTTTCTCCTCCACTTCCATTTGCACAGTAATCTGTCCATTGTTTAAAGTCAAATATTGGTTCATTCCTCTAATCCGAATCGTGTAAACTCGTGGCCTGACTTTGCCGTCAATCCGGTTGGAAGCTCGACGGACACGCTGTCCGTTCACGAAGGTCGCGACACGGAACATACAACCGGTGCACGTATTTGAGGATCACGATCCTCTTAGGATTTGTCCGTGCGAGAAAGACGAAGAGACCAAACGACGGAAAGACTTAGGAAGTTAATCCATTGATTCGTTTAGAAATTCTATTTTAAATGGCATCCAAAAAAATGTTATCACTGATTCGATTCGACAGAAATCTTTATAGAGCCTCGAATACGATTCGTTCGAATAAAAAAATAACAATAATAATAAAATGATAAAGAAAAACATTCAATCAGTGATTCGCTTCGACGAAAATCTTTGTAGGATCTCGAATCAGGTTCGTTCAGGTAAACAAAAATGGAAAAAATAAAATCACGGATCTTTGAACTACGGGAAGTATTCTGCTAAATGCAATAAATTCTATTTGCGCTTTGATCCAAAAAAATGTTATCACTGATTCGCTTCGACATAAATCTGTGCGGAATCTCGAGTACGGTTCGTTTGAGTAAAAAAAGAAAGTAATTAAATTCTAAAATTACGAAGAAAAAAAATGCTATTTGCGCTGTGATCCAAAAAAATGTTATCACTGATTCGCTTCGACATAAATCTGTGCGGAATCTCGAGTACGGTTCGTTTGAGTAAAAAAAGAAAGTAATTAAATTCTAAAATTACGAAGAAAAAAAATGCTATTTGCGCTGTGATCCAAAAAAATGTTATCACTGATTCGCTTCGACATAAATCTTTGCGGAATCTCGAGTACGGTTCGTTCAAGTAAGAAAAGAAAGTAATTAAATTCTAAAATTACGAAGAAAAAAAAGGTAAATCTTTATAAGACGAGAAGAATCCGAATCTAGGAATTCGGTCCGCGCGTTCGAGGGGTTAAGATCAACAATTAAATGTCGCCGATAATCCCACCACACGTGCTTCTTTCCGCGCACGGCTCGGCGAAAATTCGTCGAACGTGAAACCTCGGCACGTGCTACCTGTTTGTCCTGCTGCTTAACAATCCGGTGCACCCCGAGACTGAATTTAAAGTGTCCCGAATACTGTTCGTTCAAGTAATAAAAAAAAGAGAAGGAAGAGAAACAAAATAGTACAATTATCAAGAAAAAATTGAATATTATAAATAACAAAAATTGTGGATCTTTGTACCACTAAAAGTATTCTCTTAAATGTAAAGAATCCCATTCGAGCTGCGATAAAAAAAAATGTATCACTTATTCGCTTCGACAAGAAATCTTTGTAGGCTCCCGAATACGGTTCGATCGAGTAAAAAAAGGCAAGAAATTAAATTATACAATTATCTTCATAGAAGTTAGTGATGGACCTTTGTACCACGAAAACTATCCGTTCCATCTAGGGGTTAAAATCGACAATTAAATGTCGCCGAAAATCGGGCCACACGTGCTTTTTTCCTTGCACACGGTTCGGCGAAAGTTCGTCGAACGTGAAACCTCGGCACGTGCTACCTGTTTGTCCTGCCGCTTAACAATCCGGTGCACCCTGACCTTACTCGAGTCTCGCGCTGGTGAACACGTGTGTCCGTTCCTACTTCCACCGCGCCTGTATACATTTTTATATATATATATCTCTCTATAATATAAAAAGATTTCGCCGCTGTCGCCGCCGCCGCCGCCGTCGCCGCCGTGTCAAGAATCGGGGGGGGGGGGGGGGGGGAGTACTTGGATGGGTGACCGCGGTCACCCATCCAAGTATTGAACCCGTCTTTTGAAGTATTTGGAATAATAAGGGTTTTCGTCCAGAAATGGGTGCGAGCGCGCGAAGCGCGCGAGCCACAATAACCCGCTAGTATATATATATATATATATATATATATATATATATATATGCACAGTACAGTCTTCCGCGCTACCCTTATTATTGCCGCTTCTGCCGTTCGCCGGTAATACACGAGTTTGGAAAAATTTGGCGAACACGTGCCCCGCGCGGAGTCCAACAACCCGCGACCTGTGTCCACCTTTAATGAGATTCCGGTCACGTCAAATAATCAAGTGCACGTAGCTCCGCGCGTTTGCTCTCCACATTTTTCGTCGCCACTTTTCGGACACATGTGCCGGCGTTGCTCAGCTGTGAAGTTCGTCGGGACCCTTTTAACTGCCTGAGACAATGTCACCGCCACCGCTCCGGAGCATCTGTACCCCTTCGTTGTCTACTCTCGCCCTCGGCCCTAAGTGGCCCGAAAATAATTTTCTCACGCTCGCTGAGCGTCTCTTCCTTTTAAGACCGATTTTTTTTTTCCGAGTGGAGAATTTCGGTTAATCTTCTCGAGAGGAAAACAAGGGGCATTTAATTGTCTCTGGCAAAAAATAGTATTTAAAAACATTTTTTTATCGATTCAGAAAAATGCTATCGAAAATCCCACGCGTCTACTCGCTCGCAACGGTCTTTTCATCAGGAGAAATATTCCTCAGGTGCGAATAAAAAAATTGTCCAAGTTTCGTTATGTTTGTATTTTTTAATTGAAAATTTGAAGAAAAAAAATTATAGTGCAATTTAAAAAATATAAGTCCGACACTTTTTCCGCGATTAGAGCACCGTTACGAACAGCCGAGCGCATGGGATTTTAGATATTGTTAATAAACAAAATATGTTTTACATAAGTAAACAAATAAAATATGTTTTAGATAAATGAACAAATAAAATATGTGATTGGTCTGACATCGTCGAATCGCCCTAAATCAACTATACGATCCTGCGGTCGATCTGTTCGGTATATTTGATTTATGAATCGTTCGATTTATCAGTGCAATTCAATTAGCGCTAAAAATGTCGGCGTGCAATTTTTAAAAATGTTAAATTTCTCGCTTCTCGAGGCCCGATGAATTCCCCGTTGAATTGTTGAATCTCTAATTTGGGAAAAACCATCGTGGTTGTTCTCCCGATCTATCGAGCTCGGTGTACCTGAGCGACCCGCCGAAAAGTTTTCGAATCACCGTGCCCATCCCCTCCCCGCACCTCTGTGCACAAGAGTGAGAGCGCGACTTCGAGAACTCACGGATTATGAGGACTTTATTGGCCGGGTAATCCGACGAAGACCGGACATGCGGGCGACGTATTTCCCCGGCGATCCCGTACCGCATCGGCGACTCTCGCTGCCGACTGCGCATGCGCGAGCGCGTTACTTCGGTGCACTTCCTCGTTCCCTCGTTAATTTTCCTCGTAGCGAATTTCTCGTGCCGCAATCCATTATCTCGAGCACGTTCGTGAGCGCACCGCGGTAGGCGAGAATTTTGCTTCGTCGAACGCAAAAGAGAATTCCTCTTCAACGATCTACCAGCGACTTAAAAAAAAATCGATAGATACATCGTGAAAAAAAAAAATTATAATGAGGAAATAAAAATTATGATCTGATGGAATTTTTTTTAAGAATCTTTTGAGACTTTGTAGGAAACGGTTTGTCGAAATTTTATGTAAAACGATGTGTTGGTGTGATTAAAAAAAGAAAATTCTCTCTTACCGATCCATCATTACATTTTTTAAGTCAATTGCTCTATCATGAAAAGAAATCATTATTTCTAAAATTAAACTTATGATTTATGATTAAAAGATTAAAATAAATCTTTACTAAATTCAGGAAACGAGTTAGAGATTTTATGTAACAATGACGTATTGGTCTGGTAAAATATAATTCATGATTTACGATAAAAAGATTTGAAAACATCTTTCAGTAACTTTAGGAAACGGTTTAGATATTTTAAGTACAAATTATGTCTTGGTGTGGTAAAAAAGAAAATAAAATTTTAAACATTTACTTTATAATCTATTCAATTTAGAAAAACATCTTTTCATCACTCGGTGCGGAAATTTCGTACATCCCTCGTGCGAAACACTTTTTCGCCATCGTGGAGTAATGTACAATTTACTGAATTGAGGGAGCGATCTACGGAGATTTTATTTAAAAATGACGTATCTAAGTGATACGTGCCGTATGTGCCATTTTCATGAAGAACGAATTTCACTGGATCGACGCTCCGATTGAAAATATATAATCGCGGAGTTTCCCCGTGCTGGGTATTTCCAAATTGTCGGTCGTAACAACCGTGAGGGGGTGATACCTGCAATCCATCGTGGGCACTGTGCGAGGCAGAGAGCGACGGAAGGAGAACGAGACGGAGTGAGCGACAGAGCGGGACAGAAGTTCCCAAATCCTCTTTGGTACCCGTGCGGCAAACAATTACCACCCGTCGTCGATGGGATGGACGTCATTGTCGTTCTGCTGGTGGCGTACTTGCCGTAAACCCCAGAAGGCACACCAGCACAGCCCCGTAATCATCGTTTGGCAGCGCCGACCCGTTTTTATTGTACACTCGACGTTTTTCCCCCAAATTAATTTATATTTTATGAATTCGAGAGAAACAGAATTCGGACCAATCAGTACGCTCTGATTTGTAAAAAGAAAAACATTTATTTTTTTCTGATACTGATCGATCAATGCAGAGGTAATAATGAAAGTCTATCGAAACGTTCGATTTTTCGTAACAAAATTGTGAGATATTTTTTTCATTTGACCAGTGACGTAATTTTTTAAAAATAATCATCAGCACAGCCTCGTAATAATCGTTTGGCAGCGCCGGCCCGTTTTTATTATACTCTCGACGTTTTTTCCCCAAATTAATTTAACAAAATTTAACAAAATTATGAGATATTTTTTTTTCACTTGACCAGTCACGTAATAAATCAAACCGCGGTAAACAAAAATACTGAATGACAGAAATAAAAACATAGCGGCCAAAAAATTATCGCGCGGCCCAAAATGAAGTATAGTTATATATAAGGAATCGATTGAAACAGAGAGGAATAATAAAAAGAAAATAAGATTTCTGCGAAAAAAAAAAACAAAATAAACCCATTCCTCGCTCGTTTCAAAATCTCATCCCGGAGGATCTCGGTTTGTGGCCTCGCGGCAGGAATCTCGCGAACAAAACTCCCGTGTGTAATGTCTTCGTTGCCGTTCCTCCATCAATTCTCGCGACCTCGGAATCGTCGCGATGCGCCGCGCGGCTCGCCCTAATTTTTCATTGGAGCAATAAAATATCCGGTCTTGGGCGTCGGAGCTGCGAAGCTCCACCGGGGAGTTACTTCGGGCTCGCACACCGACCCGCTCGCCCGCTAAATCACGGAATATGTGTCGCGATCAGGGTGGTCCGCGGGGCCGCGCTACGCGCATGCGCGCCCGTGTGCGCGCGTTCCGTGCAGGAACGGCGCGAATGCACAGCGCGGACGTTTCCCTTTTCTCGCTCGGCAACTTTCCCCCTCCGCCGGTCGGTTCGAGACGTCGGACGGGACGCGTCGAGAATACACCTCTAGTCGGTGCATCGCTACGGGAAATAGAAAAAAAAGGGAAACGCCTATGTGCGCATGCGCCGGATTGAAATCAAACAAACACCGACTCACGCTTGTCCGAGGCTTTCGAATGCCACGCTTTCTTTGCACTTCCGTCGCGAGAAAGCTCGGTGCAAACGTCGAGGTTTGTATATTGTTGGAGCGGGCATCGGGCTAAGAACTACTGTTCGGCAGTCCCGGGGTGGTCCGCCGTACATTTAGGGACGCGGGAAAAAATGCTTCGCTGCGCAGCCTCGAACTCGCTTCCGTTCGGTTAAGAAAAAAATTACTTTCATTTGGTTATTTGTTTTTTAATCTTTTCTTCGAATACTGAGTTACGTAATTATCGTCTTTAATTGCTTAAATGTAACTTTCAGTGACGATACAATTTGACAAAATTAGATGTATAACTTGATCCATAATTACCTCATCTTTTTATCAAAGACTCCCAGATTTTCAGGCTCTTCGATAGCTTTTGGCAAAGTCCGGCGATAGATCTTGGGCCAGGTGAGAAAAAATTAAATGTTTGCAAGCAGATAAAGTGTATCGTTGAGCGGCAAAATACAAATTTTTGACGGGGAAGGAAATTTTCACTGGTTAAAACAAAAAATCTATTTTTATTTGTTTGTTTATTTTTCAATTGTTTCATTGACCCTTGTAATTAGTTTTTCCAATTGCTTAAATATAGTTTTCACTAACGATACAATTTAAGGAAAAGATATGCATAATTTGTCCCAATATTATCTCATCATTCTATCAAAAACTCTTAAATTTCTAAGCTCAACGAGAACTTTTGGCAAGGTCCGACGATAAACATTAGGCCGGTTGCGAAAAAACTAAATTTCCACAGGCAGATAAAGTTCAGCGTTGAGCACCAAAATTGAAATTTTTGAGGGGCGGGGGGGGGGGGGGGGGGGAGGATCCATCGGCATTGGGAGCTCGGAGGAGAGATGGAGAAATTAGCGAGGTCATAAACGTTGGAGCGTTACGACGACAGTCAATGTCACGTGGCGAAGGGCGTTTAGTTTCTTATTGGATAATGCGAAGTTGCGGACATGTGCTCGCCAGACGACGGAGACTACAACGCGACAACGACGACGGCGTGGTTTCGCTTCTCCTTTTTTTTTCTCGCACGGTCTCCAAGGTGGTTGGTCGGACGCCGGAGAATGAAACGGAATCGCGTGTAGACTCGATTTATCGGGTTCGCAAAACGGCGGGAGGGGGAGAGACACGAGTCGCGATCTGCGTAACGAACCACGTTGGCTGGCACGAAAAAAAATAATGTGCGTAAAAAATATATAAGAAATAGCAAATTTTTTTAATGTATCAAAAATAATTAATTTTTCACACGAAAATACATTCTGTATATAAATCATGAACTTCTGATACGGTATTAAAAAAATTATATTTAATGACAATATTTTTAATAACGATATTAACGGGCTTTGATCTTTCACGGCGCAGTCTCGCGATCCATCGTTTGACAAATATTTGCGACAAGTTGGGTGTATCGTTTTTAACGAGTACACAGGACAAGTTCGAGGATTGTCACGCAATGTGTTTGTCGTCGATGGAATATCGCGGCGATACATGCGAGCGGAGGGCAACGGTTTGACGATAAGGTTCAGGTAGGTATTTGCGTGTCACCTCTGCGCATCGCGTTAGATCGTCGTTTCTTCACGGGCTCTCCATTATATCTTTGCTCTTCTCGTTAACCGGACGGCAAACTTTGCGAAACAGATTTGCGCCGAGAGTTTATCGGGAAAGATTAAGGATAATTGCGGTTAATCCCAAAACCGACGAGTCTCGGAGGAAAGTAGATCATGATCTGCGCAGCCCGCTCTTAGGACAATGCAAAGTGGAGTAACACTCGTGTCCGAGAGAAACTGTACTTAGTGAATTTTCGGCCAATTTATTATATATATATATATATATATTTTTTTTTTAATGAGTTTTATAAACTCATAACATAATTTTCTTTAAATTTATTATATTTTTTTATGACTTTCATAAATGGAGCAAAGGCCTACGTCGAAAGTAACGGACCGGAAGTCCGGAAGATACAAAGTTTACAAGCAAAAAAAACATAAAGTCCAAGCAAGCAAGTTTACAAGCAAAAACAAAAATATTATTGAAGGAGAATGATTGATTGCGTAAAAACTTACAGACCGAAAGTACGGAAGGTAACAGCCGAAAGATTCTGAATCTGCGCAACGAATTAAATTTTTTTTTAAGAGTCGATAGAGGAGCAGACAGTCCTGGCGATAGGAAAAGACCGGAAGTGCGGGAGGAATACTAAAAAAAAAAGTGCCAATATTTTTTTTTTATTGGTGCAAAAGGCTTATAAATCCTGCATCTAAACACGAGATTTGTTTTGAAGTTGCGAGGGGTAAGTGGAGCGTCGTTGATAGGACCGGACCGGAAGTACGGAAGGTCCGAACGGCCAACCTCTAATTTTCAGTTTACTGCCGCAGCGCGTACGAAAACTCTTCTCCATCTGGCTGATGTGTATACTTCGGTGTGTACCTTTACGTGCCCGGACGACCTGGCTCTTGTCTATCAGGCGACACAGTTGGCCACCAGGTTGCAGAACACGTGAAGGTACGACAAACGCAAACGGTAACTCCGTTCGCTACTCGAGCATGTGGCACTAAAAAAAAAACAAATATCCTCCCGTGTATTGTCATACCTGGGTGTACATGACCGCACGGTAGGGTCCAAACCGGCACGTGTTTTCCAACGCTAATATTTGCCGAAAATGTTATAAAAAACGGAAAAACAGCTTTAACTGAGCGTTATCAACGCGAGCTCGAAAAAACGAAACCTTCTCAAGCGTTCCAACTAAACCGGTCACTGAAATCCAGAGAGGGAAATAAAAATTCGACGTCTCTGTTAATTAAAGAAAAGAGGCTTCCTGTATCCGCCTAAACCATTAATTTAGTTAATTAAATAAAACAGGGAAAATGAATTATTGGTCTGCATATGCTTTAATAAATTTTGATCAGCTGATCGATGCGAAGTTTGCGTCAAATAAATATTATTAAATAATAATTTCATCGTTTGATATTGACATTTAAAATGTTTTCTTTGTGCGAATAAATATTTCCCGCTCACATGATATTCATTTTGGTACTTCACAATTTCGATCGCTCGACCCCCTCGAGCAGCCTCCGTCTCCGAACGGCAGCTTCTTAAGTACCCGATCCAAGGGTGAACGGCGAGTGACGGACTCTGCCAACTGCCGCGTTGGATACGAATAAAAAAAGGGCCTCACGGATCGCAGTCGTTCCGTGCCCTCCCTCAGCGGGGGACCAACGGGCGTTACGAGCGCGCCCTCGAACTTGCACCGACCACGAGATATGAAAGTCATCATTTCAATTCGTGGGACTCGCTCCCTCTCGGCGGAGAGAGACAAAAAGAGAGGCTGCACGAGGAACTTTGTTTTTCTGTAGTTCGGGAGGCGTGCAGTGCAAAAAAAAAAAAAGAAACACTGGAATTCCGGAGGTAGTTACCGGTATACAACCTCTCCGAACCCGCACATGTGTTTTCGGTTTTTTCTTTTTCTGTTCTTCCTCCGAAGTTCCGATTGTTTTCTTCTACGGTTGTGCCGCGGACCCAAATTTCTTCGAGGGCTCCAGCGGACGGTGGAAAATCGCCGATGGACCCCTGGCTCGCTCTTCCCGACCCGGTCAAACAAGTCTCTCGACGCCGGGGAGGAGCTTTAGTAAAAGTTTTGCACGAAGCCATTTCTCTTTCGTAAAGAAATCAAATATTAAAATATATTTTATTCTTTATAATTTTCTTCCTGTTGTTATTATAACAATACAATTATTGTATTGTTGTATAAATGTATAAATTTATAAATGCGATTATTGCATTGTTATATATGGGTACAATTATTCGGTGTTCTGTATAACGTTGTGTAAAAAAAGCATAATTATCTAAAACAAATAGGCATAACTTACGATTTCCGGTAGGCAAATTTTAAGAGGGAAATAAATTGAAAAAAATAAATATTCCGCAACGAACTTTAAATAATCGCGTGAAGAAAACATTTCGCAGGTCGATTTTTTTATTGAGATAATTGGACCCGCCTAAACTATTGCGGTGTCAATAGAAATAAATGGAACCAGTGAATTCGATTATCTCGACTAGCAGTTGATACGTAGACGAAAAATGTTTACTGCTTTAAAAAAGTCTTCTGCTGCTCAGTAAAAAAAAAAGAAGAAGCAGCACGAAATCAACAGAGTTGGTGTTTCGGTGTTTTGTGTCGCTCGAAAGTTCGACCTTCGACCTGAGCTCGCGTACGGGCAGGCCGAGGGTCCGCGGCATCGCACGCGAGGCAGCGAAAGCACACAACCGTAGTTCCATCCTGATTCCAAGAAAGTTTCGAGAAGAGTCGTCTCGGGCGCGCGCGCGCGCGCGCTCTCGCTCGAGGCAAAGAGAAGCCCCACGGGATACGCGACACTTATTCGTTCGGCTCTTCGCGGAGCGCCCATTCTCCTCTGTTGGAGTCCGTGGAAGCGTGCCCGGAGAGTTATCCGACTCTTATATGTTTCTTTCCCTCTTCTCTCCGCTCGGCTCGAGAACACCCGCGGATTTTTAAGGAGCTAGCTGTAGCGGTCGTAGCGGAGCTTCCGTGTGTTCCCGCTTTTACCAAACCGGTCCGTTGAAAGATTCACCGCTGTTTTCTCAGCAAGAACTCCCACAGCCACGTCCCTAACTCCAAATCTATCTTTCCCGATTCATCGACTTCCGGTCCCTTGTTCCTCGAAAGTCGGACGAAACCTCGGGACATATTTATCAATAAATTTTCTTTTCGGTCGCGGTTATTTATTATTTATTTATTATTTATTTATTATTTATTTATTATTTATTTATTATTTATTTATTATTTATTTATTATTTATTTATTATTTATTTATTATTTATTTATTATTTATTTATTATTTATTTATTTATTATTTATTTATTATTTATTTATTATTTATTTATTATTTCATCGCTTTAAAATATAACATACGTTTGAGGATTAAAATGGGTTGCAAAATAAGGATTCATCTTCGAGAAAAATTCATCGAAAATATATCGTCAAGGAAATTTACATTTATCAGTTTATGTATTTGCAAAAACATCGTTGTCAACAGTTTCCTTGATTGAGGACTCATGCGATAAACAATTGTAAAAACTTTGCACTCGTTTGACTAGTGTTCCGTGCGGTTAACTTAATGTCTAGGTTTTCGTTAATTCCTTTCACTCACACATTCGCCCTTTCCAATTTTATTTATTATTATTATTACTACGTTCCTACATCACTCCTTATCAACCATATCTAGCATTTATGCACGCGCAATGTCTATATATTTCCTATGTTTTTTTTAATTTGTTAGGATTTCCTGACAACTGGTAATTGGGTTCCGTATGATTTTATAATAAATAAATAAATAGTAGTAGTTAGTTTATTTCTGATGGGTGTTGACGCATCCCTTTCCTTACATAATCCCTTTAAGGGTATTGCCTGGCTTCCAGTTTGCAATTAATAAATAAATAAATAACTTATATTTTCATATTTTCGTCCGATAATTTTTTTTATCTTCATCCCTATTGGTACGAAAATTTGATCCGGGATTCGAGAATTCACTTCGACGAATCGGAAACCGGCGAGTCTCGGGACCGTCCGGAGCTTCTGATTGGCTCGAAGCCGAACAGGTAAGACGCAGGTGAGCTCCGCCTTTCACCTGAGACTCCATTCCGGCACTCCATGGATTCTCCCACTCGGGTCCGCTTTGTCTCTCTCGAGCGCGGTGCGAACAGCTGCGCGGAGCTACGAATTGGCCCGACCATCGGGGCTAAATTCCTCGACGGAGTTCCCGTGCCTCTGCAGCAATGGCCGCGGAGTCCTCGACTTTTTGTCTCCCGTCCATAACTCTCGCTGCGTCGCGCCGTACGGCTGACGCACTTTGCGTAAGACGCAGATACGCGCGTAAGACACACGTAACCACGAAACGTGTGAGCGACACGATGACAAGACTCCCGACCGGCTGCGCGGCTCTTTCTCGCTTCCGAGCTGCGCGCGCAGCTGTTCTTGCCAGTCCTCGAGGACCTCTTCTTCGCCGACAGACATACTTTAACGGCTCTTTCACTCCCGTTGGCCGGCCGGTGTATCGGACTTTCTCGATTCTATTGCTTTGGTGAGCACCGTAAAAAAAAATAGATAAATGTTTTAAAAAACGAAGTAAATGAAGAAGGACGATTTTAGGTATTCGAGGAGTATCGAGGAGAGCGTTGCAGTGCCCTAAAATATTATTTATTTGTGGGGCGCCCCGAAAATTAATGTTTACTTGCTTCAAATTAATCTCTATTTAAATGAAATAAATCTTTATTTAATTCAAATAAATGTCCAGTAGTGGTAAGTGTGTGTTTGACAGTATATAGTATGTACAATGATTTAATGACCTTTGCACATACTAGACATTTATATAATTACACATTAATATATGCATATGTATATTGTCAACGACCGGCCATCAACCGAAGTCCATCAGCCCTTGGCTTTCTTATATTTCGTCTGGAATACGACTATTTGCGTTCATTCGGTGTATACTATTTTATACTTACTCGTTCCTCATTCTGTTGAGGGTGTTGATGTGTAGTGTGTGTTGGAAATTTATGTCTTGGGGGAATGTCTTGTGCAGCATGTAAGCACAGCGGTTGAATGTTTGCTAGCTGATTCGATAAATCTCTATTTAATTTAAACAAATCTTTATTTAATTTATATCAATCTTTATCGAATTTATGTAAATCTTTTTTAAATTTAAATCAATATTTTTTAAAATTTAAATCAATCTTTTTTGAAATAAATAAATAATTATTTGCGGTCTAACCATTGAATAAATTATATTTCTGAGTGAGGATCGCGCGGAGAAAGAAGCGAGGAGACCCGGTAGATGCCGCCGAGTTGGCGCCAGCGTGACAAAAAGTCTTCTATTCACGAGACCGCTCGCTCTACTCGTCTTTCGTTTATAATCAGGCGTGTCTCCACGAGCCCTCGGGTGCGCGGTGTAGGGGAAAAAGAGCGAAGGAGAGGAGCGCGGGGGTTATATCTTGGATTTCTTATTGCCGCTCGGATGGCGGCACGCACTGATGACCGGGGGAGGGCCGGGCACTGTGTCGGATCCTTTCTGTACGCATACCCTCTCGGATTCGCCACGACGGAAGCGAGAAACAAAAATGGTCGAGGAGGACGCTCAGGCTGGAAGAAAAATGAGCCACGGTGGGAGGACGGACGAGGGAAGAACAACGATTCGTATGTGCCGAACTGCTCTGACGGAACCCTGTATAACCAACTACGACGTTCAGCCTTGGTATTAAATTTCAACAAAGCACCGTCCCAACCGGAATCGACCATTCTCAATGGCTTTTGCCAAAAGAAAAAATAAATAAATAAATAAAACAAATCAAGGCTAAGATTGGTGAATATGGAGCACTAAAAGTTACCTCATTTCTTACTTCCGGAAAGTTACCTCATTTCTTAAATCCCACTTAGGTGGAAGGAATGGTCTTTATAAAAGTATAACCCTGTATAACCAACTACGACGTTCAGCCTTGGTATTAAATTTCAACAAAGCACCGTCCCAACCGGAATCGACCATTCTCAATTGCCTTTGCCAAAAGACAACAAAATAAAATAAAATTTTAAACACATCTAGGGTAAGATTGGTGAATATGGACCACTTAAAGTTATCTTATTTCTTACTTTCGGAGGTAAATCCCACTTAGGTGGAAGGAATGCTCTTTATAAAAGTATAACCCTGTATAACCAACTACGACGTCCAGCCTTGGTATTAAATTTCAATAAAGCACCCTCTCTACCGGAACCGACCATTCTCAATTGCCTTTGCCAAACGACAACAAAATAAAATAAAATTTTAAACACATCTAGGGTAAGATTGGTGAATATGGACCACTTAAAGTTATCTTATTTCTTACTTTCGGACGTAAATCCCACTTAGGTGGAAGGAATGCTCTTTATAAAAGTATATAACAGTACTATATTCGATAACGAATGTAGTAGATTTGCGAATATTTGCGGGGCAAAACGGACCATGATCTCCGTTATTTACGTCCTCAAAAGATTATAAAAATTCTCGGTTTCGCCCCCCCCCCCCCCTCCCCCTTTCGCCGGAAAAATGGAATAATTAATATGGTACGCAAGGATGCGTAAGTTCCTTCTTTTGTAAAACACCATCGGTCCACTTTTATCTCGTTATCTGTAAAGCGGCTTCGGTCTTAAAGAAGTGATTTTTCGAGTGGTTCGTTTAAGACGCTGGTTCATCGGAGACTGTGAGAAGTGTCCTCCGGAAGATCGTCTCGTAAATCTCCGTCGAGGAACAACCCCTTTTGCGAGTCCCATTATTTTTTTTCTTCACTTCACTTTAAATTCATTCTTTTCCCGCCCTCCCACAGTCGAACCAGAGTCTCTCTTACTCGGGCATCTTTTTTTTTTTGCTCCAAGAGCAATCTACTTGTGCGCCGAAGGGGTGTGGTCGTTTGGCGCGAGAAGGGCGGTAGTTCCACGCAGGATACTCTATAAACCAAACTCTCGACTCGAGCTCGCTTCGTGACTCCGTGTACGGGGGAGTGGGGCAAAACGGAACTGCGGGGTAAAATGGACCATTTCGACGATTTTTTTTTTTTTTTATGGTCCTTCGCGACTCCTTGTACGGGGAGAGTGGGGCGAAACGAAACTGCGGGGTAAAATGGACCGATTCAACGAATTTTTCGTTGAAATGGTCCTTCGCGACTCCCTGTATGCGGAGAGCGGGGCAAAACGGAACAGCGGGGCAAAATGGGCAATTTCACCGAATTTTTTGAGGGACCTAAATTTTCTAAAAATCTCATCCGAATCCGAAATGACGGTCCGTTTTTCCCAGCTAGGTTGTAGTCGTCGACCAAACTATCGGGTAACGCGGAGCACGGACGCAGCGTTTCTCCGTCGACTCGTAGCGTACTTCCGGTTCACATTCACGCCGAGGCGCGGGGCGGGCGGCAGCAATTTTTAAGGATATCTTATGCGTGACAACAGCACTCAATCATTCGGCCTCACCTCTTTTATTTTACAAGCACCGAAGGGAAAAAAGAATCTCTCCGCGTATAAGCCAGTCTTCATTAATCTCCCGCTTTGCCGAGCCATCGAAAAGGTATTTCTGTACGCTACACGTGCGAGCACAATCGTTAAACAAATATGACCTGATATAATTTTTTTAAAAAGTAAAAAAAAAATATTGCATAATATGGCTCGACGAGGTCGAAGCGTGAAACTGTTGTTATCGCCGTGAGAAAAAAAAAAAACAATAAAATGTCAATAACTCACGTATGACCTTGCTCGCAACCATCGCGCATTGCGATACTAATGCGAAAAAAAAAATGTTCTGACGAGTGTGAGCTTGCGGCACGTGCCGAAGGCTTGTGTTGCAATCGCGCGAGTCAATAATAATATATTATGCCACAAGGGAGGAAAGTGCGTCTTTTCACCGAGTGTGAAGTTTGATGCCCGAGCGAAGCGAGGGCAGAAATTCACACGTGGTGAAGATGCACTTCCTCCCTTGTGGCATACAATTAAAAAAATTAAAAAAAAAATCCATTAAAAAAAGGTAAGTTTCCAGAAGATTTATTGAACAATTTTATTTTTCATCAATTTGTTAATAACATTTTACAATTATTATTATGCAAAATTAATATTTTCAGCGCCTTTAATGTGCTTGATTTTTCGTCAGATTTTTATACCATCGACAAGTGTTTGCAATTCCCTCTCATTTCTCTGAAACTTATGCCAGTCATTTTTTTTTTTTTTATTTCTTTGATTCAAACGAGGCCAGAGTGTCGACCGATTATTATATTGTAAGAGGGACACTTCAGGACGAGTAAGATTGATTGCTGGAAGTCTGACGAGCTACGTAGTCACTTGTCGAAATTAATGAGCGTTCTCTTCATTTATTTTCTCCGTGTGTCTTCGTACGAGAGCCGAGATAAGTTCTCTCCGGGGGAGGGGAGTAAAATTTACGTCTCCTCAAGATTCTAACCGATTCCCACGGTGAACTTCTGTAATATACGTGTATACGGTGCCAAGACGGATGGTGGAGAAATCTCCGGCGAAATCCACGGGGACTTTACGATTGCGGCATTATTGCTTCCCGGCGTTTACTACTCCGGCTCGGAAACACTCGCGGCGGACCGGTGCGCCCGAGGGTGATTTACCGCCACGAAATCTTCTTCAATCTATTTTCATTCCGGCTCTCGATGCTCGAATTTTCTTCTTGCAGGCGTAAAAGAGATTCGTACAAGGTGCGATCCGTCCAGGGCACAAATTGTAAAATTTATAAAAGTTATCAAAACTGATAAAAGTTCGCCGCTAAGCATCCAACCCAGCATATCAGCTACGTCGACGGAAAAGGCAGTTCTATTTTTGTACACCTTTCAATCTACGCCAAAAAAATTGTAATCGGAAACAATTTTACGCGCTACAATCTACCCGAACGAATGGCTTCGATAAAAATGTTTATTCGAAAAATTTTATGTCAACATTTTTATTCGAACATTTTTATGTCAACATTTACTTTGAAAATTTTTATTTACAAATTTTTATATGCAGATTTTTGTTTTAACATTTTTTATTAAAAAAATGTTTATCTTCGTGTGGTTGTAAATTCTTTTTCATCGGTTAAAAGGCTCGGCAATTAAAGGTTTAAAAATCGTTTATCCGATCCGAAGTATGCGGAAAAAAAGCCGGTGTATTACGAAATAAAAACAACAATTACGAAGAAAAAAAAAATAGTAACGAAATGGATGGAAATGGTCCTGAGGGACCGAGACGACTCGCATCCTGGTCTCCGAGAAGGAAGCTACGAGGAACCGCGAGCGGTCCTCGGGGATTTTTCTCTTCCTCGAGACGACGAAGGAGAAAGCGATCGAGCCCAGTAAAAAAAAATTCCAGGTTCGAAGACCGAGCAAAAAAAAAAGAAGTGAAGAAAATGAGTGCATGTCGATGAATATACGGCACGAGGAAGCGTGTATCCGAAGAGATAAAAAGCAAGTAAAAAAAAAATAAACGCAAAAAAAGATGGAGCGAATAGCCCGCGTAGTAATACGGTCGAAAGTGCGAATAAATTTACGAGTTCCATAATTCTTACGAGTTCTTTTTTGTCGGATGTGTGCGTACCGATGTAGAGCCGTTTTAAGGGAGTTTGTCACCGGGGGTCGAGAGAGAAAGCGTCATGAAACTCGAGGGATGGACGGAAGACGTATTTCGAAAGTACACAGCCCGAAGCGAAGCGTTAATGGAGATACGGTGATAGGAGCGCGCACACTTGCCCACGTGCTGGCTCGTGCGAGCCGTGACCAAAATGAAAAAAAAAAAAAAAAAAAATTAAATAATAAAATTTAAAAAAAGTTAAGAGTATCTCGTTGAAAAATAGAAGAAAATAATAATAATATGTTATGGCGAGTGGAGGAGCTGCGAGAGCGTGAAAGCCCCGAAGGAAGGAGTTGCTCTTCCGTTCTTCATAAATCTCTCTTTACGCGCGTTCGGTAGAGTTTTGAGCGGTTCTCGTTACGGAAATAGATTTTTTCCGTCGTGACCCCGCGAGAGACTCATCGGGTCTCGGCGTTGCTGTCTCACGAGGAAAAAAATAAAATGAAGAAAATCAACGCCATTTTTTTTTATCGACCTTAAATAAAATAAAGGATAAATATACGAAGGTTTTTTTTTTTTTTCTTTTTTTTTGGTGCGTGTATGACGGTCTGGGGAGTCGAGCTTGGAGCTTTATAGGACGAGTGGTGAGGGACGAGCAGAGAGGCTTTTCAACGCCAGAGCTTGCTCGCCCCTTTCACTTCGAGTTTCGAGAGTAGATTTTTGCGTCTTTAAACTCGCTGCGGCTTATTCTCTCGTGATAAAATTTTTCACTATCTTCGAAGGTAGTGAGCGATGTGGTGGAAAAAAAATCGTATAAAATTTGGCGGAAAAAATATCTGTCCACGGGTTCGATCTTGAGAGTACGTGAAATATGGTCGTCGGTAATAAAAACTGTAAATAACTTTCTTCGACGAGTGATGTCATTTACGATGAAACGAGAGGCCTCGTCCAATGCGGATATCGTCTCAGCTTTCGATGAGACTTTTCAATCAACGGTACTTGCCGGTACCGGTGAGAAAAGTTTATTGCAGTTCTTTTGTACCGACTGAGCTCGGGTTAAGTCAGCAGGGAGATTTTTCCCTCGGTCTCAAATCACGATAAATAAATAAATGAGTACACGGTAAAAATAAATTGTAAATGCAATGTACTGGAACTCGAAATTCGCTTACATTACTCACATTTATTGAACATTAAAGCACTTTTTGTAAAGTTAAAACACCAGATATTAAAATTACAAATATTTTGCCTGAAATTAAAAAAAATGTGAATAAAAAAATTTAAAAATTGACTAAAATTGCACCGCAGAATTAAAAAAATGGCAGAAATAGTTTTATGTAAAAAAAAAGCTTCCAATACCATTGCTTAATTGTAGAACAATTTTTTTTACGGTGTAAACAAAACTATGCGCGATGCTGGATTTCTGGAATGAATCGAGTACAGTCGCAGGCCCGAAAATTACTAATTCGTGTCTTCTCGGAGCCGTGTTAATGGAAATATAGGCTCCTCCTCCTGCCCGCAGTTTCAATAGCGAGAAGCTCATAGGGCCGTCCCGTCGGACAGCTGTCCCATGATTGATGGGGACGACGAGACGGCGAGGTAATTTTTGTAAAATCAACTTCTCCCCGGACCAACCGGCTTCGCGTTCGATACCGCGCGGTCTCGTGGTTCCTCGACCCTCGGGGTCACGAGGGGTCCGCTCGAGGCACACCGGGAATTCTCGCTCTTCCTCGCAACGGTGCACCGAAACGCCGATATGCCGCGCGCCGAACGGAAATTGGCTGCCGAAAGGCGGATAGAATTTTTAATTGTGCGAGGCCGGAGCGCTCCAGTCGAGGAGATGAAAGGGGGCAGCACGGATCATTTCTCTCGACTTCCGGACAGCCAAATCGACTTCTGGCAACGCGATTTATAAGCCCTTTGTACACCAGTAATTTTAGGATCCGGCAAATCGACGGCGTTCTCGGACTTTGAAGCTGAATAATACTGATATGTTCTTCGCATTTTCATGTGTTTATTTTTATTTATTTTTTTTCATACACTTTAATAACAAAGCGGTGGAGCGCCTTTTCAAGGTTCAACTCAATTCACCAAGCGTGAATCCGTCAATGACGATGATTTCGGTTCTCGGACTTTGAAGCTGAATAATACTGACATGTTCTTCGCATTTTCATGTGTTTAATTTTTTTTTTTTTTTCATACACTTTAATAACAAACCGGTGGAGCGCCTTTTCAAGGTTCAACTCAACTCGCCAAGCGTGAATCCGTCAATGACGATGATTTATCAGCCGTTTGGGCCAATCTATGTCCACCAATGATTTTACGATTTTAGTCAACTCGTCCCTCCTCCGTCAATTCGACAGAGTTCTCGGACATTGAAACTGAATAACACTGATATGTTCCTCGTATTTTCATGTTAGGTTTTTTTTTTTCCTCCGCTTTAACAAGGAGCCGGTGGTGCGCTTTTTCAAGGTTCGACTCAATTCGCCAAGCGTGAAATCGTCAATGACGTTTCCCTTCCGGTCCGCAGCCGTCTTCGCCTCTTCTCCTTCCAGGAATCTCCGTATTGGGTCCAGGTTGCCCATTCTTTTTATTTTTGTGCTCTCTCGAGCCCCGGACACTTGTTTCTCAACGACGGGGAGGAAGATTCTCGCGTACAGGACGGGCCAAACGATCTTCCGAAGATGCACACTCGGCGACCATTAATTTTTCTACATTGTTTTGTTGTTGTCCTCTGTGCGACTTCCCGAGGGCCGGACCAGCCACGGCCCGCGGACGTCGTGCGAGAAGGAAGCAACGAGCCACGACGGAGAAAGAGGACCGCACAAAACAACGTATCAGGGACGTCGACGATGGCAGCTGGCGGAGTCGAAGCAAAATCCGGTTCACATGACCGTCTTGGATCGGTTCCTTCTCTCATTCTCGCCTCGTTCGACTCACTCCTCGTAATCTCGCCACCGGCAATCTTCCGAGCAACGTCGTCGATTCACTTCTTCCCCATGGCGAATAAGTTTTTTGTTAACTTAAACAAAATAAAAACTGTTCGGAAAAATCCAAGAAAAATCGCAAAAATGCAGTGCTGCATGTAAAAATCGTCAAGCCATAACCCGTAATCGATTGATTTTTTTCTTTTCTTTTTCACCGACTTTTCGAAAGGAAATTAGAGAAAAAAAAAATAGAAAGTGACGCCAGCCCACTCCGTTAAAAATGTTCACATTTTTTTATAAGTGACAAAAGATTTTTCAGAATTTTTTCACATTATTAAACTGTGACGATCAATAAGTTCATTTTTTGAATCATAAATAATTATACACAATTCTAATAATCTAAAAAAAAATCTGAGTCCTTTTGAGAGTTAGTTCAGTCATATAAAAAGAAGGGTTGGACCCAGGTGGAAATGTCGGGGAATCCTTCGTATATATTACATATGTATTATTATAACATTATTTTATAATATAATATTATATAAACTGTATAGGGCGAGTTGGTCAGCAAACGAATTTAGACGAATTGGATCGCAGGCGACGTTGTGTGGCGAAGATGAAAACACTGTACCCATTCATCGCTATACTTTTCTGTACATGCTGCACACAGTGTCGTCGTCGCGTCGTTGACTCACATTCGCCGAAATTTCATCCTCCCTCGCCTTCCTCTCATCCTACCAGTTGGAATTTTGTATATCGTCATTTACGGCGGATTTACGGTGAACCGATGGAAACTCGCCCTGAGGCCGCAGAGTTGGGGAGATTCTCGTCGATGTTCATCGGCGACTTTGATCTCGCCGACAGAGCTGCACGAGAGGGTGGCAGAGTAGATACTTCGTGCTGGAGCCACACGCATCGAGAGGATCGAGGATCTTGAGACACTCGTGCGAGATAACACAAGAGGGTGGGTTCTTTGGTGCGAACAGGACGACTTATCCTGCCTGTCGTTCAGATCTTTTTTTCGCCTAGCGTCCTTTTAACGCAGAATTTATGGAGCCGAGAAACACGCCTTGCGATAAATAATCTCTGATAATAAGAGTCGAATTTTAAGGGCGAACTTATGATAATTAAGTTCGTTAACGTAATTAAACGAAAAACATCAGATTTGAAAAATTTCCAGAGTTTGAAAAATTCCACTTTTCCCTGACTTTTTGAGGTTTTCCAAGTCCAGGTTCTTTTTTGTCAAGAAAATGTTAATTAAAAATGGAATTGGAAGGGCTCGAAAATTCGGCCCGTTTTTACCAGCAACACGAATAATCTTGGAATTATAGCGGCACGAAAATATAGTTTTAATTAGTCTCGCATTCGCACAATAGTTTTACCGTTCAGCCAAATGCTTCAAACTCGTAACCTCGTTCCCGCTAGATTGTTTGATTGTTTGTTCGGGCTCTGCGTACTAAAAGCGCTCTCTCGGCACTAATCGCTCGCGCTGACGCTCGTTACCGCTCATTCGCACACCTATCTCCTACGCTCGTATCACGGCGATTCTTCTCCTAGGTCTTATCTCTCCACTAGGCGATCACGTCTCCTCGGGTTTCGGACGCGTCGATCGTCACGTGGTGGCCGCGTACCACGTTTAACACGATACTCACGTTTCCGGTTTCTATTGTGTGGCAAAAAAAAAAAAAAAAAAACGCCGAAAGGTGTATATAAACCGGGTAAAATTGCCTCTAAGAAACATTGAAAACTGTACGATACAAGTTGAAGGTGAAGTGTTCGAATATAAAGCGAAAAAAAAATGTCCACTGCCTTCTTGTATTCTATATTGGCGGTTTTGCTAATCGCTGTACATTTTACCATGGCTTTACCCTCCAATATTCACGAGAGAATGACGAGGTCTGAGAGATTGGCAGTTTTTGGCTCCGAAGACTCGGGTATGTTCAAAATAATGCACACTGATAAAAAAAAAAGTTGAACATTGAAATTTTAATATCGCTTCCTCATAAAAGTTAAAAATTGAAATTTTTATATCGCTTTCTCATAAAAGTTAGAAGTTGAAAATTTTTATATCGCTTTCTCATAAAAGTTGGACGTTGAAATTTTCATATCGCTTTATCATAAGGTTCCTTTATTCGCGAAGCTTCCTCTATGAGGAAGCCAAAAATACAGACAATGCTTCCTCATAGAAGAAGCTTCGCGAATAAAGGAACCTTATGAGAAAGCGATATGAAAATTTCAACTTCCAACTTTTTTTTTCACCATCACAAAGCTTCCTCTATAAGGAAGCAAAAATACGCTGAATCAACTAAAGATTCGGGCAGGGACTTTCAAATAAATATTTTGTTGGCCCAGCTAAAAGATTGGTTACTTCAATAGATTTTTGGATGGTTTCACCGAAATATGTTTGAGGCATTAAAATATTTTGTTCAACCAACAAAATATTTATTTGAACGTCCCTACCCGAATCTTCAGTTGATTCAACCGCATTTTTTTTATCTCTGCGCGATTATGAAACATTCATATTCCATTTAATTTTAACATTGTTGAAAAAAATATTTGTTACTCAGTCCCTGCGTATCAAGTATTTCCTATGTCGCTGCCCGGAACCAGACGCAGACGAGAAACCAACGAGGCGATAATATTGAAAATTGAACTCCGTGGCAAGAAAATCAATCTGACTTTGACACCAACCGAGGGAAACGTGGCGACAAAATATACACCTGTGTGGTTGGCCAAGAGCGACGAACATGCGTACCAAAAGATTCGTTACGTTCCACACGCAACGGTGAGTTTCGACGATCGACACACAGAGAAAAAAAATCAATTGAGTCAACAAAATGTGCGCTTACGGGTGGCGAAACAAATGTTTGGTTGATCGAAAGGAATACCTCGTTGATCGAATTAACAGGCCGTCGATTCAAATTTTTCTTTGCTTAATACAAGAATTATTTCGTTCGATGAACCAAAAATTTGTTTCGCCACCGGTAAGCGCTCATTTTGTTGACTGAATCGATTTTTTTTCTCAGTGCACCAATGGATCCCTTTCGTAAAAGAAAATTTAACGAATTCGTAGGCCATGAACGACATCGGTGAATTTAAAATGTATCACGACGTGGAGAACGAAGCAGCTGTGACAACTTACGCGGATCTCACTGAAGGAACCATCATTGTACGTATTTAGAATTTCTTGAATGTCCTTCGAATGCTACAACAAAATGATGAAATATTCTCAGGAAGGAATCATCACGCCGTACTATGCAATAAGATCTTTGCCGAAACGTTTGATAGGCGAGACTCTGACCGTAGGACGTGAAATTATCCGTAAACGATACCCAAAAAAACGATCTATTATTTTCGATGATGAAGAAGACACGGGTCACTTCGCAATTTTCAAAGTTCAGGCCGCACCGAACCACGTTAAACGCGGTGCTCCCGGTGAGTTACGCATCGTTTTCTTACCGTAAATTTCTTCATTTTTTTTTTTACCAAATAAATAGCACTTTTGAATAATCGAGCAACGAGAACTTATCGTTTGTCGATTTGCGTGCAGTCGATTCGAATAATCTTCAACGAGAGAAACGCGCAAGCGATACAGGCGAAAGACAAGAGGTTCCGAAAGCTGTTTATCCGGAAATTCTTCTAGTTCTCGATCACAACGCCATCAGGTAAAGAAGCGCAAGGGAAGACCAAGTTAGCAGCATCTCGGTAAATTCTTCAATAATACGTCAATTTGATCCCACTAGAGATCACACTATAACTCAAGCTCTGAGATTTATGTTGGCGTTCTGGAACGGAGCAGACTTGATCTACAGGTCATTTGATGCGCCAAAAGTTCATCTCAACATTGCTGGTATAATTATTGCGGCGGTGAGTGCACTCGTAGAGAATTCGGTATAAACTTCATTAAATACTTTTTTGTAACTCATGCATGAAAATTGCTGGTTTATGTGGGGGCCGGGCGCGACGTATAGTGGTGTTTTTCAAGAAGGCGTTACATAAATACTCGAAGCGTGTCATAATGAGTATTTACGACACGCTTCGAGTATTTATGCAACGCATAAGCGTATCGTAAATACTGTGCGCATGCGCACGCCGTCAGTTTTTCCTTTATTGTCGCCCCCGGCCAGCAACATAACCTAGCACCTTTCATGCATTCGTCACAAAAAGTAGTATGCGATACTTGTACGTAAAAGCGGACTCCCAACGGCGGTTGTGAAGTGGCCGCACTTCTCAACCTTCGCCGAAAGTCCGCTTTTACGCACTAGTATCGCAAAGTACTATCAGTACTTTTAATACGTAAAAGCAAAATCTTTTTATTTCCTCTACAACAGGATGACTCGGTAACTCCCTACATCGCTTCAAACGTATCTGTAAATTACCTCGGTGATCAAGACTTTGTAGTATCGCAAATGGGCAAGTATTTCTACAAAGAAAAGGTCAGATTCCCCTTGAACACCTACGACATGATTATCGCAATGACCACGTAAGTTTCATTGTCATTCAAACATTATTTTAACCATTGGGTATAAACTAATATTTTTCCAACTCCACAGAATCGAAATGTGCGTGGCGGGCACCGTGGATGAATGCTATGCTATGTTTGGTGAGTGTACATTTCGCCGAAAGTTTATGAATTCTTGGTAATATCAAGAGGACTTAAATCGCTCGGTTAAAAAAAAAATAATTGCGATTTTTATTTCAGAACACGACAATCCCAATACCGCTTGTTCGTCGGCAAGCGAGGTATCGAGAATGAAAACCATCAAGAGTAACGGCATCGTCGGTTACAACTGGGAATTCACTGGAATAATCAAGGCAGTCCAAGCATCTGCGCATATGTGACTTAAATTTTTAATTTTGTTAAATTTTTGTTAATTTTTTTTTTTTTACCTATGAGTGAGTTGTATGTGATGGAATTCTCTGTTAAAACTATAGTTTCGGTGCCGAAAGCGATAACACGGAACAGGACGCCGATGGCACGAAAAAGTGCCCTCCGAACAGCGGTCACGTTATGGCAGAATGGAATACTTTTGGAACTTGGACATTCAAGTGGTCCAATTGCAGTCGAACATTCTTTACTCAATACTTCTCGTACGAAAAAACATTGGCACTTCGATTCTTCATTTAGGTATAATCTGGATAATAATTTTGTCGAACGAAATCTCAGATCCAACAAATCCCAGTGTCTCGACAACAAGCCACTGTGGACGGAAACAGTCGGCGAAGTATTGCCCGGCAGGTGGATGTCGATGGACGGACAATGCAGAAACGAAGGTTTCGCAAAAGCGTGCAGAGTACGTTGAAGACTAAGCAATCACCCACTATAGATCGCCAGGCGCGAGATTAAAAATGTCACGACTAAATTTCATTAATGCATCGAGCAGCTGGAGAACACATCGATGTGCGTGGCGAAGGGCTGCCGGACCAAAAGTTCCGTCGAGTGTATTCGCACCGGAGGGGTCCCTCTACCGGGTTCCAAATGTGGACAAAACATGGTTGGTTTTAAATAGAAGGACAAAAAGAAGCTAAATTTCATATTTTTTAAGACAATCGAAACCGCACTTACGATAAATAAATTACCCTTACCGCTTGTTTCAGCATTGCAATACCGAGGAACAGTGCGTTCGCAATTGACAAAATGCAACGATCATTTGTGAAGATGTTCTTTTTTGTCAATAAAATGTTTGACTCCGCGTCTCTTTGAAAATATAAGTGAAAAGAAAATGTGAATAAAATTATTTGACGACGAGCAGCTCGAACTGATATTTTTTTCGGTGTACTTTCTATCGCGCCCGTCTATCGTCCAAGCCTTTTTACTACGTGCAACGGTAAAGTCCCGAACGAAGAGCCGGAAATAGTAATGTCGAGGGCGCGCGGTCCGTCTGCGAAAGGAGTCAGAAGAATAGCGTGACGACGACGTGACGGGACGACAAACCACCGTGGTTTTCACGGCGACGTCGTCGCTTCACGAGCGCTCACTCTGCCGTTGTATACATATCCCCCACCTTCGAGCTCGTTCAACGACTATCAGGGGTCGCCCGCGTCGTGGGTCGTTCGCCGACTGACAGCCGACTTGACGGCCACCCGTCGACGCATCTCCTCCGGCACCGCGTCCATTCGCTATCTCCGCTTTGTCCCGAGCTCGGATGCCGAGAGGCTCCAGCGCGAACGCCCTCGAGAGCAAGGATTGACGAGTCGAAATGCAGAGAAAAAATAAAATAAAGCAAAGGGAAGCCGCGCTTCCCTAGAGACCCGACTTGAGATGGCCTATTAGAATATTTCACGGGAGTTCGAGCTGTCGTGCGATTGATCTGCTGCACTGCCATTGGATACAACGTGGAAAGCCATTTAAAAAAAATCGAGAAGACTAATTAACGTCGTTGCTTGGCAGAGTTATTCTAGAATCTACGCTGAAGACAGAGATCTAGAGCGGCCGATTAATGTGAGGGTGGCGGGAAACGTCGAAACAATATATATCATACATGTTCGGCTCGAATCAAGTTGTTTTTGAGATTGTTTGACACACACGAACTCAGAAATTATCTTCATGTATGTGAAGCGTGAGGTGGGATTTTTTTCATCTTCGATAAAACCGTGGTTGTCGTGCGGTTAAGTTTATTTCCGTATCGACGTTGACTAACAAGTCGAAACACGCTGTCGATTAATTTGAGGGGAGAAAAGGGTCGGGCTAATGTCTAACCGGCAGCTCGCAGAACGCCGTTCTCGAGATTATTTTGACGCACGGATATTCGGAGCTTCTTTCGTCAAAGAGCTCTTCTTCAAAAGATATCCCTACGGAGTTGAAGTGGAAACGTCCGGACGCTACTTCTCGTATTCTCTTAGGGTTTCGACGAGACAAAAAAAAATGATATAGTGTACGTGTACGGTAGCATACAGAACTATGGTAACTGTGATGAAAAAAAATCGCCGCTCTCAACGGTGTGGTGGAGCTATGTTTACCGGTACGGCGAAGAGGAACCCAAGTGTGAAAACGTTTGTAACACGAATCGCAGAGAGAGAGAGACAGAGAGAGAACGCTTTCAAACTTTTGGTAGTACAGGATAGTATAATCGTCATATCGAGTAGTCGGATTCCTCTTCCATCCCCGTAGTCGAAGTCGTGAGGTGAAAAAAAAGTTTGGGAATAATAAACCACGGATGTACATAGACACGCGTGGGAATATGCACCGAAACAGTATTATCGTTCGGCTGTTACTTAAGACTCAATGGAAATAAAAAAAACTTAGACACTTGTTCCCGGTCGATTTTTTGTCAACGAAATGAGTATGCTTTTTTTTACGCAGTTAAAAACATCCTACTTCTCTATGAAACAAAAAAAATGCCATGGAAAGGATTTTCATGTTCGAATAAAAATTCGAGTAAAACTAGGTTGTCTGTTCGATCGAAAAAAAAGCAAGCACGTTTCTGACGCGCGTTCTTTGTTTACATCCGCCATTTTTTTTTTTGTCGTCGACGTTTGCGGGACGTTAGTTACGCGAATGGGGTTAGGCCGAGTGCCCGGGAATAATAATTGGTCGCGTTAAATAAATAAAGTAAATAAATAAATAATGGCGCGTTGCAAAGCCACAGACCTTGTTTCGACGATGCTGGATTGTCCACCGCCGTACACGCGTTACGAGGTCGACGAACATCAGCCGGCCGGCCACGCGACGAATCCTCCTTCCTGTCACGATGGTTTCAGCTTTCGATCTTTCCTCACCTCTCACACACCACACACCGTTCACGTCGATCGCTTATTACAATCACAATCCCTTTACGTCCAGCACTGCGACAGCCAGAAGTCCGCACCGCAATTCGCGACGATACCTCGAAGATGGCCAAAGGACGCTGCTGCTCGTACTGCATCGGCGGCGCCTTCGCGATCGTTCTCTGCACACTCCTCGCCGTCACGTTCTTCCCGTATCCCCTGCGAGCCTCGTGCACCGTTCAGTGGTAAATCATTCAACAAATGTTCGCGGCGCCTTCGATCGTAATCCGCTCAATTGCACACTCGTTCGTTATAACCGAAATAAGCCGAACACCGCAAAAAAGTTACATCCGAAAATATCTAACACTTGTTCACTTATCGGATCAAAAACTATACACCACCGTTTCATATTTAACACATGGCGAGTGTGTTAAATACGAAACGTTTGCGAAGGTTTTTCACTTTTTTGCGGTACACGATACATTTCCGTTACAACGAAGCGTGTACGATTAAAGACGCCTCAAACTCTCCGTCGAACGTCGCGTATCAAAAACTGCCGGTGTCTCCAAAAAAAAGCAAGCACACCGAGCGACGCGTCAGCTGTTGCACCGAACATCTCCGACCGAACGGAGTCAAAGTAACTCTATATCTCGTGAAGGTCCTCTTGTTTATTTGTCTTTGGCGAAAAGGCAAGGCGTGGAATAACATACGCGTCGCGTCTATTCAATCCTTTGCGGGAACGAGCTTGTGACATTCGGAATATTTCGCTGTTAACGCACTACCATGGTGTATCTCGCTTTGGGACGTAAAAAAACATCGCCGCGCGAGAGTAACCGCCGCAAGTCCATATAAGGAACCGCAGCAACATTGATGTTTTGTAACGTTGCTATCCTGCCGCGTCATTGGTCGCTTCATCGGTATCATCCATTACAAGATAAACTCGTATTATTTCGACACTTTATGAAAATAAATCGTTTATAACAATCGAATAAATTCTGCGAGCATCGAGTCTATTGAGAACAATTAAATACTATAAACAAAATAACACGAAAAAAAAAAACAATTTCACCGCGCGGGTGTAAAGTGCGCGGGAGTCGACTGCGCAGGTGACCGTTGAGCGTCGCGTCGTCTCGTCAGTGTGATCGAAACCGCGGAAGTGATTGTGCCGCGTCGCGTTTCTTTATTTTTTATTTAACCGAAATTACTGAATTTTCAGGGGCTTCGACGAGCCGTGCAAATTCGTCATGCAGCGTTTACGTTGTCAGATAATGAAATGGACGAGCTGCACCGACTGCGGGCATCGCGGCAACAGATGCCTTTATTCGGTAAGTTCAAAAAAAAAATACTTTCGCCCAGTAGTACATTCGGCGGTATGAATTCAATCGTAACTTCGCATGTTTATTGTTGTTTCTATTAGCTGAAAGAAACAAAGTCTCGAGAAAACAATACTATTCGAGCGACGCATCTGAGCCCGAACCTCATGCTTGTCGACGATATCAGAATCGAGTTCGAGGAAGCGCGAAACAACAGCTGTATCGCAATGGTGAGCGGATACGCGAAGCGCGTCCAATTATTCAAACTCGCGGCAATGGCCGCCCGTTCGGTTTATTGCTGAACGCAAAAAAATATATTCATGTTATTATTAATTTTATTAATTAAAATGAATAAATAATGCATTAATTATTTCATGAATTATTAATTTATTCATTAATTATTAGCGATCATGTTGGCTCACTCGCTCGCGTTGTTCGCATGGTCCATCGCATGTGAAGATCCATTAAATATGGAATGAAATTTCGGAATTTCGAAATCCATTCCATGTGCCAATTTCTGAATATATATATATATATATAAGATCATGTATTTATAATTATTAATTGAATGAATTATATTGAAAAATTAATTTTTTATGTTTTTATAACATTTTTTGTTTCTCAAAGGCTAAATCGGTGTCGCGGGCGTGGTACGTGATGTTCGACTACGGAACGAATTACTGCAACCTTCGAAACCTCGTGGACGGCGCGGGTCTCGTAATGGACCAAGGATTCATGGAGCTGACCAACGACGCCGTTTGCACGCAACTCGGCACCGCGGTCTGCGCTTGAAGGCTGCTCGGGTGAGTCGATAATTCTCATCCGTTAACAAACACTCAACGGATCGTGAAAATCAATGTTGGCGTCTGCCGCTGCGCCATGTACAATTCGTACAAAGAATATTTATTTTGGTAATACAAAAAGTCTGTCGAAAAATACGACTCACGGAATTATGCGAGCACGGTACAAGTAGACGTAGTGGAGCCACACCAAAACATATATCTATATAAAATAAATCTAGAATCGATTCGTTGTCTAGAAAAATACAATAAATAAGGGACAATATATTACAAAAACACTCAGAGGATAAAATTATTATGCGCTACAGGACTCTTTTAACCCTTAGTGTGCACACCTCCGATGTGAATAATTAATTTTCGGCCTCGAACATTTCGAATATCTCAGTAATTATGCACTTTTCAGAAAAAAAGATTAAAACACTTTTCGGAGTGAATTGATCAAAATGTATAAGCTCGCGCAGTCAGATTTCCAAAAAAAAAAAAAACCTTTGTTACCCGTAAAATAACGTGCTTAAAGTTGACGGTGGGCCACAAATTGGGAATGCACACTAAGGGGTAAGTCGATCGAAAAGTTGATTAATTGAATTTCCAGATCGACAATCATGGTAGTCCTATTGGCGAATTATTTCAATTAAACATATTTACGTCTACAAGTAGATACAAATTGAACGGCGTCGAAATAAATTTCCGCCCCTCCTTCAGACCACCTTAAGTTTCGCATGCCTCAACATGAAATGTTACTGAAACCGATTTTTACAAAGTGCCTCCAGGGCTCGAATTATCGACGAGAGAGATACTTTACAGCCGAAACTTGAAAAATTATCACGAATTTACCGCTTTTCACACTCATCTCAGTCGCCCATAATCGACGATCCGCCTCTGTGCCTCGCGCAGAGATATCCACCCTGAGCCGCTCGCGATCGACACTTTGATCCACTCTTCGTCGTAGCTCCGCACAGAGGTCGCGGCTGGCCCATGTAGCTCGGTGTCACGCTGAAAAAGTCCTTCGGGATTTAGGATACGTTTGGGAAGATGAATTCATGAGCTGGTAATCGAGGCGATCCAAAAGAGACTCAGTCGTTAAAACAAACTGTACTCAATTTTTTTCAAAGGTTCTTCGACATTTTGAGCTGAACGATAATTATTTACGCCTTAAGGGGAAGTGAAATATCGCAGTCGGTAATGAAAACTGTAATGAACTTTTCTCAAGGGTGCTAATTTTTTTTTACGAAAAAGCAATTTCGAGCTGGATGCACACGGTAATTTCGCATACAGCCCCAATTCATCTTCTACTCAAAAAAATTAGCACCATTGAAAAAAGTTAATTTGAAAATTGCACTTCACCTTAACAGTTGAGTACACGCTAATAATTTGTTTTGCCTCATGAAAGTTCAATTAATTACTTACCTTCTCGACTCAGACGACCGATAGGCGGAACTCGCCGCCGGCGAATCCCGTTGGGTCAAACGACGTCTCAGGTCTCTCGCATCAACTATATTGTCGGTCTCGTCGATCCTGTCGTATCTCTCGTGCGCGACGTTAGCAGAGTTTTCGAAATCCGTACTGTCCTCCGACATGCTCGGATAATTACGTCCATAATCGTTGATAAGATCCTCGCGAGACTTTCTCGACGGTAGATAAGAACACGAGAGCTCCTCTACCGGTGTCGAGTTTTGTCGACACCAAGACGCAGCCGATTGGAGAATCAGCAAAGTTTTGACTGACGATAGAAAAGAAAATATTTGTAATCATACGAGTGAAAAAAAAAATCCCACCTAAATCGTGTCGATCGGTATCTTTGAAATTGATTTTTGTACCTTTGCAATCAATCAATTTTTGAACTATGCTTCTTGCCAACTCCTTGATGGCTCCGATTGCCTGCACGTGGAGTCTCGTTCTTCTGACAACTGGAGGAGCCTCCGGAGTGGAGGATCGATGGAGAGTCGGAACTTTGGTCCTTCCGTTTCTTTCTACGAAGATATCTTCGCTCCTCGGGTTTCCCTGGTCCACGGGCTTTCTTCTTGGTCCGAACATGTACTGCACGCTTATCATCAAAAAGTGCACTGCAATGTAGACAAATTTATAGTAGTTTCGATCCGCTAATACGTCTATGGGATTTAAGAAAAAGATAAAACTCACTTCCTGTGATCAGGAATATCAGGGCCGTAATCGACGTAAAATCGAGGCAAGCCTCCATTCCGTGCTTCAAGAACGTCGTCAAGTTCAGCGGTATTATTCCCATTATCGTGGCCCTCGTTATGAACGGCGCGTGCAGGAACGCCGCGACTATCATGGCTCCCAGTAGATAAACCATGTGAAGCACAGTCCGGTAAACTCTGTTCAGTTGCTCGCCTGTTGAAAAATTCATTGATCATTTTTGTCGACACTTAGATATTGGTTTTTAATTTTTTTAAATATATATTAAAGAAACTGCAATTAATTTACGCACTCGTATCACCGATGTACTCGGTAATCCATCCCAACTTCTCGTCCACCTCGCTTCTCATGGATTCGGTGACATTCCAGATAAAGTGAATCGTCTCATTAATCTTTCCGAGCTTCTCGAGAGTTTGCTCGTACTGGGCGGCAGCCTCGGCGTTCTGCGCGACGATTCGATCTGTACTCGACTCAATCTTTTCCCATATTAACTTCGCCTGTTCTTGAATCTTGGTCAGATCGTCGAGTACCTCGTTGTGATTTTCGTGTCGCTCCATGGCTTGGCTCATCAAATCCGAACTGGCTTTTTCTGAAATTCTAAGGCGTTAGAACTACAAGTCAGGGTAGGAAAGGAGCGAAGATAATGATCCTGAAAATATCTGCATGAAACTAAGTTTCATCGATTTATAACGGCAATGTTTTGCGTCGCACAAACGACACTCGGAGAAGTTCACTTGGAGAATAGACCTCTACAAGTGAACAATTTTTTCTTACTAAAGCCGTGTATCGACAGAGACTTGCCGAGGGTGAATCTTGATATCATGCAGATATTTTCAGAGTCACCTGAGATAGTCGACGGATGTTTACCTAATTTCGTTTTTATATCCTCAGTCATACTAGCGAGTTGCGCATGGCCGGCACGAATGAGAGCTTTCTCGTTGTTCAACTCGCGGAGATTGCTCGCGACTAAATTGTGAGCCGTGGCTTGCGCGTCCCGCAAGTAATCCTGTTGCCGCAGCAACGCTTTGTTCCCGTCAGACAGAGAATTCAAAGCTTGCAGGGTTTGATCCTCCAAACGTTCTTGACTCTCCTGGATAATTAAATTTCATTAAATATCACTTTCGAAGTCTATACAGTGGGGCCTCTCGTAGCATGCCCTCTCATAGCGTACGAGGGCGGAGCATAGCGACGCGGTGTGAACGGCACGGCGCGAGTGTGGCGGAAGGGGAATGGAAGCCCAATAGCAGACGGGCTACGGTCGGTTTTGACTCGTGATTGGTACTTCGGATAGCGTACATTGTCTCCGCATTAAGGATATTTGGGCGAAAGCGCGTTTCCGTTTGATCGCTATAAAACTTTGATTCATTTCAGTCAAAGGCACGCCGAATACCAATTTTTCAGATTTTTGTTACCATGTAGTTTTTTAAAATAATAAAGCTCTATCTCCGCCTAGCCGCTTGCTTTGGCTGCGCTTCTCAATTGGATACTAACGAGTTCAACGGAGATCCTGTCCCATTCTTCTTTGGCGATTTCGGCCCAAATATACTCAAGTACGCTATGAGAGGTTCCACTGTAATTTGATCGCAATTTTTTTTTTTTTTTAACATGTTCGGAAATTGCTACCTTCAAGGAACCCAGAGCTTGTATCTGGGAATGAGCTGTCTGCATCAATTTATTGACCGTCAGTTCCGTGAGGGCTCGGAACTGCGTGCTACGAGAGGCGTAGCAAACCGCTCGGGCTCTGTTGCTCATCAGGTGATAAGCGTTCCACATATCCGGGTCCATGTCGGTCGTACATTGTTTCAGGGACTGCAAGAATATAGACGATTAATTACATCAATTTACGAACAAGTCTGAAAGTCACTTTCGCCAATCGCGAATACAACGGGGCATCTGAAAGCCTTTTCTTTTTGAGTTGAATAATTGTTTACGCTACGTTTGTAGTGTAACTTCAAAAATGTGTATAAAAAATAACGCAGAGACGTCCGAGTCTCGATAGTAAAAATTGATAAAATGAATTTATAAAAAGATACGCGTGCGATATTAATCTGAAAGAATAATATCCGAAGATTGGGCGTATTGTAAGATCTTCAAAATATTGTGTTTATAGAATATTCGTTGCAATCGACTGAGAATAAACTATTCACTATGAAAAAATTTATAAAGTCGGCGTAATAGAGAATGCATTTGAATTATTTTTTTTCTGACTTGAATAAGTGATTGAACTACAGCCTGAGATAACATTAACGACGAAAATTTACAATAAACAATATGGAAAAGGCTTACAGATAAACTAGTACAAATGAAAAAACAAAACAACAACAACACTTCGAAAATTGCGATCCACGGGAGAAATTGTCGAAAAAAAAATATTCTAATAAATCGACACTAAAGTTCCGACAGGCAACAATGCAAGTAAAAAAAATCGCGCGAATGAAACTTCACTTTCAACAGTCAGAGTATCACTGCAGTGAATAATCTTTGAGGGGGTCTTCACAGAAAATGCTGGAGGGGAGCGAGTTGCAGGTCTGAACACGTAAAATTTACAATCAACACTATAGAAAAGACTGATAGAAATTAATGAAAACAAAACTCGTTGAGAATTGCGATGAACGGGAAAAATGGTCAATTCCGAAGATTCACAGTTGTTTTAGATTTTTTCAAATAAAAAAAAATATATATTCTTTGAAAAATCAGCACTAAAGATCCGAGAGTAAGTAAAAATGCAAGTAATGCAAGTAAAAAATTCTCGCGAATGAAGCTATACGCCCAATAGTCAGAGAGTTACTGCAGTGATCTTTGAGGGGGTCTCCACAGAAAATGCTGGAGGGGAGCTCTTTGCAGGTTTGAACACGCATAAGAGTCAGCCCCCCGACCGACGAATCAGCCCCTACTCAGAAGGCCCCTTGCAGTCTCGCCCGAACAGTCTGTGAGTTTTTTTTCTTCTCAGTCTTCCTTATTTTGCTAGGGACAAAAAAAATTTCTCCCATCGTTACCATTTCTTCGTTGCAAGGGAACATTTTCCTGCCCTCAACGGCCGACTGGCAATTGAGTAGATTAACGCTGAGCTTGGCTAATTCCTCCTCGGACATGTCGCTGCAGGACGTTCTGATTCTCATGATGACTTTGTGCTGGCAAGTTTCCAGCGGCGAGGAAACTTGTATTTCGGTAAATTTTGCTGCCTCCTGCAGAAACTTTTCGTCCTCCGTCATGGACTCGTATGGAATGGAGACCAAAGGTACACCGTCTGCGACGACGACTGTGGACTCGTCCGCGGACTTGCTCCAGAACCAATTCAACAGCGTGGTGCTCTGCGCACAGTGCATCGACAAAAGAGCGACAAACAAAATCGCTGGAATTCTCGACGTCATCGTGCGCGTCGCGTCTCCTCCGACCCGTCTGAAAAATAGTCATATTTACAGTGAACTCCACGTTTTTTAATCTACCGTTTACAATCCGTCGCAACGATAACGACAATTATGTAAGAACGGAAGAACAATCGAACAGTTACCGTTTGGAAAATTTAGGCGGGACGGTGAATCGCTTGGTTATTACTAAATCGATCGGAGACTCTACGTCGAACCTCGAATTTTCTCCGGTCACGATCCTTCGCGCGAATCGCCGATGATCCTCGTTGCAGATGAAAAATTTACGCGTTTGTTGTGTCAACCGACGTGGGAATTTTGCGACAAAAATAGACTCGCTGCGAAACAATCACTGGCTGACATTCATATTCGTAACGGACAAGCTCGTGCGGGAATCTACAGGTCGCAGCCTGTCGGGAAACGACGGTAAAACAGGAAAATTTATTCCCCTTAAAATTATTTGCAGGTGGCGGGGCAATGAAATTCCGGGTATCTTTAGCGGGAAAACCACGCGTTATTCCACGATCCATAGATCTCGATCCATTTCAAAAGCGCTAGTTCGCGATCGGCGTGCATTGACCCGCGGGCATTATTTTTTCATTTCACTTCTCTCGAACGAAATCGAGAGTCGCGTTCTCCACTTACTTTCAAGGTCGATTAAAGAACCTTCACTGTAGAGCGACTTTTTGCGCGTCTGTTGAAAAAAAAAAACGAGCAATAGTCGTGGGTTTCTCAAAAAATAATTTCTCACATCATAAACAATAGCGCTGTTTTATTGTAACATCCAGTTTTTCGTTTAAAGGTCGCGGATAGCGAGAAAAAAAAAATACACGAATACATTCAGCACAGCGGTTCGAATTATCCACAGAAGTATTTTAGCACGTCGCGATTGTTTTAAATAAAAGTTGTACAATGATCTCGTGTAAATATAGGTAGAACAATATTTATATAATTTTATCGGGTTTACAAAATCCGAATATAGATGAAAAATATACATAATCTCTTACAGTGTATATAAAATGGCATCAATAGACAATTGTTCTGGAATGTTGTTTCAGGGACTCAACACTTTGTACACGCTCCAGGGCGGGTGTTGATTTTCTTTTTTTACATATTTTACATTTACAAATTCACGCTCTCGGAATTTCTTTTCTCCCTACGATACAGTGGCACTCGTATAAACTCCGACAGCTTATTTTCAATATAAACTTTCGTTTGCATCCTTCGAGATTTTTGTAGAAAACATTGAAACGCCTTGTGTCAGAGTTGTGTGATCGGAAACATGGGTAAGAGCAGGTTTCTACTATCAGCAGCTTCGTTAGGCTATCGTGATCGATAACTCAATAGCGTGCGATATCTTTCTGGGCCAAACAAAAAAAATGGCATAAATAATCATTAAAAATTGCCGATTCATTCGATCGATAGAGACCGAAAAGAAATGCATATATATATATGTATATATATATATATATATTCGTATCGTTGTTTTTCGATGACTACTCGAAGCTGCAACAACTCGATATGTTTCCAACATGCAACGTACGAAACTTGGAACGTATCAAAAGAATGTTTTCGATATTAATTGCACATACTAAAAAAAATCTACCCTGCAACCGCACACGAATTACTTAATACTATCAGACTTATCGTCGGTACAATATAACGATATAACACCTAGGCTCGACCGCGAGTTAGCTACGTGTAGGGTAGTCGAAAAGCTCGTTAATTATTGGAATCGTTCGAAGTTAATCGTGATCGTTTGAGCCATCGACGCTTCGTGTCATTTTTTTATGTATAATATATATATATCGTACGCTAAACGTGTATTCAAACGTGTGTGTGTGTGTGGGGATTTTTTTATGTATGTGGGAATGGTATTATTATGGACTTTGTCGTACTCAAGGCCAGAATTTGTTGAAAAGATCCATGAACGAGTCGTATATCATGAAAGTTATAGCCACGTCGAGGCAGACTCGTCCTAATCTCGGTACTGTTCCCTTGTAGAAAGCTCTTGGTCCTTCATTCTTCCATACTTGTATGGCACAGTCCACACTGCCTTTGTACTTCGCTGCTTCCAGGCCCTGTGACAGAATCATAAAAAAAAATTATATTCCATTATATACTTAATTACTCAACACTCATAATATAATAATTAATAACGTAATAACTCAATAAATAAATAAACATATACGAACGTACCGTGCAGGGCACGAACTACATGAAAAAACATATTTAAAGCTCAATACTCAATATACTTTACGCATTTTACTATGTTAAATTATATAGGCTATATGTATAAAAGGGTTTTCTCTCGTTGAAAAATAAATGTATATATTTTTTTATTCGTGTCCTTCACGTTTCCGGGGACGATTTGTCGTTAATGAAAAATTTATGCAAGATTCTCACCTGCATTCTGGTTTTCACAACGTCGATCGGAGTATTGCCGAATACCGATGCCGCGCCAGCGCATGCGCCGAATACTCCGACAACCATCTTTGGTACTTGTTTATTATTGTCACCGCCTCTGTACCAATCCTTCATAGTTTCCATGACGAAGAAACGTATAGCTTGATTGGAACCCTGTTTCATTATGGTTGGCACGACGCCTTGGTAGACTCCCTTCAATCCTGCGCGAAACGAATATCGTATTTACAATGCGTGACGATGTGTCGCAAGTGAAGCGATCGAGTTACGACCTCGCGACCGTACGTAAAACGATAATTGTCCCGCTTCATTGTTCAAACGACAAATTTAGCCATCTACGTTGTAAAAAAGCTTCATAATTTTAACAGACCGTCCACAGTAGCGCATCATTCTTTTCCTTATTTTATAATTTTTTTTTAAGAAATGTAAAATTAACAAGAAAAAAAATGGTGGATTTTTGAATCCAATTAATGTTTGGTGAAACTATAAATCTTATTCTTTATCGTGTACGCATATAATTGTTTTCGCTTCGCTAAAGGTCAAAGAGTGTGGAAATAGCATACGAGATTGGAAGACAAACGATTTTTCTTTTAGTGAGGCAAAATGGTCCAAAAAAATAGTCGTCGTTAGAAACAATAGTTTCATCCTCGGAACTTCCATTGTTAACTCTCTCTCTCTCTCGCCTTCGTTGTCACATCTCAAGGTAAATATCGTTCGCGCTAATTTCTTTTCATGTAGAAACTATCTCTATCTTTACCTCCCGGAACAAAATGGCCGTAGGTTGATAAAAAAAAACTCTAGCTATTGAGAAATTAGCGATAATCCGAACGAGCTGTTAATCACAAAACGTTAAATCAGGGCCGCTTATCGTACCCCTCGCGAACTTTTATTACGCAAGTAGGAGCATTCGAGCGTGCATAAGTCAATGGAACGAGTTCAACGCGATTGAAATGTAAATCAATGCGAGCGAGAATCCAAAGCCGGTCGACAAAGTAGTCGATAAACATGCGGCGGCCGAATCTTGGACGATATACTAAAGTTATTCTTCTGATTCTCCAACGAAAAAAATTACCATAACATAAATGAATTTATTTAGTTTTCTTCCTAAAAATAATGTACTCGTTTGAACTACAAATTAATTCAACAAGTTGAATCAAAAAAATCTATCGTAATAAAACAAAATTAAACGAAAAAAACAAAACACAATGAAAAAGATTATATTATTATTATTTTTTAAATAATGATATTGATGTAAATCTTTTTTACTGTTTTTTTTGTCTTTTCGCTTAAATCTGTCGTAAAACGCTAACCAAAAATATTCAACGAATTTGATAGCTGACAGTTTATTTATGGAATTCCTCGAAACGAATTGCACAATTTGTTTTTTGACTCCGCAATCTTGCCAGGAGATTGCAATGTCGAAGTGATTCGCATGCAAAGTAATGTGCCATCAAAAATTGGCAACGATCGTCGTCCCATTGACGCATTGGAAAAAAAAATTGACGTACCATGCTCCTTGACGATGAGGCTGACACCATGGAAGAATCCTCTGAATCTGGGATTCGCCGATCTCTGATCGTTGATAAATTTTACTTTGACCGTTTCCATCGGCGTGACGGCGAAGATAGCTTCGCAAACTCCCGCGCAGAGACCAGCCAGCAGTCTTCGCTGCGCGTTAAGTTTTCCATCAGAGTCGACGAGCTGTTTCTTGACGGTCTCAAAAGATCCGAATCTCACAGCCGACTTGGGAATCGAGCCGTAGACCAGAACGGACAGCCCACGATAGAGCCCGAGAACTCCGTTGGTCTTGACAGTTTTGGCAACGCAGTCCCATATTCCATTGTACTGTTTTCCTGCCCCGGCCTTCCCGTCAAGCTGCAGCTGCGTCTTTACGTACTCCGTCGGATACGTTATGCAAATTTCGATTCCTCCAGTTATTCCACCTGAAAAGTAAACAAAAAATGGTTTTTTTTTATTTCGACTAACTTTTGGAACAAATAAATAAAACACAATTCCCGCTGTTAAGGACTTGCGAAGGTTAGGTGTCAACCGTACGCCAGACGCCGTGAACCCTCCGACCTACGACATATTTCTCCGGACCATAAGGGCCAAGGTCGCGTGCGTTAAATGGACACCGGGCATTTTTATCGAGTCGATAAGAATGCGTGGGTGACGTAGCAAAATACGAGAAAAACAACAAAAAAAATCCAGAGACGCAGAAACTAATTCCAGAAAAAAGGAACAAAAAGGGGAGAAAGATCCAACCGGGAAAATTCGATTGGCGAACAAACGGCAAAGTTAGGAAGACGAAAGAAAGAAAATATCACGAAATTGCATCTCGATAATCCAAGCTGAAAGGTGGAATCGATACGCCGTCTAATAATAATAATAATAAGGCTGATGGAGAAAAAAATAAAATAAAATTTATTACCTGCGATGATTCCCTTGACGCCGACATTCGTAACCCCGGCGGCGGCCGCCGCCTTATCCTGGAGCCAGGGTCTCCTGGGGAAAGGATTACCGGCGACACCCCGCACTTCCTCCGATCGAAGCAACTCTCGTCCCAGCCAGGCGGTATCCATGCTTCTTTTATTTTATTTTCTTTCCTTATGTATTAAAATAATAATAAATAAAATTTTATTCCCGTGATTTTGGCGAGGGTGGAAAGTTTAACGTTCGTTGACCGGGATGTATTTGCCACCTCCAACCGCCGAAGTTGAACCGACACGACTGGACGAGCGTTGGAAGTGATCGTTGAAATTGACGGAATCGCGAACTCCCCACCCGCTCGTGCTCGCGAATTTCCTTACTTCACGTCTCTCGCTGCTTCATGCTCTTATCAATAACGCCGCCGAGCTCTTCATGGCACTTGAGCCTCCTTCGAGCGGCGTCGCTGGGTCAAGGAACATTGCGAGGCCTCTTTGATGTTTTTCCCGGCCTCCAGACCGGCTCGTATGTATATTTATCAGCCGTAGCAAAATGAGCCTCGGCTGTAAAGAAAATTTAACTCAAAATTCTTGAGGAAGTTTTCAGGCATTTTTTAGTTAAATTTTTATTCATTTTGGTTTAACTTTCATTTTCACTCGTTACCTTGAGGCTGTATTTTTACCGATTTTTTTTTTCTTTCGAACTATACTTCGGGCTATATTTTATACTATGACGTGCCTTTCTAATCTGGACAGCTCCAGCGCGTAAGATGAAAGTAACCAGTCTGGGTGCCAATCTGTTACGTATAGATATATGGATTGAGTAATATGCAAGGCAGTGTTTTGTGTCATAAAACCTCAGCTGTTTCAAGGTACCGACCAAGTGTTTACACTTTGGGCCATACAATTCGCGTGTGTATTTTTCCGCTTCATTTTTTTCATCACGTGTGTCTAATCGATTGGCAATTATTACTTCCGCGTATTCAACATACCGAGTATAAAAATTAAAAAACAAGATAATAAAAAATTGGCCGCGAAAAATGTACAATTTGCTGGTGACGATTTTGACCTCAGAACTATAAAAAAAAAAAAAAAAAAAAAAAAATGCGACGGAAAAATGCTAGGAAAATTTACGAAGTACAGATACAGTTTTTGCATCCTGAAAATTCCAAGTCTGCTCCGAGCGTTGCGTCAGCGCACCTGTTGCACTCAGGAACGTGATCGACGGATTATTCGGCGCGATACGGAAACTCGTGTCGTTCTCCGGGCCTCTGAAGTTACGTAATTCGTACGAACGATGCGATTACTTATGCGCGCACGTTCCCCGTTGAGATAAGATCGAATTGGTCTGAGGTCAAATTTTCTCGTCGTTCGCAGCTTCGAATAAATTTAAAGCCACCTCCTAACGGGAGTTTGTCGAATTTATTTTATTTTTATTATAAACTTTTCGGAGTCACGTTTATACAACGTTGGATGAAACTTATATCGTAGAATAAAAAATAATTGTACGCGGGAATACGTCTCGGTGGGGTTTGACCGATGCTTGACCCCGGACCGCATCGATCCAGCCGCGATGAGGCGAGAATAGATGACCCATTCGATAATCCTGACTATTTTCTTTCTCTCGTGACTTACCAGCCCGGAGTAGTGTTCGCAAGTCGTCGCATGCGTCTGCAATAGAAAAGTTTCGATTGATATGTCGTATTTTTTTTTATCCAGCAACGTTATTTTGTTCTAAATCGGACGATAATTTTATCCAACTGGAGAACTCGAAAGCCGAGCCGATGTCGGATGTCGTACCGAGTGTTGCGATCTTGGTCTCTTATCTTCTTCTCCATTTCCGCGTCCGTCAGCGTCTCGAGGAAGGGGGCCCACTGGTCGGCCTCCGAGGGAGGTCTGAACGGAACTTCGACCGTAGGTAGAGGAGCCTCCGAGAAGGCGTAAGTTCTCTGGTGCCAGGAGAGCTGACCGCGGACGCTTAAAAAAAATTCGACACCATTAGATCGCCGAATTATCTTCATTTCATCGATTATCAATTCATTTATCACTTTCATTTAATCAATTATCAATTTATTTGTCTGGCTTCATTTAATCATTTATCAATTTATTTGTCTGGCTTCATTTAATCGATTATCAATTTTGATTTCACCAAGATCAATTATCTTCGTTTAATATTTTTATTACCTGTACGCGATAGCGGTTACGAATTCTCCGCCGAGACCCAATTCGGCGCAGAGTTTCATCGCGAATTTCTCCGGATTGTTTTCCTTCTCGGACATGTCCCACTCGACCTGATCTACGAGAGAGGTATTGCCGACGTGAATGTTGAGCTTTATTATTACTCTCTGATCGCATTGGTCCTCTATCAACGTTTCTTGCGGGAAAGCCTCGATCTGTTGTCTTATCGCTTGAGCGATCGCCGGTACGAAGGTCAAGGGATTCAGATCAAGATCGTCACACAGGACTTCGGCGAATTGTTCCGGAGTTATCAGGCTCTCTGCCGATGAGAAAGTAAATTTTTTAATTAGCTCGTTAATTAGCTCGTTTTTTTTTCTTTTTTTTTTTTTTTGCTAGCTCAGATTCTATACCATTTTTGTTCCACGTGAACGTGTCCCGAAGCTTTTGACCCTCTATTTCCATGTCCAAACGAATCGGAACTAGCATCTCCTGTTGCGCGGCGTTTTCCAAATTCGCGGAAGGATCCGTATCGTCGAAACTGAAACAATCGTTGACAATGCAATCGTGCGTCAACGTCGATTTGCCCGCGAATCGACGTTGGTTCACGATTTGATGCGAATTTTTGTCCTCACCGATTATTCATTGATATTTCATCTTTGATTTAGATGGTACAAAATTTTGCAGTTTTAAATTAACAAGTCTGAGCGAACAACATTTTTGTCCAATAGAGGATCATATGGTAAGACAGTTATAATGTAATAATTTTTATTATCACATTATATTATCGACTAAATTTTTAAAAAATCATTCACACAAACAATATCTCTCACTGTTTCAAATCCTTTGATGGGATTTCCCGTCAATTTGTAATTAGGCTCAGCATGTGTTCATTTGAATACATAAATAATATCCTGAAGATTTCTCACCAAAGCGGAAATGTTCTGACTTTCTTGTTGTGAACTCTGTTGCGATTTATCGGAGTGGCCTGTGGTACGGCGTCGAGATGGGAACTGTTGGGCAAACTGGGTACCCATGCCATTGACTTTTTTGATTTTCCCTCCCTGGGTGCGGGTGGCTCGGTCGAGTGAACGGAGACTGCTTTGTACTTGTCATCGTTGCCCTCAATTATGTCCTCCACCTCGCTGGCTCTCAGCAGAGACACGCTGGACGCCAGTACATGCTGGCTGAGACCCAGCTCCACCAATTTCTTTCTCTCGTCGTTCGTTATCGAACGACGAAACATTCCCGGATAACGTTTGTACAGAGAGCCTCGGAAAAGCCGCAAGTAATTGCCGACTTCGGATCCGATGCAGTAGTACTCTCCATTCTCCTCGACTTGAAAACTTATCGGCTTGTCTCCGTACGTCCTTAGAGCCATCACGACAATCTAACTCGTTTCCCGTTCCTTAACTGTATCGCAAACAAAATTGCATCAATAAAACAAGTTTCAGTAACAAAATACAACGAGCCTTAACGTTTCGTTCAATACATTTTTGAAAGTTGAACGACCTTTTTTTTTAATTGAAATTACTCACGATAACTCGGCACCTGTAAACCGATTGGGAAAATGTGAAACAAAAACGTGTTTTTAAAATATATTTTTGTATTTTCAATAATACCGAAACAAGTGCACGTTGTTTAAATAAAAATGTTAAATCTTAACCAAACTTTCGCTTGTCAATAGCAAAACAGCGTCGCTGTTACTTATGGCTATGGCGGCTTGGTGAAACTTCGTTGCAGTGGCAGAACTGCTCGGGAAAGATAAATTCTCTAAAGAAACACGCGCCAAAAAGAACGCAGCTTTGAATGTTGGTTTCGTAGCGTTCGACTTCAGCGTTCTCGACAATCGTTATCAATGATAATGGTAGCTGTCCTTCAGACATCGATTGTCACATAACAATTGACAGTCCCACTGCTCCGAATTGTCGAACAAAATCCTAGTTCAATAATGAACAGGCACAGTGGATCGATATAAACGCACCGATCAACGGTTTTCTATATTCTCTCCTTTACATTCGAAGTTAATAAAAAGAATTAAAATAAAAACGAAAATTGAATTCGAAATGGAATCATCGCGCAAGATGGCGTGTCCCGAGCGATGAGAGAGATATCGAATCGAAGTGGTCGACGTGTATGATCGCGACGGGTCGGTAACAGTGGTAGTGCCGTCGACATCTGTTCGAGCATTCGTGTCCGGAGGGAACTCGCTGGGTTTGCAATTGTGTTGGTGCGTATGGCCTTGCGGGCTCGGGTAAAACAGAACCTACAAACTCTGGGCTCCGAAAAATAAATTTGCTTCCCGCTCAGTGAAAGAAAATTATACAAATATTATAAGCGAACAGCGGTGAACGGGGGCGTTTATCAAGAAAATTAAAGATCCGGGAGCCGAGAGCCAGGTGCGTCAACGATGATCCACTGTAGTTTCTTCTATCTCGTAATATCGGTGCTAGCCTTCTCGGTCGACCGCGAAGGCCACGTAGCCGGCACGCAGGTACCCCGTGTACGCGGTATACCGATATCTAAGAATTCCCTCTACGATCCCGACAACGATTTCGAGTGCCTCGACGGCAGCAGGATAATTCGTTACGATCGCATAAACGACGATTACTGCGACTGCGAGGATGGAAGCGACGAGCCGGGAACCGCGGCCTGCTCGAACGGCGTATTCTTTTGTCAGAACACCGGCCATCAGGCGAAATACCTGCCGTCGAATCGCGTGAACGACGGTGTTTGCGATTGTTGCGACGCGAGCGACGAGTACGCGTCGGGAAAGCAATGCCTGGACAATTGCCACGAGTTGGGAAGGGAGGCGAGGATGGAGGCAGAAAAAGCTGCCGAGCTCGCCAAGGAGGGCAACAAAATACGCCTGGAGATGCTCACGCTGGGCAAGCGGCTCAAGACCGAGAATCAAGCCAAGCTCGTCAAGCTACGCGGCGACTACGAAGAGGCTGGTCTCACGAAAAAGGAGAAGGAGGTGCTGAAGAACCAGGCGGAGGAGAGAGAAAACAGCGCTCTGGAAAAGTACAAAACTGCGGAGACCGAGCCGCTATTGGAAGCGGATGCTGAGGAGGAGGAAGAGATGCGCGCTTCCGAGGCTGAGGATTACTTCAAAATGCTGGACTCCGATCAGAATGGATTTGTCACTGTGGCTGAACTGCAGACCAGGGTCACGTTCGACAAGGACGGCAATGGCGAAGTCACCGAGGAGGAAGCCATGTTCTTCCTGAACAACAAGCCAGAGATCAACTATGAGGATTTCGTGGATCTTGCATGGGCTACCATGAAACCGTTCGTGATGAGAGAACAGGGTTGGCGTTACTTTTTTTTTTCTTATTCGGTTGTAACGGGACAGCTAAAAAAATTCCATTATCTTATCACAGCATTGCTCATAGCAATTTTTTTGTTGTTGTTATCGAACAGATATAAAATATACCAGTTATAGAATTAACTGCTGTTTTTGAGAAAGTAGGTACGAGATTCTCAAAGAGCAATGCTGCGAGACGATAAGGAATTTTTTTTTAGGAGGTTGGAGCGTTTTGCGCTAGTCAAATGAGTGCCACATTTTTAAACTCGTTTATACAAAGTTTTACGTATCTATCGATTATAACGGATGGTTATCTGTATTACAGGAGATGTTCTCAATCTAGAAGGCACAGTTGCAGTGGATTTGCAAAAATATTAACTGGTTTGCAATAATTTTCAAACACATACATTTACGTTTAATTTTTTCAAAGAATAATCCGTAATTTTTCGGTCGATTTTGATGCAGTATGTTGCATACTCTTCCTTGAAAAGAGCCTCTGCGAATTCACCATCTAGATATTCGATCGTATTTTCCGTTTAAAAACGACAGCCTTTTGTTTATTCATCGTCGAAATTCCTTCATAAACACACAGCTATAATTTTTAAACGGCGAATATACTATAAAATATGTCGGTGGTGAATTCGTGGAGCATCTTTGAAGGAAGAGAATGAGCCGTAAAACATCAAGATCTAGCAAAAATTGCGGATTATCCTTTGAAAAAACTGAACGAATGTGTATCTTTTCAAAAATTAGCACAAACCCGGTAATATTTTCGCAAATCCATTGCAATGGTTTTCTAGGTTCGGAACATCTGTTGCAGTACAAATAACCATCCACGATAATCAACAGATGTGTACAAGTTTGTGTAAACGACTTTAAAAACGTAGCACTCATTTGGCTACCGTGAAGCGCTCCAACTTCCTTAAAAGTCCTGATTTACATCCTCTGGGATTGCGTGACTCCGATTTTAATTTTTTGTTGAATTCCACACAGGTTCTTTCAAGCCACCGAGTCAAGTGGAGGAGAGAGACATCACCGAGGACGACGAGGAAGCGTCTGACGTCGGAGGACAAGACGATCCGGAAGCCGAGGAGGAGGCTCGCGAGGAGGAGCAGGAAAAAGAGGTGGAAGAGCCGGTACAGTACGACGAGGAGACCCAGGCTCTGATCGACGAGGCGACGCAGGCAAGGGAACGTTTCCAGGAAGCCGAGAAATCCCTTCACGAGCTGCAGAACGAGATAAGGAGGCTCGAGGACAGAATCGAGAGGGACTATGGAGCCGAGGAAGAATTCTCGTCCCTCGACGGTGAATGCTTCGAGCATAGGGACTTGGAATACGTGTATTCGTTATGCCCGTTCGGCAAGGCCACCCAACGATCGGTTTCCGGCGGTGGCGAAGTCAATCTCGGAAGCTGGCACGAGTGGGTCGGACCGGAAAACAACAAGTACTCGAAGATGAAGTACGACAGAGGTTTAACATGTTGGAACGGTCCGGCTCGCAACACTCTTGTCGATCTACGATGCGGCAAAGAAAATCGTCTCATATCGGTTTCGGAGCCGAGCAGATGCGAGTACACTATGGTATTCACAACGCCGGCTCTGTGCAATCCCAACATCGATACCAGCGACGTTCACGACGAGCTGTAAGAGACGAAAATAAAAACGGAACAAGTCAAAAATTGAAAAAAAAAGGAGGAAGAGGAAACCAATAAAACAAGGAAGTATTTTCGTAACCGACCGTCGAAAACACAGCACGTACACGCGAGCACGTAATTACAATCTTGTAAGACGAATTTAAAAAAACCGGGTGCGGAGCGTCAAAATATCCATCGAAATTTGGACGAATCGCAATGAGATGTAGAATACAGACTGATAAGCCCGTGATTCTCGAAACAGCCGCATCCGGATACCGAAGATTTTTCTACTTCGATGGATCACGAACAGATCTCGCGGATGAAAAAAATTAAGTAAAATACGTGATTTTTTTTTCGTATGGCCGTCAGTGCCCCCCGCGAGTCCAGCGTACGACCGACCATGTGCATAAAGTCTTTTAGTTAATGGACGAGTTTTACGTAAATAGCACACAAAGTTCATGGATTGAATAAAAGTAGCGCATAATAAGAATAATGAAAGAAAAGGAGAAACGAAGCGAAACGAAGAAACGATGATCGATACGGACTTCGATCGTCATTGCTCACTCTACATATAAAATATGAAAAAGAAACCAGATAAACTGTCTTGGCGGCATCACAGTACCACATGATTTTACTCGAATTGTTGATTTTTTCTTCAATACATAGGAAGTGCGAATCGAATGACAAAAAAAAAACTATTGTTGCACCGTTTCATTGCCAATATCGGATCACTGTTACATTCCTCTTTTTGTACACGGAGTATTTCTACGGAGGAGACGAATAAATAAAATCGTTAAAAAAAAACAAATAAAAAAATGACCTAATGTAATTTAGCGGCGTCCGAAAAAAAACAACACACACCTGTTATTTTCGTCACGTATAGCCGGCGTGCAGCAGGCCTGCGGGTCCGAATAAATGGATTACCAATGTGCATATAGTGTTGAAGATTTTATTTACAAAGAGACGCGCAAACTTTTTTTTTTGTTTTTCTTTCATATACATTTAATATTATTACCCTATCGTCATCGATCGATCATTAAGCTTCGATTAATTGAAATTCTTTTATTTCTCTTCTACGTATATTTCACGACTTACGTATACGTTTGTTTTTTTGATAATACGTACATACATATATATATATAGTGTATAGATGGTAATACGATTGGTTCTCTGGTTACATACATTCTGTCCTTAATTAATCGACTTTACCGGAAATAAAAATGTGCAACGGGCAAATTAACTGATACAAATGTTACGAAGAATTGTTTTCCTTTTTTTTGCACGAATTCTCTCTTTACGTTTGTTTCGTTTATATACATGTAAGGAGTAATTACGTACGATCGCGTGATCGTTTTTTACGCTACTATACAGTCAGTTTCCTTACACACAACGATTCTACGAGCCCGACGAGTCTTCGGAACTCGGTGAGTGCATTGCGGTGAATTTAAGAGAAATGCGAGGGAAAGAAAGAAAAAAAAATGTAGTTTGACGATTATCTATGGGACTGAAGGAAATGAAAGAGATAAATGTTACGATTACAGAAAGTGAAGACAGAACAGATAAAAGGCCCTTAAACAAGGTTGATTATCGGTACAACGCTACGTAACCTCGGGCGCTTACAAGTTAATTAAGTTTTCTTTCCACGCACGTAGAGAATTGTTTTTTCTTCTTTTTTACATTTTCAACGATATTAGTATAAATAAACTCGACACAATTCTGTACATACATAATAATTTTTTTTAAATATTTCGTGCTCGGTGAGAAGTTTTTCCTTTGGAAAGTAATAAAAGAAAATATAAAAAAAACGAAATTAACGAAAAGCGTCGATTGGCGCTCGGCGCGAATCGACGAAAGACGCGAATATATATCTTCTTTTTTTTCATACACAATTTCGCCACAATCGGCGAGATGAATCTCTCGTGGTTAGCGCAAAGCTAGACAACAACAAAAACAAAAAACACTCCGTGCATTCGGCCAACACACTTATGAAAGTGCCGCGGAGTAATCGAAAACTGTTCTTTTTTTCTTTTCGAAGCTTTTTTCGATCGTTTGCGATGTCGATAATTTTCGATGGTATTTTGCGAGTTTTTTTTTTTTTTGCTCTCGCTCGCGATATCTCTACTCGACGAAACGATCTGCGTTCATATGCAGCGCGTTTTTAATCTTCAAGCAAGACAGTCGCGCGAACCTCCGTGCTCGAAGAGCGCGCGAAAAGAAAAAGAAAAACGAATCGCTAAAATCTCTTTCAGCAACGAGCTCGTCGACTCGACTCGTATCTCATCACTTGCCAAGCTTCTCGAACATAATGAGTTTCTCCTTGAAGCTCTTGGTGTCGGTCGAGACCTCGGATATGTTGCCGTTAAGCATGTTCTGCAGGTCCTCGTCGTTCTTGCTCGCCAATAAATTGTTGAAAATCATTTTGTTGTCGTCCTGCTGCACGACCGGTGAACTCGGCGGCGATGAGATCTGCTGTTGTTTCTTCTTTGGATAAGCCGCTGTATTGTTGCGCTGGTTATTGCCGTTATCCGCCATACGGGTGACGATGGTTATGGCGAGCAGCTGGTGAATGTCGATGTTCTCCTTCGAGTCGGACGTCTGACGCCAGTAGGACTTGTCCGGCGACACTATCGGCGAACGATTCGAGTCCTCGGTGAGGTCGCCGGCGGACTCCGTCTCGGTTCCCATCGTCTTCGCCGACCACGCGTCCTGAGGAATGAAAAATGCATGAAAAATCAATGAAGTATATGAAAAATCAGCTGATTTCAGATCGATTCTCTGTGCTTTCATCAAACGCTCCACCCTAGCAATATCTTTGCATCTCGACGAAGATACTATTCACAGACCCATCGCTTAACTATTCGAATACAATTGTCAATTCCTGAGATTTAATAGTATTTCAGAGTTAAAAGAAAAATGTTTTCTCAAAGAAATCCAAGAACGGGGTACTCAAAACAGGAAACTCCAAAATCAGTTTCACCGAGTTTCATCGAGTTTGACGATAAGAAATCTTTTTTTAAACCGTATCGCAATAGGTCACGAGTGAACGACAATTTTCGCAAAGTGGATATCCGAGCCACCCGAAAACTTTCCCGGAGCCCGATAAGACTCACTGAAAGAACCGGAAGCCTCAACCAGTTTCGACTCACGTTCTTATCGCGTTTCTCGGTCAGGCTGTCGGCGACATCGTCGTCCCGCGCCTCACGCTCGACGTCCTTCTCGAGGCTGTCGAGGGTCTCGGTGCTGTCCGACGATTTGTTCCTCCTCTCAGAATCTAGTGTGTCGGTGCTGCCGAGCTCGGAGCTTTCGGAGGATTTTTTGACCCTGTGAGGTTTTCTCGTCGGCGTCGGTCTTCGCTCGTCCTCGCCGGCGTTCTCCGTCGGGAAAATATCGACGACGCTCGTGCTCGGTATTCTCTTCGGGGGTCTCCGAGCGCGACGATTCTCGAGTCTGTCCTCGAGCTCGAGATTGTCGGAGCTCTCCGAGGAAAGCGCCACCCTCTTGGAGGATCGCCAGCAACCCTTGCCCAGGTCGACGCTCGATCTGTTGGCTTCCTCGGTCTTGCTCACCTCCATGGCCTCGAAGCTCTCGGTCGACTTGGAAGTGAGCTTCGAGTATCTCCGAGCACGCGCCAAGTTGACATCGGACGCGCTGCTTCGCTTCTGAAGCTCGGGCCTCACGTCCAGCTCCTCCATTCTCGAGTCCTCAAACGCCTCGAAATTCTCCGACGAGATCGACATCAGCTTCGGCGGCGATTTCCTCGGTCTCAGCTCGAAGGAGCTCCTCCTGCGCTCGATCGAGTCGTCGCTTATCATCGTCTCGATTGCCTCGAGACTGTCGGCGCACTTCAGCGGTCCCTCGTTGGATTTGCTCGTCACGACGTTAGAGTATCTTCTCACCGGCAAGCGAATCTCCTCGTCCTCGACCAGCCGCTCGAAGCCCTCGATGGACTTCGACATCTGATGATTGTAGAGCCTCCGTGAAACCGGTCGGATCTCCACGTGCTCGACGAGCTTCTCGAAACCCTCGGTAGACTTCGACATCGAATTCTGGAGCTTCCGGCCGTGCCGGGATTCCTCGTGCTCCGAGAGCTTGTCGAAACCCTCCGTGGACTTTGAGAACGATGCGGGTGAACTCTCGAGGCTGTCCGGCGACTTCGACAAGCGACTGCTCGAGGAACGCCTGCGCGGCAACTTCGCCTCCAGCTCGTCGTAGACGTCCGAACCCTTCGAGACTCTGCTGGAGAGTTTTCTCGATACGGGTTTTATCTCGTGCGAGGAAATGCTTTCTCTCTCCTCGGGCTGATCCGGAGATTGCTCCTGGCTGATCTTCCCGGTCGCGGTCATCGAGTCCAGACTGTCCGGCGACAGGGACGCGGTGCTCGCTGGCTTTCTCAGCGGCAACTTTGATTCGAGCTCCTCGAAGATGTCGGAGTTACGCGAGAGACGACTCGATGACTTCCTCAGGGCGGGAGAATTCTTCTTCTCGACCGGGGAACTCGAGCTGCTCTTCGTCGCGGGCTCCAGACTGTCCGGTGCGTCGCTCTCGGCGATCGTCGCTATCGCCGATCCAGATACTGTGGCGGATAGTCCGGCGCGCCGCGGAGGTCGTCGGTTCTTCGGACGCACTGATATGCGGTGGTGCGCCGCTGTGTGATTCAGGCTCGCGCATTCCAGTTGAGCTGTTTTTTTTTTGGGACAAGATCAATTCATTATTATTTTCGCATATTTGTGTTAGAGTAAAGTCGGTGAATATGAGCGGCTTGAAAGTTTTGAAAAAAAATTCTCTGACGTTTCACTGAACAATTAAAAATGTTGCCTGAATAAACTTTTAACGACTTCTATGAAAAAAAATGTACGATGCAATTGAAAATGCCTAATAATTGTATTAATATTTAATTGTATTTTTTTTTTCCAATACGTTCCCAATTATTTTTTGAAGGCTCCCTATTATGTACTTCTTATTTATTTATAGAAGGTTCGGCGACAATTTACTTTTTCCCTAACTTTTCTCGGTTTTCCCCACAAAGTATCCCACCCTTTATTAGGAGGCCTGGCAAAGGTTTTTGGAGTTTTTTTTAAATTGAATTTTAGGAACATTTTTAAGACAAAATAGATACATTTTTTCAGATCCAGATTTTTTGACTTTTTAAACCCGCTTTTATGTCTCACTGGTCCATCTTACCGCGTCGGCTCATATTCACCACTTTTACCAAATTTTTTGTTTCCTTATTTTTCTTTTTTGTTTTTGATGGTACATTAACATTCGATTGGGTTGTTAATACTCACGCAAGTCTTCCTTCGGCGAAGTCTCTCGGTCAGTTACATCGTCGGAAATTCTCGTCACCTGAAAATAATATTTATAACACGACGATTAGAGAAAGAAAGATTAGCTCGATCGATCGGAATTCGATATTGATTATCGTCTCGAGCTGGTACGAATGACTCCCTCTCATTAATCCGAGATGGAAATATTTTGAAATTGTTCTCTCCGCGGCTCAACCACCTTCAGCCGACAACTCCTTTCCTTGTACACTCCTTTCTGCACCGAGCTCCAACGGCTTATCTACTCCACGCTCTGTGTCGAAGAATTTAATCCGCAAGGTTGAATGAAAGTTATTCGCAAAGCATTACGGAAATTGAGTCGACAATTTATCGACTGCGACGCTTTTAATTCATAAGCTACATTTTTTTTTAACCCGATCTAATGTTTTTTTGTACAGCATTCCATTTTTCACGATATATTCAACCATCGAATCCTTTTTTAATATTTTTTATTAAAACTACTACTACTATTTTTTTCCCTTCCTCATAGAAACTATGTTCTTGTAAAAAAAGGATTTCGAGTTTTTAATGAAAAATTTATTTATCAATTTTTTACAATAAATTTTGCGACAATTTTTGAATATTTAAGTTTTACATTAAAGTTAGCTTCCTTCATGGGGAAACCAAAATCAGTCAACGAACTTTCTTACAGAGGAAACGGTGCTCAAAATGCAAAAAATTAGGAAGCCATGTGCAAATTACTTCGCGCCATTTAAAAAAAAATTATTGCTCTTTTTTAAAATAAAAAATGTTCATTAATACGATAGGCAATCTTGCGGAACGACGTCGAAGCCTCGCGACGAGCCATTCGCCGTTGCAAAATGAATAATTGCTAAACGAAATACATCCCGGTCGGGTAATTTCGAAACTTCCGAAAAGATTGGAGAGAGACGACGATAGAAATAGCGCCGAGCTCGCTACCGTCTACGTATATCTATATATGTACATTAATAAAACGGCGCGATACGCTATTTCGTTTTAATAGCGAGTGAGCACGAGGCTCGCAGCAGTCTACAATTATTCATGAGGCGCAAGAAGATGAGGATCTTTCGTTAGTTTTCACTGGCTCGGCCTACTCGGGTTACGTCAGAGGAGACTTCCTCGTTGTGTAGTCGAGACTCGTGTTTGTGTACAGTCTACTCGGCGCGCTCGACTTCCACTTGTCTTTGTTTTCCCCCTATAGATGGCTCGCTCGAAAGTCGCACACGCGAGCGCCCTATACGTGGATCGGAAGAGCCTCTTAATCATTTTTCTACTTCTTACCGCTTTCGTATTTTTTTTATTTTCTCTTTCGCATAATGTTAATAATAATTTGGGACATTGCCAACACGTAGTAGCATTGATGTTGCGACGAGCCGAGACCACCGAGGGGAATCCGCGTCTCGACAGTGACGCGCAAGTGCACCGAGAACCGTCGGCGTGTAACGGTAATCCACTGTCAAGTCCCGAACGGAGTGCGCATGCGCCCGCGCGCGCGCACCCGTCCACTTAACCGCGATCGTTGCGAGACTAAACCGGTTGCAGGTGCCGGGAGAGAGGACCGAGAGAGAGCGCACGAGAGGGGGCCTCCGTGCCCGTGCCTACGGCTTCTTCCTATGGGAACCTCGCGCCGCACTCTCTCGTCTCGTCCCGAGGTCGTTCGTGAAAATTAAGCCGAACGAGCCCGACACACGTGTGTGTTACAAGAAAATTATACGAGAATCGATTAACCCATGTCTTCATTAGCATTGTTCGGGCTTCCGAGATCGCTCAGCGGGACAATGTTTCTCTCTTCCCGTCCCGGTAGCAACAGCCATTTTTTTTTCAGCGGTTCTTTTTCGTAACGATAAGATCAGCACGCTTGGCGGGCTGCAGAATTTCTTGTAAATTGCGGACACTGAAATCGATATTATTTTCGCTTCTCGCGTGAATTCTTCTTTATTATAGGGGGAGCGATCCAATTAGAAGGCATTACCGGAAACAATGGAATAAAAAAAAAATACATTTTGTTCCTTTTAACGAGCAGAATGGGGAGAGAATTTTTTTTCTGGAACAGAAAAGAATGGAAATTTAAAAAATTGAATTTTGTTTTTGTTTAACGAGCGAAATTGTCGAGGAATTTTTATAAAATCCGGGAACCGTACCATTTAACGTTTATGGGGGACGACGACCATGGGACCAATGAATAAAGATCCAAAAAAACTTTCCATTATCTCGATACATAGCGGATCATTTTTTTAGGCGGGTACAAACTCGACGATAGTAATAATAGTATGATACTAATTACAGGTATCGGAACCGGAAGATAAGTGCCAATAATTGGGAATTCACAAAGTGGAAGAACACCGAAAAAATTTGTTGTTGAAAAATTGTATACACCATAACGTGAGTACTCATAAACAATTTTCTTTCTTTTTTTAAATATAATACGGATCTCGGAATTTTTTTGAATTAATAAAAACAAAGAAAAAAAAATCATATTCCACGTCGATATATGAAATATTGTAATCAAAAAAATTGATTACTGAGACACGCTATCAGCGTAATTATACACTAACTATTTCTTTTCAAATCAAACCAATATTGATAGAAAGGAAATTGTAAACGGTGATTAAAAAATAACACACACACACATATATATATATATGTACAAGAAATCCGACATGTCTCGAGCGAACCTTAAGTTTCATAGGGTTAACCTCGTGCTGTAATTTTTTTCCAATCCAATTATATATAACGGTAGAAAAGGAAATGTAAACGATGATTAAGAAAATTACATTAACAAATATTAAAGAAAAGCCCTTGCAAACTGAACGTAAGCGTGCAAAAAAAGTATATATATTTAAAAAATCCAATATTTCTCGACCGAACCTTAACTTTCATAGGGTTTACCTCGTCGCGTTCCTCCAGTGGTTTTTCGACCGGCGGAACTCTCTGTCTCATCTCGGCCTTTGACTTCGACCTCGGCTCGACCCTTCCCTTGGGCGCTGCATCCTCGACCTTCTGCGTCCTCTCGCCGTTTCCATAAACACCGATGGTTATCTTGCCCGTGTAGTCCCCCTTCTCTATTCTCGTTCCTCCATCGATCGCGTTGCATTCCTCCTGTTTCCTCCCGTAAACCCCGATCGTCACTTTGCCACCGGAATTGCTCGTAAAATCGACAGCGTCGAATTTCTCCCCTTTCCCCTTGCACTCGTACAAACTAATCTTCGCCGTCGAATCTGTGCAATCGATCGCCGCGATATTCTCCTTGTAGACCCCAATTTTTATCTTCGACGTCGATTCCGTCAGCCGGTCGTTTCTCTCGTTGCATCCGTAAACGCCGATCGTTATCTTCGTCGACTGATCTGCGGCGCTTATCCGAGCGTTCTCTCGCGTTCGATCTATCAGTCTCCGTCGCTCGACCGGATTCAAATTCAGCTGCTCGATTATCGCTCGGATGTTCGAGGAAATCGTTGTCTCCCGATGAGACACGACCATCTTGGATTCTATATTTTTTCTTCACTTTTATTCTAAACTCAATTTCGTCGAAAAACCATTTTCGGCTCGTTTGTTTTTATTTTTTATTTTTAAAATTTGTTTATAACATCCTCAAGCTGCCGTCAGTTAAGTTTTGTTTATGGAAAATATCGTTCGCTCGAGAGTCCGCTGCCGCGAGCTTTTCCCGATCGCAGCTGCGAGATTGAACGTGCGATCCGGCACGAGACGCGGTACACTTTGCCGGTTGATGTTTATCCCAGGATTTCGCTCGGTAAGCTACCTCTTCGGGGAGCTACCGCAACGCCTCGTCCTCGTTTCTCAGCGACCTAGGCTCGCATCTCGATCGCTTCCCACGCGACCTTCCACCTTGCCGCTGGCAGTCGAAGATAACGAGCCTCTACCGTTAACAGTACTGATATATGTATATGTATATGTATATGTATATGTATATGTATATGTATATGTATATGTATATGTATATGTATATGTATATGTATATGTATATGTATATGTATATGTATATGTATATGTATATGTATATGTATATGTATATGTATATGTATATGTATATGTATATGTATATGTATATGTATATGTATATGTATATGTATATGTATATGTATATGTATATGTATATGTATATGTATATGTATATGTATATGTATATGTATATGTATATGTATATGTATATGTATATGTATATGTATATGTATATGTATATGTGCGGAGAAGTGTTCTATGCTTTTATCTTCTCCTCTCGAGAGAGCAGCGTTACTGAATGCGCTTCCCCCTTTAGGCGCGGCTGCTGCAATTTGGCTTCGTCGGGAGGCGTGGAAAATGCGAAGGCGCGCACCGTTTCGCGTGGCGATAGAATGCGTGAGAGTGCTCCCGATCTTTCCCGTCTGACCCGAAGATACTGCTCGGCGATCGATCCTCCTTCAGTCCGAGAAGAGATAGCCTTCGCACGGTTGACTCCGCCGTATTGCTGACTTGTTTTTTTTCTTCGTTTTCCTCTTTACCTGCGATCCTAGGAAGTTGCACTTTCGCGCTCGAAGGGGTGGTCGCAGGTGGAAGACTTGCCGATTGAGTCTATGTCCTCCGTCGGCACGTCGCTGTCAAATTTTTACACGGAAAATTTGTCGAGTGTCCCGAAATCGTCGCCAGAGTCCCCAATTTTCCACTTTTTTTTTTTTTTTTTCTTTTTTTTTAATCAAGAGTCATATTGGTAAAAATTATAGTTGCAGAGCTGCAGAGTTGGATAAATCGAGCGTTAACAGCGATCAAAACTAACCCTGGGCCTGTGGAGGTTCCGAAAAATTTCAAATGCTTTAGGAGAAAAGAAAAAAAGTGTGTTTAAGCACTTTCAAGGGTATTTTAATTTTAAAAAATCGTATCAATTGAATCTGCAATACCAACGTAAATCGAGATGAAGAAATTTCAAAAAAGAAAAAAATTGAGAATTAAGGAATTTGCACGTCGTTCCACAGACTCGTGGTAGCCAGAAAAGGGGAATTTTTCTTAGTACGCCAGGATTAACTTCATTCGCAAAAAAATACCCCTCGAAGTTGTAGTCTAAAATTTTGCCACGCAAAACCGAAATTGCACTTAATATTTATATATAACGGTGAAATAAGTGAGGGGATTTTCTCGTCGGTTCCCAAGAGTTCGAAACACTCGCCAGAAATAACTTCATTCGCAAAGGAAAATAAAATCCCTCCTCGAAATTTGAGTCCAAAAACTTTTCCCACCCAAAATAGAAATGACAATTAATATTTGTATATATCGTTGAAAGAAGTGAGGAGATTTCCTCCACTATTCCCAAGAGTTCGAAACGGTCGCCAGAAATAACTTCATTCGCAAAAGAAAAAAAATAGCCCCTCGAAATTTGAGTCTAAAAAATTAATGTTTGAAATCGGTGAAATAAATTACGAGATTTTCTCGGCGGTTCCCAAGAGTTCGAAACGGTCGTTCTTCGCATTTCTCGGGCAAACAGACCGCCAGAATTAACTTCATTGGCAAAAGGAAAAAAATCTCCCCTCAAAATTTTAGCCTAAAAAATCTTTCCACACTAAATCGAAATCGCAGTAAATATTTCTATCTATCGGTGAGATAAGTGAGGCAATTTTCTCGGCGGTTCCCAAGAAGTTCGAGACGGTCGTGTTTGCGTTTCGAGGGCAAACAGATCGACCCACGCTCGCCCACAGTCACCTCGATCATCCTTCTTCTTCGCGGCCGCACGTCGGTAAAACAGGGTCGCGAGTTTTTCCGCGAGGATCCCCGCGGAGCGGTGACTCAGGAACGGTACCCGGTTCGTAGAGCGATAGGTGCGTGTCGCGTTGCGGGGAATCGACCGAGAGTCTTCGCGTAGTTCGCAAAGAGCCGACGGTGCCTTTCGGGGCCAAAGATCGACCCACGCGCCAGCGCGAGCGTTCCTTCGCCCACAAGTAACAACGGGCCGACAACGCCGACGGACTCGATAGAGCGCATGACACGCGCAGAACGCAACTACGTCGCTAAGGTCCTCGGCTCCTTTTTCTCGCCCGTCACCGCCCGCGTGTTTGCCTTTTACCTTCGCACATTACGCTCGCACTCGCGACCAACACGGGGCGTGTCGCTTGTTTTGCTCCTATGGATTGCATTTTACCATTCGACTCTGTCGTGCCGATAACTTTTCTGCAATCCGGGACGGGTCGAAATTCATGGTGAGCCATAAAAAAAAAAAACAGCGATCATCGGTCACTTTCGAATCCTACACAGTAAAAAAAATAATTTCGTAAAATCGGTATGCGAAATTTTGTAAAAATATCAGTACATTATGATACTAGGGCGAAAATAGTACTTTACGATACGAGTGCGATAAAACTTTTTCTGACGAGTATCGTACAAAATGTTATGTCACAAGCTGTGAAGATGAGGCTTTTGTTCACGCAAAACTGCCATTATAGATCACCGAGTGAAATAAAAAGTTTTTTTTCTTAGAGTTTAAATTCCCAGCCGTTTTGAATCCAATCGAACCGCAAACATGTCGCTCATTGCAATTTTATTGCATCGATATTTTGAAGTAAAATAGAAAAGGAATTTATTTAAAAAATGACGTCTCTCTATCCTTAAACGATCATCCGATAATTGGCCAATTGAAAATGTTGTCTCGTACACGAGCTATTCCGTAATTCGGTGTATATTTCTAAGTCACTTTCAATAGCCGCGGAACCGTGGGCGCCGTATGTATTAAATTAAAAGGTACATATAAGGCTTCCTTATGACGCATAAGTCTCTCCCGCAGTCTCTATATGCCGACCCAATATAATATAAAGCGCGGCTAGCTTCCCGAGTCTCCTTTATATAAGACGATTTTTATACCGAAGGGGATTCGCTTCTCGCGTGACTTTGGCTATCCTTTCGATGTTGGTACAATTACCGGAGTTTAACGGCGTAAACTCTTGCATTTTCTAACCAGCGTTTCCCGTCCAGTTATAACATGCAGTTATAAATAAATACACATACATGTACGTGTATTCATATATACGCGCCGACTTTAATACTATGTAATTATAAGTGTATCGAGAAGCCCTCGCGGATTTTCCAGGGCTCCGTCGAGAGTTGGAATAAATGAAAGTGAAAATTCATTTTATCCTCGAAACATATATTCGAACACGCTACAACGTTCTGTGTTACACTCGTACATATATATATATATATATATACCGTAGCTGAAGTTTGTCCGAAGAGAGGGAGTGAGAGCGTGCGACTTCTATTCAATCTTTAAAAAGCCGGTTTATCGCGAGGCAGCCTTCGCGAAACTGTATCTATATCTCGCTTGCTGTGCGCGCGCAGCGTCGAGAGTCTCGTTGCTACAACACTCCACGGGTAATTTACCCGGTTTGTATAAATACGATCTCCGTTATTATAACTTAGAAAATGGGTACGCACAGTCGGACGAACGTGCGAGAGCACGAATGAAATATCTGGACGAGTACACGAGCCGTATATATATATATATATATATATATATATATATATATATATATATATATATATATATATATATTTTTCATGTTGCGACCGTTTTGATTTTTTTTATTTTTCCCTGCGACACGCTGCGTACGGAGCGGCAAAGCGAGCCCGTTAATAAACCGCGGGACAGACGCTCCGTACTCGAGCAGCGAGTGTGCAACTCTTCGGGCTTTACCGCTGTAAGTTTTCGTCCCCGAAGAAAAGACGAAAAACGCCCGCACTGGCGAGAACTCCTAAAATGTTTCTTATTTTATTTCTGGCCGCAAAATTTTATAAAACTAAATTTTTATTCGGAAGTAACATTTTTCACATATATTTAGATAAAGATTCTCGCTCCCTGCGACTCTCGGGTCGACAAATATTGTCGAAATATTGTAAGACAATATCGCGCAAAAAAAAAAAAAAAAAAAAAATCCAAAAATTGCCGGAAACCTTTTCAGCAATTTTTCGATTTTTCTTCTACACTCTCAAGGCTCGCGATGACTGGCGATAGGTTATGAGATCCTCGTCGCGATTTAATTGCTGTCGAGTGAAATATAAATTGATAGTTTGTACGCGACGCGGCGTTTAAAAAAAAAAAGAGTATATCTCAAGTACGCAGCCCTTTGTAAAATTCGCCGATCGCGCCGGCGCCTCCGCGATACGCGCACGTTGCGTCGCTCGTGCTATTTATTACACATTACGGTGTAACCCTTCGTCGGACCGGCAACGAGTCACGCGCACGAGCACGATACACGTAGGTTAAAGTACAGAAAAACGAAGGAAATTGCGGAATACAATATAATTATCGGTCGTCACCCGAGCCGGCGGTTCGTTGCGTCACGCACCCGACGCGCAGGCGCGATCCCGACGGCGCATGCGCGAGGAGGAAAGCGAAACGTCGCGACACGGTAGACGAAAAAATTCAAAAAAAACGATTAATAAATAAAATAAATTAGCTGGAAACTCAAGCGTTTCCCGTCTGGCAATGCTAACTCGTACAAAACGCGCGACGGAAATAAACAAATAAACAAATAAAAACGAGGCAGTCGCCGGAGACTAAATTGGTTCAATGGAGTTTGCGCAGTCCCGTACGCCGTGGACTATTGAATGCGCAAACACTTTCGAGAGTTAAATTGCAATAACGAGAGGAAAAAAAAGAGAAGAGTCTTGTTCCTCGATCGAGTTAATTGCATCGGTCGGATAGTACACGCAGCACGCCGCGGTGCACTTGCCACTCGGCCATCGAAGTCCATATGTATAGATATCAATTTATATATATAAATATATATATAGATACGGCTCTGAGTGTATTCGGTACAATAGATATGGGAACTCGTTCCGAGCTTATAAGTGCGATAAACGGGTTAGACTCGGATTATAATAGAGAAAGTCTCGGGGAATAATCCAGTTAGCGTAATAATAAAATTCTCGTTCTATCCGAAATGGATGTATTGCTGATGGAGCAGAATAACGAAAAAAAAGAAAAATATATATATAGGGGAGAGCGGGGCGAAACGGGACAGTAAGCACAACGCAATTTTCCAATCATTTATGGATGTGCCATTTTACCCCATTGATCAGGATTTTGTGTTCCGTTTCGCCCCACGGTCTCATCAGAAAATTGTGTTTTGCCCCATATGTGGGGGAGTTCGGGGTAAAATGGAACAGTGGGGCAAAACGGGACAGTAAGCAAAACGTAATTGTCCAATCACTTATGGATGTGCCATTTTGCCCCATCGATACATCCGGATTTTCTGTACCGTTTTGCCCCACTGTCCCATCCGAGAGTGATCGATAACTTGCTTTTTGCCTCACTGTTCCGTTTTGCCCCACTGCGATCTTCCCTATAGAGACATACGCGAAGATTCTAGATGGGGGTTTCCTAAGAGACGGAGAATTATCGATCAAGCAATAATACGCGGTCGTTTGTGCGGCGAGGGTTGCCGGTGAGTTTGATCGATCATTTCGCGATAGAGCCGGCCAGACGAGGGCTAGTTCCGTCGATCGGCGGGTTTACGACTCTACCGAACGAAAATCGTGGCGTGTTACGAGGTAGTTACGTCGGGCAGGGGAGGGGGGAGAACACAGAAAATAAGCGGAGTTTCGAACGGTTGAACTCCCCCCCCCCCCCTCTCCCCCCACTCACTCGCGAACCAGCCAGCCAGGACTATTGCCTGTGAAAGTATATCGCTCCTAGCTCTTGCCAACGACATTGAACCAAACTGCTGCCGACTGCGCACTGCAACAGAACTATATTTCTTCTTTTTTTTTTTACTCGGGTCAAGACAAATCCGGGAACGATCACGCGATCTCGAATCAATTGTCAATCGTCCGGCTTTCAACGAAAAATTTGTTTGTTGCATTTTTTTTTGTCTATATAATAATACAGACAAATCTTCATCTAAATATATTATTATGGAAATTTATGTTTTCTGAATAAAATATATCTGTTACGAAAAATTGAATATAATAAAAAATATATATATATTTTTGTTTTTGCTGAATTGGATAAAAATTGTAATATGCACCCAGAAACAAAAAATTGATTTGACGGCCACCGTTTATTTGGTTTAAGTAAAATATTTATTTGATTAAAATAAATATTTACTTGAATCAAATAAATATTTTACTTAAACCAAATAAATGGTGGCCGTCAAATAATTTTTTTTTTCTGGGTGTGTTGTATTTTACGATTATATACAATTATTTACGAACACAATTTTTAATATAAATTGTTTAATATTCGTATTTTTGTAATCATGCGCAATGTGATCTTCGGCTTTCCCGATACAGAGCGGCGTATCGACATTAGCCGTGCCTCGCCGGAGACGTCACCGAAGACGCGATAAAACGGTAAACCGTTTAATTAAGGTAGTACGGGTAGTACTAGTGGACAGCCTGAGCTCACGTGAGTTCAGAGATGATTGAAAGAGGAATTGCGAACACTTCTCGATGAGATAAAAATCTGAAAAAAATCAACCATATGGAAAGTACTGAAAAGATTAATTTTGCATAATAATAATTCCAAAATGTTATTAACAAATTAACGAAAATAAAATTTCCCAACAAATCACCCGGCTACCTAACTTTTTTTTATTTATGAAAACGATTTGTTAATTTTTCTGAATACGTATGAATTTTTTCAGAATTTCGTGTAATTTTTGAAAATCGCGTTTTTAGTTAATAAAAAGACGTCATTTTCAATAATGACACACAATCCTGAAAAAATTCATACGTATTCAAAAAGATTAACAAATTGTTTTTATATGAACAAAAAGTTAAGTTGCCGGGGGATTTGTTAATTTTTTTTTTCATTAATTTGTTAATAACAGTTTGGAATTATTATTATGTATAATCAATCTTTTCAGCACCTTCAATATGCTTGATTTTTTTCAGATTTTTATCCCGTCGAAAAGTGTTCGCAACTCTCTCTCAATTCTCTCTGAACTCAGGTGGGCTCAGGCTGTCCGCTAGTACTACCTTAAGACGTCACCGAAACGCGAACGGTGCGCGTTCGATTTGTTAAGCGGCCGTACAAAACTTTTACGCCCCGCCGGATATTTTTATGAATCGACGGATGTTAACAGTGGATATACACCGCGTTTTCACAACCGCCGGCACGTTGTAAACCGTAGAATCTACAACGCTTGTAATTTATTGCAGCGACAGCGTAACGCGCGCGTGCGCTCCTGTCTGTTACAATATCTCTTTTCCGTTTTTTTTTTTTTATTTCGTTCGTTCTCCTGGCAAACGAAAGAGGATGTTCGATGTATCTGGCACGCCACGTTAGTGTGCCCCGTTGCAGCTTCGCTCGCGTTTCCGTGGCATTGTCGCCGCGCCGTTTTACCCCGCCACATGCGAAAATATGCAGGTCGAGAGAGAGAAGGTACGAACACCGACGCGCCTGTCTTTCAATTGAATTGTTTCGCCGGGAGCCTAGTTTACAACCTTTCGGAATTATATTGCCACGAATTTATATTTATTTCTTCGTTCCCAAAGTTTCGCGCCCTAAAATTCTCAGAATCGAATTTTTACAGGAAGAACAAAAAAAAAAAAAAAATGAAAAATAACAAAAAATGTAAAAGTTTAAAAATCAAGCGATTAAATCTTCGAGAAATTTTACGAGAGGGGCGTCCGTAAAATTGCAGTGGCTACGGTGTCCCGCATTGAGGAATAAAAAAGTATATACATAAGAAGAGGAATTGCGCAGTTCGTAAAACGAGCAAGGTTAATTTCCGGTTCGCTGAGAGTTTACAACTGGTATCTTATTTTTCTTTTCTTTTCTTTTATTCCCCCCCCCCCCCCCCCCTTCATATTCTTTCTCGTGTTCTCGTGCACGTGTTGTTTTTTCGTGACGGTCAAGAGCTCACCGTGCGTTATCGCCGTTGCACCGTTTAATTGTCGTGGAGAGAGCCGACCGTCCAGTCTCCATCCCTTCGCCGAACGAACGTGTACGCAACGTATTTAATTACCTAGCAACCTTTATATATATATATATGTATATAGATACTAGCGGGTTATTGTGGCTCGCGCGCTCCGCGCGCTCACACCCATTTCTGGACGTAAACCCTTATTATTCTAAATACTTCAAAAGACGGGTCCAATACTTGGATGGGTGACCGCAGTCACCCATCCAAGTACTGCCCCCCCCCCCCCCCGATTCTTGACACGGCGGCGACGGCGGCGAAATCTTTTTATATTATAGAGAGATATATACATATTTTTAAAAAAGACTTAAGCCCTTATTAATCTAAGGATTTACCCCCCCCCCCCCCCCCCCCCCCTCGATTCTCGACACGGTGGCAACGGCGGCGGCGAAGTCTTTTTACATTATAGAGAGATATATGAGTTAAAGAATTACGACAATACATAATGCAGTGTTTGAGTTACAGGGAGGGGCGACGAACATATCGCAACGCGCCGACAAGTAGTTCGGGCATTCGGAAAGCGAAAAAAAAGAATTAAAAAAGTAAAAAAAAAAATGACGGAGGAAGCGATATACTGTTGATTCTTCTGTGACAGCGGAGAGATAGCGGGCCGAGGCTTCGCGAGGCGATAACTCACGAGGATTAAGATCCGAGAGCGAAGATGTATCGATCGGAACGAGCCGCGACATAAATACAGCGATAAGATCTATCGCAGCTCCGGTCTTGCACGAAATCCATCGATCCGTCAGACACGCGCGTGTCTCGACTCGAAGAAAGGAAGAAAAAAAAGAGAAGTGGAACGAAAGCAAAGAAAAAGCGTCGCACGTATCATTATCGCATCTAATCGTCCGAGTAACCTCGGCTCCCGTGACTTTTTCTCCAGAAAATCGTCGCAACAAAGTCGCAACAACGTCGCAAAAAAGCTTTTTCACGCTTAACCAACATTACGTTTTTCGCGAAAGTTAAAAAAAGTATATATATAGTTTTCATTGCTTTTATTTTTGTTTGTTAATTTTATGTTTCGTTTTGACAATGAGTCTCGTTGGACAAAAATAAAAATAGTAAAATCGAAGGGAACTTTGTTTTGAACTTTTCTGGACAATTAATGATCGTTATATGTCACTTGTATTTTTTTTTAATTTTCCGCGAGGTAGGACGAATATTTTGGATGATGTTGCGCAACAGTGAACATAAAAACTGTAATATTACAGAAGAACAATTTTTGAACTTTCATGCACAAGAAGTGTTCGTTATATCTAATTTTTTATATTTTATGTATTTAACTCGAGAATTAACAAAAAAAAATTGTAAAATTAAAGAGAAAAAAAAATGTTGAAGTTTTGTGACCGAGTGTTCGTTAAATGTATTTTTTTTTTACGGCGAGGAAAACGAATAGGTTGGAACGGCAGGATTATATATATAAGAGTGAAATGGTCGAAAGGCCGCAAATGCCCGATGCGAAAAAGGCCACCGAACCCGATGATGAACGGAAAAAGATAGAGAGAAACGAGACGAAGATATCGTGACTGTGAAACAGTCGTCGCATCGTGGAGAGTTCGCGGGCTCGTTGGCGCGAGGAGAAGGCGGTTCCGTGGCCTGCATTTGTTCAGCGATGCGCGAGAGAGGAAGTTCGAGGAGGAAACATGCTAATTTCTATCGGACGGTATGGGTCCGCCTCCCACTTTTGCCTCGACACCGTCGCCATTATCGTGTTTGCCGATCGTCACGGTCTAATTGCCCGGTTGAATTGTCTCTAGGAAGCTTTTTCCATTTTTTTTTTTTCGATCATCCCTCTTACCGAGCAAAAGAGTAGGAAATAATTGGCGTCCATTTTTTTTTCCTTTCTATTTTTCCATCCGACGGTGTTTAATTCGACGCGGTCATTAAAAATCTTTAATTGCTCTATATTTTGAGAGGCGTTTTGGGGAGAATTTTTTCCAAAAAATTCGGGGCTATTTTGGACTCCTTGCCGACACGGAAACTTTCATAAATCCAGGTAAAGCTCAATCGTCGCCTTAAAATTCAGTAATTTTTCGCGGTATTGTCTAATCCGTTTCTCCATTTTTTTTTCGGCATAATTTTATCTACCGCGACGCTTTCGATCTCTCGGGAACTCTCGGCTATCGCGTGGAACTCTGGGTCAACCAGCTCAAAAAAAAATATATATATATATATCGTCGCCTTCAAACCGCGAGGTCCTTATTCCTATTTTATTTGACTCTTATTATTTTTGCATATTTTTTTCTCTTGAATCGCTTCGAACTCTTAGGAAAACCCTTGGCCACCTAACTCGAACAGTCGATGTATCCGGTGAAAGCACATTTCGTTTAAAAATCCTCGAGTTCCCCACCACAAATACTCATTCGGTAAAATATTAATATTATTATTTTTATTATTATTATTCTTTGATAGAACGATATTTCGTTCGAGTATCTGCAATCCCTTGGAAAAAACTTCGTAGCTCAAACGAAAGTCGTCAGATCCAGTTAACAAGAAAAATCCCAAAAAGTAAAAAAAAAAAAATCTTATGAAAGCACAGATCGGCAGCGTATGTCGGGTTATTGCGGCACATTCTGACGATATTTCGTTCGAATATCCGCAAACCCTTGAAAAACACTTCGTAGCTCACGCGAAAATTCGTCAAATCCAGGTAAAAAGAAAAATCGCAAAAAAAATAAAAAATCTTATGAAAGCACAGATCTGCAGCGTATGTTCGGATTATTGCTGCACATTCTGACGATGTTATGTTCGAATATCCGCAAACCCTTGAATAAACACTTCGTAGCTCACGCGAAAATTCGTCGAATCCAGGTAAAAACAAAAAATCCGAAAAAACAACAAAAAAAATAATAAAATAATTTTTTTTTATGAAAGCACAGATCGGTATCGTATCTTCGGGTTAGTAGACTGTCGGTGCTTGCGCCGGTACTCCGAACGTACGGCAAAGCGCGAGGTGACTGCTCGCGGAGCTCGCGGGCTCCCGGCGATTGCCTCCTCGTCGAGCCGCCGCCGCTGTTGGCAAACCCGCGATAGTTGTATTACACTGCGGTGTACCCCTCACTCCCGTGTACGGGGTCGTCCTGTCGTCGCACGGAAGTGAGAGGACCGCAGGTCGAGAACGAGTCGAACGAGAGAGAAAGAGGGAGTTGCGTTTTTTGTTGGACGAAGGGCGAGCGAGCGAAAAAAAAGGGGTGACCGATTCGGAGGGTCGATCGTCGCGGCACGGGGGCCAAAACACAACGCGACGAGAACCGCGCATAGATAGTAACGGTCACGATAATTCCCTTTCCTTCGCCTCTCAGCTGCGACCGCTTGCCAGCTGTTTCCCACATACCTCGACCGATCTACCACCGATCGCGTTTGTCTACTTGTTTTTTTTTTTTTTTTTTAATTAATATATGATTCATTTAGCGAACGAGTTTAACGAGCGTATCAAACTTGAACGACGATTTACTTTCCGTTCGTATCTCGCGGAGACGGAATTTTCGACGAATCGGGAAGACGTTTGGCTGTAAAAGAGGGGTTTCGATTTAAGGTAGTCGTGGTGTGGCATAAGTTTCAAAAAAATGAGACGGAATTGCAATCACTTTTGGATGGTCTAAAATTTTTTTAAAAAATCAAGCGTATTTTAGGTGCTGAAATGATTGATTTTGTATGATAATAATTCCAAAATGTCAGTAACAAATTGACGAAAAATCAAATTGTTCAACAAATCTCTCGGAAACCTAACTACTTATTAAATGAAAATGATTCATTCATTTTTTTGAATACGTATGCATTTTTGCAGATCTTTTAATTCAGTATGATTTTTTTATATATGTTCGAAGTGAATTAAGAAATCTCGAAAAATTCGTACATATTCAGAAAAATGAACGAAACATTGTCATAAAAAAAAATGTTGGGTTCCGGGAGATTTGTTGAACAATTTTATTTGCCATCAATTTGTTATTGACATTTTGGAATAATTACTATGCAATATTAATCTTTTCAGCACCTTTAATATGCTTGATTTTTTCAGATTTTTATACCATCGTGTTTGCAATTCTCTCTCATTTCTCTGAAACTTATGCGAGTGAGCACTATTCGCGAGGATTACCTTAAGGCCGAGGAGCACAATGACTGTTTCTCGATCGTCACCGATGGGTATTCAAAGTTTCGTTATCGAGTCGTTCGAGGAACGGGGCTTAAGGGACCGGTAACTGGGACAGGTACGAATGGCACACGAGTGAAGCCTTTCTATCTCGCGAATTTTTCCTCTTTCTTCCTTTCTCTCGCGTTCCCGCTGAAAACTTCCTACTCACTGTGCGCGCGCGGCAACGCAGCGGCTGCGGCAGAAGGAGCCAGAGGCTCCTTCACCTCGCCGTCGGAGAGCCACTTTTCTTTGCCTCGGCATTAAAATGTCTTTCGCAAGTTCTCGCCTGCCGACCGAACGTATTATAATTTTGTACGGGCAGCTTTTGCATCGTCACAGAACGGTACGGCACTTCTTTACGGCGACGGTTCTTGCGGCGACTCTCGGATTGTCTCCTATTCGCACTTTATTCACGCTCGGAACGAAAAACACCGCTAAAGTTAACGGGTGTGTCCTAAATTCCCTTACCCCCCCTCCAGTTCGCTCGGAGCGAGGAGTCTCCGAAGGGATTCGGAAGAATCCCGGAGGACTCCTTCGCGTGCCATTCTCGCCCCGGCCGATGTCCGACGCTTCATCGGTGAAGCCAGATACGTGCCAGGCGCGACAAATGTCACGCAAATATCAGAGTCGATGCCCGCACGCCTCGGGACTCGACGGCCGAGCTTCCGTCGAAATGTCAGGCCGCCGATGACTCCGCTGGTCTCACGAATTCACACGGAATTGCATTCACCGAGTGCGATTGACGCATTGGATTTATTGGAAAGCCAGAAAATTAAGAATTTAAGGAATTTGAACTATAAATTCTGTGAAGGTAGTCGATTAATTTGGAGCTCGGCGCGCTACTCGGACATTCCGGATTCTCCAACCTGGCTTATTTTATTCTCCGAGGACTCGTGAACGATAAATTCTCCAAATCGTATTTTTGCAGGAAGAATTAAAAAAAAGACAATAAAAAAAATTCGAATGGTTAAATCTTCGATATACGCACCGAAAAAAAGGTTTGGTAATATCAAACTAAGCTGCGGTTGCGGGTGGCGAAAGAAATATTTGGTCGATTGAAAGAAATATTTAGTTGATTGAATGAATATTCAGTTGTTTGACCGAATATTTAGTTGCTTCAACAAATAGTTACTTGGATTTAACAAACATTTTGTTCAATCGACCAAATATTTCTTTCGCCACCCGCAACCGCAGCTTAGTTTGATATTACCAAACCTTTTTTTCGGTGCATATATATATATATATATATATATGTATATATACATAAATATGAATGTGTAACTTTGAATTTAGGGGCCATCTTTCGAGGCTTTTAAAAAGTCGGACAATAAAGTAGTACTGAAATATGAGTAGGGGAGAGCTGGGCAAAATGAGATAGTGGGGCGAAACGGGATAATGGGACAAAACGCAAATTTTCAATAACTTTTGGATGGTGGCGGTGATGGTAAGTGGAGCAAAACGGTGTTGATAATCCGGATGTATCGATGGGACAAAATGGGGCATCCAAAAATTATTGGAAAACTGAGTTTTGCTCCCGCTGTCCCGTTTTGCCCCGCTGCCCCATTTTGCCCCGCTCTCCCCCTAGGTCGAGGTAGTAAACCGAGAAAGAGGAGTCAAGCGTAGTCTAGTCTTATGCTACTCGTTAAAATAGTTAAATCGTTTAATGCATGTAATAAAGTCGTTAAACACCCGAGGATTTTGTAAAGTCCACCTTACTTTATTATCCATGATTATTATATAATTTATTATTCCGAGCTCTGAATTGGGATTCAATGTAATAAAAGGAGAAATCCGTCAAATAGAGAGAAAAATTGAATATAGAGGAAGAGGAATTGCGCTGTTCGTAAGGCGAACAAGGTCCATTTCCGGTTCGCCGAGATTTCTTTTTCGCAAATATCAGAGTCGATGTCCGTGCGCCTGAGACTCGACGGCCGAGCTTCCGTCGAAGTGTCAGGCCGCGATGACTTGCAGGTTTCGCGAATTCCTGTGGAATAGCAATCGCCGAGCTTGGCGCAATGAATTTATGAAAGAGATAAAAATAAAAAATAAATTTACTATAAATCATCTCCGAACGTGGTTAATTAATTTAGAGCTCTGTGCGCAACCGGAGATTCCCGTTCTACAATCGCGCCGATTATTCTCCGGGGACTCGTAACGAGAGCGATAAATAATCGCGGTAATAATTATTGCAGAAAAAAAATAGAAACAAAAAAAATAGAAGTTTTCCGCCTCCGCGGTACGTCGACCCCGTTGAAATACCGCCGGCTCTCTTTCACTTCTTCCGCCGAGAGCCTCACGGCGACACAGTGTTGCTGCTTGCAATGTTATTTTATTTTTTTCTTAATTTTTTCGCACTGTTTATCCCAAAGCCGGCGCGAGAGTCGTTGCAGGGCTCGAGGCTGTCGAATAGAACGCGCAGGGTATAGAGCGACTGGGCGTAGGAGAGGAAAAATTCTTACCGGCGTAGCGTTTTCTAATTGCACAACCGGGAGCAGGCAAGCGCGGTCTCTTATTCGCTCGAACGGAGACAGGAGAGCCGAGACGATAAAACTTTGCGTAAGGATCCGCCGGAGCTCGAAATACGTTGCTCTGCTGAAATCGTACCGCGCATCATGGGTGTTGCGCAGTCTGGGACGGCAAAGCAATAAGGAGGCTACTTTTTTGTTTCTCGATAAAACCGAAAATTCATTTCTTATGCTGTTTATCGTCGAATAATCGGTAATTTTTATTGAATCAAAAATCGATTGTACGTCATTCGCGTTTGTACAATCAAACGTAAAGCCTATTCTCAGTAAACTTGGGCCATGCGAGGCAGAATCCCACCCACCGTATCTGCGCTCAATCGGTCGGGTGGCGAATCATCTTTCCTGTTTAAGGGGAAGTGAAATATCGCGGTCGGTAATGAAAACTGTAATAAACTTTTCTCAAGGGTGCTCATTTTTTTTTTTGAGGAAAAAGCAAATTCGAGCCGGATGCACACGGTCATTTCGCATCCGGCCCGAATTCATCTTTTTCTCAAAAAAATTAGCACCATTGAATAAAGTCAATTCGAAAATCGCAACTATCTCTCACACACTCATGGCCCCGTCACGTGATTTTCACTTCACCGTAAGGCTTATTTTGTCGATAAAACGGAAAAAAGTGTACTGTTTGTCATCGAATAATCAATCATTTTTTTTTGTTTAAAAATCAAGTGTACTTCATATGTACGTAAAAACACACTGAGAAAAAATTACATAGTGAAAGCAACAAGACTGATGTTTTACCATAAAAAATAGTTCCCAGGCGGAACGTTTACATTTTATAGTTACAACAATGACAAAACATTATGGTTGCAACCATAATTATAGTTTAGTCAATTGGATATATACTATGAGAAAGTATCTATATAGACGTTCCCCCTGGAAACTATTCGCTATAGTAGGAAATACCATTCTTTTTCTCAGTGCATACGTAAGCCTATGCGGCGTACATTGGGGCCATTTGAATCAGCCTTCTCCGCCCATCGTACCCGCGTTCAGTCGGTAACTATTCGTGTTTTATATTTTAAGTTTCTTTTTGTCGATAGAACAGAAAATTTCTTTCTATAGTGTTTGTCGTCGAATCATCAATCATTTGTATTGGATTTAATATCAAATGTAATGTGGAATCATTCGTAAAGCCTGTTCCCCCGTACACTTGGGCTATGTGAATCACCGTAACCGCGCTCAGTCGGTAACTAATAGTTTTCCCCATTTTAGGTTTCTTTCTGTCGGTAAAACAGACCATTTCTTTCAACACTGTTTGTCGTCGAATAATCAATCATTTTTATTGAATTAGAAATCTATTGCACTTCATGTATGTAGAATCATACGTAAAGCCTAGTCGTCGTACACTTGGACCATGCGAATCAGCTTTCTGCCGTATCTGCGCTCAGTCGGTAACTAATCGTCTTTCCTATCTTCTTCTCAACCCTCAATATTTTGCCCAAAAGCAAATTAGGCTTGCCTATGCAATAGATAGACAAGTCAAGCCTTCAGAGACTCGAATCATTCAGGACCATAAACTTAAAAATTTACGATTTCGTCTCTCGGCATATTTCCGCTGAACGCTTCAGTCGGTAGATTTCTACTTGTCCGACCGTACTTTGCGGCTTCGATCCACCGACTCCACAAACTCGCATCCACCGTCACGCGACAGCCGTTCGCGGCGCCATGTCGGGATCTTTCTACTCGTTCCGAAGAGTCGTTACCACTGTCGGTAAAGTAGAAACGCCCGGTACGCGGTCGAATGCGCGAAAGATTCTGCAGCGATTTTGCAGAAGTTCCCTCGCGAAAACTGCCTCACCATTCGGCGGATAGTGATTTGATTCGCACTGGGGTCGCTTCATGCTCGCCTGATCCGTTCGTCGCGTGTCTCGCACAAAAGCGTGGCCGCAGACTTTTTGCCCGCACTACAAGGATCGCGGGCCGAGTAACGGTATTTTCACGACGGCAGGCACGTAACGTTAGCCGCGCGAGGATCGTTTAACTCCAAACTCGTCGCACCTTGTTTCTTTTATTTTAATTGTTTTACTTTTTTTTTTTTTGTTGTCTCTTCTCCACAAGCGATCTATCTCTGTCTTCGATCTAATGTGTCTCGTCACGATTCATCTGCTACGGCGATAATAATAAACTATAAATTATCCCGGGGAGTTTTTAATCGATCGGCTCGATGCACCGGTAGAATTATTGCGATACACGATCGCAGCGGGCCAGTGGATCGATCCGGTACGTCCTCGACTCGTGTTCTCTTCCACTAACCGTGAAGACAGGAAATACAACCGGCTCGATCGGCCGTGTCGACGAAGCTCGCCGGATCTACGACCGGTTTTCATTAATCGCTCTATTTTCGCACTGTTCATGTATTTTAACACATCGACCCTTTAATGCCAAACGTCTTCTCAATTTTTTAACATTTCGTATTTCATATTTCATTCTTCTCAACCTCCAGACAATTCTCTGTATCGAAATTCGTGAAAAATGTTACTTGCAAAAAAAAATAAAAAATCTGTCTTCAAATTTTTACAACCCAAAGAAAAATTTTCTTTCGCACACATCGTTCGGAAATTTTTTCTAGAATCTTCGAAAATTTAAATTGTCAAAAGATATTGTCATCATAAATCTTTCGCGTATGTTGCGGATAAGTTAATCTGGCAGTTAAAGGGTCAATGTAATATCTGTACAAAAATATGTAAAAAAAAAAACAAATAAAAATAATAGTAAAGATGTTTTCTCTCCCATCGCGCAGAATTTCCTCCTTCGCCACTTCGGAAAACCACCTGACCGACGTTTAGCCCCGAGAGACGCGTTAGAAAAAGCTTATCGCTAATTATCCCGTTTCACCGCTCGCAATCGCGGTAACGGAACATTATCATTACGAGAAGAGCGTCCGGAAATAATAGACACTCGTGTACTACTGGACAGCAATGTACTACACAGTACATAGTACACACTAGTACTATATATACTGTGCAATATGTTATAAGTCATATATATATCTATATAAATCTATATGTACATATATATATATATGTATGTACGTACATAATTATGTAGCGTATGGGCGGAGGAAGAAGAGAACGAGAACGCCGCGCGGTTCCGTAAAAGGTACGTAAATGTCGTTAAAGCTACGGTGACCCGTTTCTCGAAGAGGTTTATTACGTTCGGCTAGCAACGAACAGCACCAGAAAGAGTCCTAACGCTTTTTACCGTTTCGCCGATTCGTTAGATACTTATCACAAAAACTGTCTCCGTTGTTGTCAAGATCTCGTGTCGAGATAATTCGAGAGTATTTTCACTTGTACCGGGGAGTAGAAAAAGTGTCGTCTCAATTTGCCAAACGACAATAAGCGTCGAGAAGAAAATAAAAAGTAACCGTACAAAAGCGAGAATTCCTTCGATCGTGAGTCAAACATCAAACTCTGAATATCCGATCGGTTTCGATTATATAAGCATGTATAAAGATTGTGAAGTCCCGCAGATCGCATTTTTTTTTTGTGTATATATATGTATATTTATATATCTATCAAAAAGCATATTTGGCCCGAGTCGAAGACAGATAGAAAGGTGCCGTCGCTATCGAAACGAGCTGCGGCCTCGAGAAACACGTGGATGACTCACAGATCCGTATCTTCCGAGTACCACATATTTACGCATCGACGAGTATATTCCACCCACTAGTCATTGTACCAGCCGACACGAAGATTACCTTCTCAATTGACGAGAATAAAAAAAAATAAGTAAGATATTAAATTTTTAAAAAATTCACAGAACTCACCCTGGTCAGAGATTCCTCGACTGTCCTGTCGTGTTTCTCGAAGTGCGTGAAACGATTCTGAAAGCACATTCGAAATTTATTCGATTAACGGACGACACACATATCTATTTTTAGATTGATAATCACAATAACTGTCAAGACGATTTAGAATTCTACACAAAACTGGTTTAAGGAGATTAAAAAAAAAAATCTCGTACCCCCATCGAAGTTGTCGCGCACAATCATAGAATCGCGAAGAATAAATAATAATAAAAGGAAATAATAACAAGTGTCTTAAGGCGGATGAAGACAGTTTTTAAATGTGTCACTGGCTCGAGTTCAGAGATGTATATCGAACAGGACGCGATCGGACGGTGTGTCCGTCGATCGGAAGGCGAGCTGCATCACTGGCGGCGCAACCGAGCGCGCCGGTCACTCGGACCCACGGACTCGAGATACGTTGTAGAAAAAGAAATAAAGGAAAAAACAAAAACAAAAAAAAATTGCTGCTTTCGCATTATCTCACCTCGGTGGTTTCCTGCTGATAGCGTTCGCTGGCGGCCTGCAACGCAAAAAGAAATCGTGACATCAGTTAGCGAGGCGGCGAAAGAGGGGGAGGGGGGGGGGGGGGGGGGAGTTCGGGTGATAGGCATGACTAGAGTGACGTCTCAGGCATTAGCGTTGACAATGACGGCGTGAGTAAACGAATGGGAAGAGAGAAAGAGAAAACAAATTTATTAACACGTGTGACTAAACGGGGTCGAGGATAGCGGAAAAACGGGATGGAGGAAAAACGCGAGGAGCGGGGAGAGATCACAAATTTGTGTGAGTCGGAAATAAGTATGGGGATTTATTTTCTCTCGTAATTTTTTCGAATTTTTTCTGACAATTTTATTTTTTATTTTTTATGATGTGTCATCAATATTACTTCCAATAAGGCTCCTTTATAAATTTCGTCTTAAAATTTAATTCCCGAGGTCTTTCGTGATCGCTTGATTTTTTTAAGGAGGTCGGAACGCTCCGCACGTGTCAATAGAGTGGTCATATTTTTTTAACGTTCAGAGATCTTGTGAATAAATAGACCGTAACTGATGGTGATTCGCATTACGGCATATGACCCGAACTTCGGAAAAATTTCGCTGGCAATGGCCTTGCAAAATATTCACCAATTTCTGGCGATCGGTTTTTCTACATAAAAAAAAAATGCTGATGTGTGCCAATATTATTTCCAAAAAGGCCCCTACAAACTTCGTCTTGAAATTTAGTTTCCGAGGTCAAATCGTGAACACTTGATTTTTTAGGAGGTCAGAACGCTCCGTACTGGTTAATAGAGCGCTCATTTTTTTTTAATGCTCACAGACAGATTTTGTGAATATTTAATTGTAAAAAATTTGCGTTACAGCATATGTTCCGAATATCGGAAAAATTTCGCTAGTAATGGACTTGCAAAACCTTTACCGTTTTCTGGCAATCTTTGTATAATTTTTTTTATTTTTTTTTTTTTTCAAAGGATAATTTTTTTTTTTTTTTTACTGGAAAATAAATGTCTGGCTGCGTAAGAAACGCGAGTAGTTCAAAGGTCCTGAACTTTGGACACGCGAGATGAGTTTCCTCCGGTGACAAAGGAGGGAGAGCCGAGAGAGGTCGTATACCGATAAGTGAGCTACTCACATGTGCGGCGTGAGTGGACTCGGTGGAGGTCGCTGAGGCCAGCTGGTTCCGGTTCTCTATCACTGTCTTTATTTGTTCCAGCACCTGTGAAAAGATTAATGGTCTCCTTACTCCTTTCGCTTCGAGAGACCGGGCTCTCTTTATACGTTCCCTTCCCTTTAATCTCTCGTAATTCGCATACACGATATATCTTCAATCCTCTCATTAACATTCCTGCCCACCCTGAAAATCAAAATTTGCGCATACCTTTCTCGTCATTTTCCTTTCTTTATTTAATTTTTATTTTCATTAAATTCAATTCAATTCAATTCCGTTCAATTCAATTCAATTCAATTCAACTCAATTCAATTCAATTCCGTTTAATTCCGTTCAATTCAATTCAATTCATTTAATTCAATTCATTTAATTTAATTATATTTTTTAATTCATAAGCAAACCTTCCTCGATGAGGAACCGAAAAATTAACCGGCACACTTTCCGAGCGATCTTGAGCAACGATGAGGCAATATACAAATTAAAAAAAAAATTTCTACCGAATAGAACAGCGTCCGCGCGCCTCGCACGTTCAGTAATAATTCACGATCAGTAATCGTCAAACCAAGTTCTCAGAAAGATAAGTGACCGATAACGAAGAACATAAATATGGTTCTTTATACGGCCACCAATTCCGCGATGTAGGTGCGGAGAAGAGAGCGTTCGAATACACCTGTTTATTGATGTTTCAGTCCTATTTGTAGACCCTCTTCTGAAAGATGTTTATTCTACACATTTGCCCAACTGACTACATCGCGTAATTGGCCGCCGTAGCCGAATAACAAATATTTTATTAAGGTAATCGTCAAGAATATTTTTTTGGGCACTTCTTTCCAGTCACTTTTCTTTTAAATCTTATTTTTTCTATAAAAAAAACACTTCGTAAGAATCTTACCCGTAATGATATCCTGTTGTTGTGCGGTACACGCGGGCCGTAATCTTTGTGCACCCCTTCGTCACTCGCTTTGGACTGCCGTCGCTAAACGACGAACGAAAGAGAAAATATTAGATACATTTTTTAAAATTATTATAGTAATCATCGCATTAAAGGTATAAATATAAGGCATTGTTCTTCTTTCTTGTTTGGAATAAAATAGATTTTATGTTTAAGATTAAGGATCGAATTTTAAGACATTAATTTGAATTTGAGATCGAACTTAAAATCAAACTCAAGTCCGAACTTAAGATCAAACTTGAGTCCAAACTTAAGTTCAAACTGATCTATTAAAATTCGACCCTAAGTATTAGTATAAGAAGAAGACATGTTGGGGATGTAAAAGGCAAAAGCCGTGCAGTGGAAATAAATTCTATTCTATTCTAGTATTCATCGTATTACAATAGTCCGACGTGCTCGACCCGATTGGGACGAAAAGATTAAGAAAAAACAATTATTTTTTTTAATGAAAAAAAGACCGTACACGTGTAAGAGGAAGACGCAGGAGTCTTTAGTGTTAACGAAAAGTTGGCTCTTCTCGGGACTTTCGTAAATTATCAGGACGGAACCGACGAGTTTATAAGTCGCGCATAAGTGAAACAGGGTAGTAATAACACGGTGATAGGCGCATGCGAGCGAACAAAAAAGTGCACGTTAGATCGATGCCGAGTGCAGTTCGGACAATCGTATAAACATCGAAACTGCAACGTTTGCTCTCGCGCACTCGTGTTTCAATTACAAAATACGTGACGCGGCGACGAGACGTGCAGTGTTACAATGACGAACATATATCACGATTACTAATAGACTGTTATAGTGTCTTCGCGCCTCGGGCTCGCCGGATTGACCTGCTCGGAATCGCCACGTAGCACGTTTATCACGTAGTTCGGTACATGTTCCTATGCGTACGTGACGCAGATATAATTAAATTCGCGTCTCGGAATTACCGGGGGACACGTTAGAGATCTCGATACTTGTTCCACCATCTGGACCACGATTGAGTGAGGCAATCGATCATCGAGATATATGACTGTATATATCATTTTTTGTAACTCGCACTCTTTTGGTGACTTCTGCATCGGCTTTTTGTCAAAATGCTTGTTTGATTTTTTTAATTGTATTAAATTTGTTGCAACAATAAATTGTTTTAATGAATTATTTGCAACCTGAATTATTTTAATTATTTGAGTGAATAAACAAAAATCCCTTGAAAATGGATAACAATTTTCCGAAAATATCTGAACATTTTTTTTTGACAATTTTAGACCTTTAAATCAAAAATGTCGAGCTACATAAAAAAAGTATCATCCAAAGTGCAGCACTGGTCCGGTCTGCCTCCCTCCCCTTCCCCTAGCTGATATTCAGCAGTTTCCAACGGCGATAATAATGACGACTCGGGCCCGTATAAAGGAACGATATTCTGTTTTAATTGACTCACACCATCGGGAAAGACCGTGGTGTTTTACGGTACAATTCGTGACTGCGAGTGAAAGAAAACGATGGTATTACGGATATAAATGGCACACGATCTTCATTTTAATAAATATCTTGCGGACCAAAAGAAAAAAATTATTTTATACATTTTTTTTTATAAAAAAAAAAAAAAAACCAAAGGCATATACACGAAAATTTCTTGCAAAGTGGAAAACAATTTACGTTAAATATCTGAAATTTCCTTTTCAGTCCATTTTAGTCCTTAAAACAAAAAAATTTCGCGGCACATAAAAAAAGTCTCATCCAAAATGCGGGACAAGTCCATTTTGCCCTCGCCCCTCCTCACTAGTAGAGCTGATATTCAGCACTTTCCAACGGCGATAATGATGACGACTCGGGCCCGCATAAAGGAACGATATTCTGTTTTAATTGACTCACACCATCGGGAAAGACCGTGGTGTTTTACGGTACAATTCGTGACTGCGAGTGAAAGAAAACGATGGTACTACGGATATAAATGGCACACGATCTTGATTTTAATAAATATCTCGCGGACCAAACGAAAAAAATTATTTTACACATTTTTTTTATAAAAAAAAAAAAAAAAAAAAAAAAAAAAAAACCAAAGTCATATACACGAAAATTTCTTGCAAAGTGGAAAACAATTTACGTTAAATATCTGAAATTTCCTTTTCAGTCCATTTTAGTCCTTAAAACAAAAAAATTTCGCGGCACATAAAAAAAGTCTCATCCAAAATGCGGGACTAGTCCATTTTGCCCTCGCCCCTCCTCACTAGTAGAGCTGATATTCAGCACTTTCCAACGGCGATAATGATGACGACTCGGGCCCGCATAAAGGAACGATATTCTGTTTTAATTGACTCACACCATCGGGAAAGACCGTGGTGTTTTACGGTACAATTCGTGACTGCGAGTGAAAGAAAACGATGGTACTGCGGATATAAGGGGCACACGATCTCGATTAGCCGAGTGACCGGGGCGGTCTGGGCAAAGCCGTACCAGCGAGGCCTCGACGGTACTCCTCGCCGCCGAGTGGTAACCGTGCGCGAGGAAGGTCTCTCCCGCAATCACTCTACTCGAGTGGACGGGAACGCGCTCTCGGTGCAGAGCTACGTGTAACCATGGGTATTAGAAGACGAGTCACGGCTGGCAATGCGATACACGTGTAACCGCGCCTTAACTCGGTTAACTCGTGCCTCGAATACGCCGAAGGATGCACACATGCACGACTCGACATACACATAAACGTTAATGTGTCTACGCCATGACCCGAGGGTATTTTATAAGTTGAGCCTCAAACGCCCGAGCAATATCGTTCGTAAATTCCTCGTCCTCCTTCTCCCTGTCTGCCTCGACTTACGGCAACTGAATAACAAGCGAAACACTCCCGTGCATAACGCGAAATTGAGAGATCGCTCCAATAAGGCAATAGAGATCGTCCCTTCATTCGATTACATCGCTCGACCAATTCTCCTCAATTGCTGTAAAAATCGCGAGATAAAGTCATTAAATTTATCCGTTTAAAACAAATTAAATTTATATTATTATTTTATTCTATTTGATTAAATTTGTAAAATTAATTACTTTTATTTTATTTTATTTTAACTCTCGAAAACGCACTAAGGCGGGATAAAAATTATTTACTTTTAGATAAAGAAAATGTGCCGGTTGCTTTATAGTCTGTCCGACTCGGTATTGAGCAATTTTTTTTTCCGATTACCGCACAAATTGCCGAATAGGTGAAAGGAATAAAATAAAACGCTGTGATGATTTTTTAGACGAATAAACGAATGACGAACGATTACTCGATAATATCGATAAGAAGATAAAGCGAGGGGTCGCGGTGAACAGCGATGGAAATTTATCGAGCATTCCCATCCGTCTCTTCGTCCGGAGCCGATAACTTATTTAATGAAACGTCGTGGGCGAGGATTTCGCGTAAATTGACGGAACTCTTATCAGCTCGAGTGGTAAAAATATCCAATGGAATCGAAAACGAGAATAGCCCATTCGACTACGGTGTTTCGCGGGCTTCACAAGTATAGCCGTGTCGGACCCCCTCGCGAATAGAAATTGGATTACGCCCGCTGTGTATACTTGGTTTTAAGTACACGTTGCGCGCGGGCGAAGGGTACGGAGATGGAGAAGATCGGGAGCAACGGAGAGACGAAGCGTACGTGTCTTGCGATTCTATTTTCACGGTTGACCTTAATGCATACCGAAAATAGTCGGCGAACGCCGGGCCAACGCCATCTTGCAAAGTCGAAGGGAAAGGGTAAACATTTTAAAAACACTATATCCGGCCATGGAAAATTTTGTCGAGCGCACTTTAGATCGGGATTTCGAAAAATTGACGGACAAACTCGCGCGAAATCCGCCCCCCTTTAATGCAACCGCATTTTCTTTTTGTTTATTATGTTATCTTATTTTATTTATCGTAAATAGCCGATGAACCCGGGCTAACGCAGTCTTGCAAAATCGAAGGGAAAAATAAAAAAAATAAAAACCCACACTATATCCGGCTATGGGAAATTGTGTCAAGCGCACTTTAGATCGGGATTTCGAAAAATTGATGGACAAATTTGCATCCCTTTAATATAATCCTATTTTATTTTTCTTTATTATTGCATCTTATTTTATTTATCGTAAATAGCCGATGAACGCCGACTTGCAAAATCAAAGGGAAAAATAGCGAAAAAAAAACCCCACACTATATCCTGTCATGAAACATTTTGTCTGGCGCACTTTAGATCAGGATGCCGAAAAATTGATCGGGCAAACTTGCACGAAGTCCGCATCCCCTTTAATCGAATTTTATCACTTTATTTTATTTATCGTAAGCAGTTGACAAATTCCGGTCTAAGGCCGTCGGGCAAAATAAATAAAAAAATAAGAATTTGATATACGACCATGGTTATAAAAAAATTGGAAAATTTCGTTGATCGCGCGTTTGACTCGAAGCCAACGCCGTCGGGCAAAATAAATACAAAGTGAATAGAAAAAATAAAAAAAAATACGCGTTTGATATCCGACCATGGAAAATTTCGTTGATCGCACCTTTGATCGCGATTTCGAAAAAAGTCTCCAACAAATTCGCGCGAATCTCTCATTCCCTTTGATTCAATCGAATGTTATTATTTTATCCTGTTTCATTTACCATAAATACTCGACGCACTCCGGGGGAGAACGCCCATTAAGCTAAAACGAAATAAAAATAAAAAATAAAAATACGCATTCGATGTTCGACCGTCGAAAATTTCGTCGACCGCACCTTCGATGGGGACATCGGAAGATTTATCGTACAAATTCCATATCCGCACCACGGTGCCCGATATCGCCGGGCGAATAATTTAGTGCCCTCAGCCGCGTAATTTCACATGTACGAGAAACCCTGGTCCGCGTCTCTCTGATTATTTAGCGACCGATATAATTTGTGCACGATATTGTGCAATCGATGCGGCAGTCCCGGGAGCCGCGGATGAATATCGGAGTCCGTTGAAGCCGTTCCGCTACGTACCTCGAGGGTCGCCAGAGGATCCAGGGAGGACAGCGGCCGAGTGTGGGGCACCTCCCCCGGGAAAACGCTGTCGTGAGATACGGACAGTTGACCGGCGCCTCCTCGGAGCTTCGCGAAGGACTCCTCAACCCCGCTGCGCCTCAGGAACACACTGGAATTTCAAGTTTGTCTTCATCAATAAAACAAGCCCGGAGAGCGAGGAGCGGAAACGAAAAGGCAAACGGGCTCGCACGGCGGATGAATTGCGAGATAGGCGCGAGACACAAAAGCTCGGGGGCAGACACGATAAAACCGGGGGGTTTGCATACTGCACACGAATGGACCACACGGCTGCAGAATTCTTTTCGGATCTTCGAGATACATGGCAGGGGATTTTTTGGTACCAATTCATTTTAAATGGAGAAATCGTTTCTTCAGACTCGCACCCAGAAAGATAATTTATTTGACGGCCACCGTTTATTTGTTTTAAGTAAAATATTTATTTCATTTAAGTAACGATTTACTTAATTTAAATACATATTTATTTACATCAAATAAATATTTTACTTAAACCAAATAAACGATTTATTTAATTTAAATACATATTTATTTAAATCAAATAAATATTTTACTTAAACCAAATAAACGGTGGCCGTCAAATAAATTATTTTTCTGGGTGCGATGCCCAATGGTATTGCAAGGCAACGGGCGAGAGGCAATTGTGGTCTTGTAATTTTTAGAGTTTGTAGTTGCAGATTTTTTTCGGATTTTTGCGATACATGTCAGGGTCCTTTTTTTGGGGTCAAATAAATTTTTAATAAAAAAATCGTTTCTTCAGACTCGTTGACCAATAGTATTGCAAGACAACGGGCGAAAGGCAATTGTGGTCTTGTAATTTTTAGAGTTTGTAGTTGCAGTTTTTTTCCCGATTTTTGCGATACATGTCAGGGTCCTTTTTTTGGGGATAAATAAATTGTTAATAAAAAAATCGTTTCTTCAGACTCGCTGTCCAATAGTATCGCAAGACAAACGTGTTGAGAGGTAATTGTGGTCTTTTAATTTTCAGAATTTGCAGTTGGAGCATTTTTCGGATTTTTTAGATACATAGCAGAGTTCTTTTTTCGAGGACAAATACATTTTTAATAAAAGAATCGAGAGAAGTCATTTTGAATTTGCAATTTTCGGGCATTGTTAATTGCCGATTAACACTTTTTAAATTAAGCCTTCAAGTACCGGGGACTTTTTGCCGATCGCAAATGACGATGCCTTCTTTTAAGCACAAAAACGATACGGATCTTCGTAATAGATTTTCTTCTGCGTTATAAAAAAAAACACCACTTCAAGGTACATCTGTGCATTTTAACAGATTTTTTTTAGCTCATTAACTTGTTATTCGAATCGTTCGAAGGTTGCGTATTGGAAAATTCGAGGTCCTCGTTGAACCGGATCCGGTACTTGAAGGATTGAGGGAATTAATTTTCATTTTTTTTTCGTTAACGACGCGACTATAAAGGTTCCTCATGAAATATTTTCGAATTTCATTTCCCGACATAAATTTTTGTATTTATTAGATATCGGAATATTTGTCGGTCGATTAATCCGTCCGTCCGTCAGTCGGTCTTTTCTTTCGACAAAAATCCCTGAACCATCATCTGATCAACATTGACTGCTGCTCTCTTTTATTTTTGTTAACAATACTCTTTTACGAAGAGGCTCTCGCATTCAAAGGACGAACAAAACTAAAGCTTCGACGGCACTGAAATTCGATAATCTCACGGAAGAAGAAAAAACATTTTACATACACGAATTATGTATATATTTACTTATTGAACGACATATGCGTCCTGACGGTAGTGGCGACTCGATATTTTTTCGGCCAACCTATGAGGCGTCTGAAAGTATTGCAAAATTACGTCAGAATCCGTGAAATTCTTGACAAACTCTAGTATTCCTCAAATATCTTCATTTTTGCGTTTTTTTAAATAAAAAAAAAAATCTTTACAATTAAATTTCAATACGAAAAAATGCATGCCTCTCTCGGTCGCACGAGTCTGTGAGTAGTTCGCTGGCACTGCGGCTTCGAGCCTCCTCCGGGCGACCCGCTGGATGTCTGAGCGTCACTTCCTCTCGGTCACGGTTTATCAGATCGCTGTCCCGGTCTCCGTTCCGTGAACCCAGTCGCGCGTCAGCGGCGCCCCGACTTTTCCGCCTAAAAATCCTCCTCAGACCGCGCAGCGGATGGAAACGGCGTTTTTTAGGTTCTGCAATTAAAAAAAGGAAACAAATCATAATCAGGGAAGTTCCTCATTAAGATGAACCCGAGAACCGCGAGAGTACTTCTGACTCAGTCTTTACACTGATATCAAGTTTAGCATCAAGGACCCTTCATCTCTTAGTTGATGATTAAATTTTCCTGTCGACGAATCGCTCGGGGATTGTTAAAATTTCGTTGAGCGGGCTTCAGATCGGGATTTCGAAAAATGTAACGGACAATTTCGCACGAAATCCGCATCCTCTTTAATTTGATCGAATTGTTCAACGAACATACAAGACCAACTCCCGGCTAACGACGTCTTGCAAAATAAACAAAATTTAAGTAATTGTAGGACACCATTTTTGTTTGTAATCGCCAAAAGATAAAACCGAACGTAACTATATTTTTTTTTTTCAATCATAGCGCTACGTCGAATGAAATCTAAATCAATTTAATAATGTAATAATAATTCAATCATTTAAGAACTTAATAACTCAATAACTTAATAATTTAAGAAATAAATTGAATGACGAATTATTTATCGAAAAAAGAAGACGAACTCTGGCTAACGCCGTCTGGCAAAATTAAAAAATTTAAGTAATTGTAGGACACCATTTTTGTTTGTAATCGCCAAAAGATAAACGCGAGTGTAACAACAATTTTTTTGCAATCTTAGCGCTACGTCGAATGAAATCCAAGTCGAATTAATAATGTAATAATAATTCAATAATTTAATGACTTAAAACTTAGTAACTTAATAATTTAATAAATAAACTGACATAGAAGTCCGACGTCGAGTGGATTGCATGTATCAAGATAAAATTGCTCCAAGTCCAATCGCAGTCTATATGTATCTTCAGCGGAGGTTCGGCTATGATACCGAATTGCGATATCGAGCGACGGAAGGAATTGAGCGGCTGGTAGTGGTATCGGTGTGGTCGTCGATGCTGGATGGGACGGCATGACGGATCGCGAATGGACGAGCGATGATAATGGACCAGGAAACTACGTTCGCTAGATGGTTCATCCGACCATTATATAGCACCTACATTCCCCTAAGGATATATACAGATATACGTACATACAATGAGGTATAGAAACTCGTAGTTATTCGATTATCGGATCTAGGAGGTACGACCGGCCAGACTGGAAGGATATGAGGTAATCTCGTGAGTGGAAACATAATTGAATTAAGGTGGAGTCGAAGAACGAATGGTAACAATAAAAAAAATGAAAAAACAATGGAAAGGATATAAAGATACGAGTATCATGACTAAAAATAAACTCAAAAAAAGTGAAACATGGTCCGTTCCTCATTCCATCTCTCTGTTGCATTTTCTATACAGTACTTTGAAAAAATTGCGAATGAATAAGAGAAAACTTCACTGTAAAAAAAATTGTAAATTTAATGTACCGAACTAAAAGTTTTTGTGCAAAAACTGGTACATTACATTTATTGTACAATTGTGATGAACAATTAATATACTTTTTCATTGAAGTTAATGTAAATTATAAAAATTAAAGTACTTACAGTGTAAAATTCAGGAAAATTATCAAAAATAAAGTATTCCCAATGTTTTTAATGTACTGAACATTAATTTTTCATCACAATTGTATAGGTCATGTATGTCAGGTCGGTTTTCATAGCACATGGAATAGAATTTGACATGAATGGGCAGTGTCTAGAAATGCCCTTGCAGTCGTTGCATTTTGTCAACTAGAGACAAAAAAAATACAACGGAAATGAATAAGAGAAAACTTCACTGTAAAAAAAATTGTAAATTTAATGTAGCGAACTGAAAGTTTTTGTGCAAAAACTGGTACATTAAATTTATTGTACAATTGTGATGAACAATTAATATACTTTTTCATTGAAGTTAATGTAAATTATAAAAATTAAAGTACTTGCAGTGTAAAATTAAGGAAAATGATCAAAATTAAAGTATTCCCAATGTTTTTAATGCACTGAGCATTAATTTTTCATCACAACTGTATAGGTCATGTATGTCAGGTCGGTTTTCATAGCATATGAAATAGAATTTGACATGGATGGGCAGTGGCTAGAAAAGCGCTTGCAATCGTTGAAGTTTTTTCAACTAGAGAAAAAAAAAAAAATACAACGGAAAAGGTCGAAGAAATTTCTCCGATGAGAGACACCTTTTAACGCCCGAGGGCTTTGTAATTGCGGGTGTCTCTGGCGCGAGGGTGTGACACCTCGCGTGACAACTGAGTGTATGTGCGGCGTGACGACGAGAAAAGTGTCGCTTCACCGCCGATCAAGATAAGACCCGGAGTGAGAGAAAATCCTACGACCGGCCCGTAGAGGAAAGATTAATGCGAAGGGGTTGAGGAAAACGTTCACACTGCAAAAGAACGAAGGCACGCTCGAGGCACACACCTCGACAGTGAAAGAATTAAACGGAGGGTGCGAAAGCTCGTCCGCACCCAGGCGTAGGACGGAAGAGACAGAGAGAGGACGGAGAGCGACGGACAGTCTGACTGACTGACTGCGAGAGAGGATTGCGACGAGTTCCTGTCACGGCGTCACCGGCAACTTCCGGCATCGTCGCTCAGATGGCTCCGGGAATAAAAAATCTCGCGCATCCAGACGCGAGGGCGGATTATTTTAGAATGATTATTCCAGAGTGTCGAAGCGCGACGCAGAGAAACGGAAACGACTACAGAGTAACGGAAACGACTACAGACTCTTCTCTTCGGCTTCCGATTGAACTTCGTGTATGGAAAATAATTGCAAACCAAAATAAAACAAAATTGAAATTTTCAATTCGCTTTCTCGTAAGATTGAAAATTGAAATTTCTCATAAAACTTGAAAATTTAAATTTCTCATAAAACTTGAAAATTTAAATTTCTCATAAAACTTGAAAATTTAAATTTCTCATAAAACTTGAAAATTGAAAGCATTTTTGGCTTCCTCATAGAGGAAGCTTTGCGTATAAAGGAACATTATGAGAAAGCGATGTGAACATTTCAATTTTCAATTTATATGAGGAAACGATATGAAATTTTCAATTTTCAACTTTAACGAGGAAACGATGTGATAATTCCATTTTTTTTTTTACCAAAAAGAAGCTTCCTCGATGGGGAAACGATATATATATATATATATAAATACTATTTTTAATTTCCATCGAGACGTGTAACGAGATAGGTGGGAAATGAATTTCATCGATGGTACGAGACACGCGACGGGCGGAACATTGATTGGAGAAGTGTCCGTCGTTGCCGGTCTATCGAGGAGCCAGATAACGCCCAGTGGTTTATCTTTCTCAGTCGGCCCGTGTGTCATCTAAATGGATGTGCAGATAAAACTCGCCCGTCGCTCGCTGGCAATGCGTCGTTCGATACTAGTGCCATATTTGCGTTACGTAAAAGAAAAAAAAAAAAAAGAAAAAATCCATAATTTATGCGCTTTTAATGTAAACGATTTCTTTTTTACCAAAACAAAATTCCAGATCGCCGAAGTCCTCGATACTTTCCATGTTCACTGTGATTTTGCGCAATATTTCGCGACACGAACAAACTCCGAACAGTCACGGAAACGAGTTTTTAATTGCGAAAATAAGGAACTCGAGAAAGTTTCGCACTGTATTCACGCTTTTCAACTCGATAAATATGAAGAAAAAAAATGAATTCACGCCTCAAACATTTACGCTTTGAAGCTCGAAAAATATGAAGAAAAAAAAGAATTCGAACTTTGCAAACGCAGATTATTCACTGCAAAAATGTTTGTATTTACTTATTTATTTATTTTTTAAGGCGAGGCATCGATTTCAACGTTGTTTTTTTTATTGTCGCCCGAGAATGTTCGATTTGTAACACTGCGAGTTGGACATTAGCGCACACCTGACTGGCTTTGCGTCGAGTCTAGCGCGAGCCGTGTGCGGTCTCTGATAAGATTGGAAACCCTCGCAGTGTAATATCGCGTTGCCGAGCGATATCTCGAGGGGGAGGTCCCGCTGTTCGCCCCGCCACTTTGCGAAAATCTCCTTATACGGTGTGGCTTCGGCGTCGCGTGAATTATCAACGACAGTGTCATTCCCGACGGTCGTGACGCGAGAGAAAACAATTATCACTAATTACTCGCGGAGATTTCAAGACACGGTGGACACAGCTACATCGCGATTGCGAGAAGATTTTTAGTCGCTGATTGCACCGTCGAGGCTCTCAATGTTATCGGTTAATTTAGCTCCGATTATTGGAAAGGTTCGAGTCGGTGATATCGTATTGAGGAGGAATTCACACTCGCACTCGTCAGTGCATTTTTTAATTAATTAATCGATTTACTTTTTGCAATAATTGGTATTAAATAGATTTAAATAAATCTAATTTAATCAAGCCAATATAATGAAAACGAATGTTGAAATTTTCGCACAAAAATTTTACAACAACGAGACAATGTCGTAGGTCGGTAACAAATCAGCTGAGCCCACACGTTATCGGAGATATCGTATTGAGGTGAAATTCACACTCGCACTGGTCAGTGAATTTAGGACAGACAGTTCTTTATTTTTAAAAATAATAATTTGTATTAAATACACTGTAAAAAAAATTTGCATGAAATATAATGACCTGGTATTGGAAGTTTTTATGCATAAACTGGGATATCAAATTTCACGGGCAATTGTGATGAAAAATTAACACGCGGTATATTAAAAACTTTAAAAATACTTTACTTTCGATAATTTACTTAAACTTCACTATAGAAGCCCAATAATTTTTCATCACCAATTGCACATTAAATTCAATGTACCAGTTTTTGTGCAAAAACTTCAAGTCCGGTGCATTAAAATTTACAATTTTTTTAAACAGTTCGAATTCAAATCAATTTAATATAATAAACCAAAGACGATAAAAATGGCACATCTACACCTCTACCACTCACAACTCTACCGTATTGGAACTCTACCAAAATATCTACCAGAAAGTAAAGAAAACTCTACCAAAATCAAAATAAAACTCTACCGGAATACAAGGCTAGATGGTAGTCTTGTATTTCGGTAGAGTTTATTTGTAGGTAGGCATTTTAGGTGGATTTATTATCTGGTAGAGATGTTTTCTGGTAGACTTGTGAGTGGTAGAGATGTAAATGTGCCACAAAAGTGTACAAATAATTAATCTGACGACTATAAAACAGTGTCGCTGGGACTTGAAATTTTTGCACAAAAATTTAGCAACAACGTCACGTTCTCCTCCATCGGTAAGAAATCGGTAAGAAGTCGAGCGTGTACGTAATCGGCGGCCGGTAGGGAAGCGTGGAAAAATTGTTAATGTTCTCGAGTCCGGTACTCGAGCGGATTGATAGTACGCTGCGGAAAGGCCCTCCCCTATTGTGCAAAATGAAGTGAAAGTGAGCCCAGAGAAGCTGGTAGCAGTTGCCTATACGCTCGAGTGTCTAACAGCGATGAGGGAAGAGCTCGCAAACGAGCGTCAGACAACACGGTATACGCCTTCGTCTGACCCTAATTCGCGTTCAAACTGTACGATCGAAGCTCTCATCCACGGCGCCCAACTTGTGTCAGTAAAATGGTAAAAGTCACGAAGAATCGCGGACGTTCCTCTCTGCCCGAGGAGAATATCTGTTAGGTAAACGCCGGAGCGCCGAGGCGACTGTGGGCACCGCACGAGAAACGATTTCCGAAACGTTTTACTGACCTGAATCCTCACGAGAGTCTGACGAAAACGTATAAATTTATACTCACCGTACAATCATGCATTCGTATAAAGACAACGATTTTCTCGGCAATTTTCTGCCTCTCTGACCGGCGACGACGCTGATTCATTACGGATGATAATTCGGTAATTTAATGAAAAATTATTCGCGTCGATCCATTGTCAATGGAACTCCGACTTTCACGGAGGGAATTGGCCTTGCAGCGAATTAAAAGTGATCCTTGACCCGAATCGCTCGAAGGAAAATTTTATGAGCGATGGTTTTATTACTACTCGCGTTAACTATGCTAGGAGAACAAAAAAAATTGCAATTTTCATCTTCATTTTTTATGTGAGAAAATTATGAAAGGAAGTTAATTTAGTGTGTTTCATCGATGTTAATTATACCTAATCTTCGGCCTGAATTCTCCGAAGGGAAATTTAATGCGAACTTAATGTGAAAGTTTGGCTAGAACTTCATTGCGTGCTTAAGTTTGAACATGAGTTTGACCTCAAATTTGAACTTGAATTTGATTTTAAGCTCGAACTGGAACTACAATCAAATTTGGGTTCGGACTTCAGTTCGAACTTACGATTAAACTTAGGTTCGAACTTACGATTAAACTTAGGTTCGAACTTACGATTAAACTTAGGTTCGAACTTACGATTAAACTTAGGTTCGAACTTACGATTAAACTTAGGTTCGAACTTACGATTAAACTTAAGTACGAAATCAAGTTCGAACTTAAGATAGATCTTAAGCACGGAATAAAGTTCAGGCCAAACTTCGATTTTAAGTTCGATCTCAAGAGCGATCTTAAGTTCAAACTAACGTCTTAAAATTCGACCCTAAGTATACAAAAAAAAAATTGATCTTTATTCTTTGCGTGAGTAAAACATTTTTTTTAAATATCCCTGTAAATCGTGAAATACCTGAAAAACAACAATTCGCCCAATGTCGTTGATCCATTCGTAAAAATATCTATTTTTTCCTTTAATTTTTATTTTTTATTTTTAATTTCGTGTCATTACAGACGACGAAGAGACAGCGCGGATATTAACGATATTTCACCGCGTTCCACTGACCCGAATCCATCGTCGAATGCGATAACTTCTCGCTCAATATTCTTTGAGCGAGAAAGTAAAAGTGAATGTGCTTGCGCAATCGAAAACCGGATTGTGTCGGAAGAGCGACAGAGAAGGGGTAGCAACGGGGGTGGGGTGGGGGTAATGGGGGTCAGCGTGTTGCCCTCACGAGACCACCGACAACAGAGAGATACCGATCCCATTTTAGATTTTCTTCGATCGGCCATCGATCTTGACATTCGTTATCGATCGATCGAAAGACAGGGCAGGGCAAGTTTGCTCCACGACTCTCGACGCAAATAAAAATTTCCTCACCCTCGACATACTCTCTTAGATTACCCGCGGTGATATCATCGATAAACGATCGTCAAAGATTGCAAAATTGTTATAGACACGATCAAAGGAGACCTTGGCAGAATATTTTTATCGCTATTGCTTCTTAAATAATCACACTCTTATCTTAAATAATCAAATGGAATTTATTTTGTTCACTCTTTGAATAAATAATTTTGAGAATTTATGTCTCTAAATATATGACGATTTATACAAGTGATATATTAAATAATGTAAACACGCCGAATTGATTATAAATCTCGAATATATTTGATTTCCGTGAGGGAGTTCATTAACCTCGTTTTTATGATTCGTCCTCGAATAAATTCCTTGGACGGAGAAGTGTTTCAAGGCACGGAGATCGATCGATCGATCAAAGGAGACCTTGGCAGGATATTTTATCTGTATTATGTCCTGAATAATCACGGCGCGCAACCACCGATATGTTTCCCATATAAATGTTGTGAAATTCTTAGCTCCTACAATTTTTAATAAACGACGAAATAAAATCAATAAATAAAATGGCCAGTGTTCAACGTGGATAAAGTATATGCAGTACAAGTCGGAAAGCATATCTGCGATATATTAAATATTAAAACTAATCTACTCAATAATAACGTACAAGGCCATTAGACACTCCATAAACAATCACAAACTCTCCCCGTAAGCGTACGTAGCAAATTTCCATTACACGAACAAAACTTCAACCATTAGAAAATTTATTCCATTCACTTTTCGAATATATATTTCTGAGAATGAGTGTGTGTCTAAATATATGACAATTTTTCTAATTCATATAAATAATTTATATAGGCCCGTTGACATGATGTGGACGCAAATATAAATGTATAAATGTATAAATGTTTAAAAACTGTAACGGTCGTCGAGGCATCGTATGTATTGTTAACAAATACACACTTACTACTTCTACTAATTTATATAATTGGCATATTAAATAATATAAACACACCGAATTTAATATAAATCTCGAATATTTTTTTTTAATACGTTTGACTTCCACGAGCGGGGGGGGGGTCATTAACCTTGTTTTTACGATTCGTCCGAGCCCTCGAATAAATTCCTTGGACGGAGAACTGTTACAAGGCGCGGAGATCGATCGTGACCGTCCTCGTCGTCGTCGTCGCTACGGACCGACAGACAGAGCCGGGATCGTTCATCCGTAAAGTTTAACGCTCGAAGAGGTGTTCGTCAGGAACGAATTCTATTCGATTCCCCCGCGATGAACGGGCAGTCACTGCACCGAAGTGCACTGCGACGCGGAACCGATTATCAGCTGCAGTGTTGCAGACCTCCCCCACGGCCGCCTGGGAGCGTTGCGAGGCTCTATCGTCGAGCCGGAAGTGCATCCCTCGCTCTTTCTGTTTCTATCGCTCCTATCGCCCTCCCGTGTCGCGGAGCGCAGATTGTTCGCGATCAAAGGATCTGACGCTTCGACTGTTAAATTTAATTTTTTTTCACGTCCCGTCCGGAGCAACTTTCAACGTAAAATTAAATCGAGTTCAATGAACGACAATCAAAAGGGAGTCGAAGTATACCGTGGCTGCAGCAAAAGTTGCACTTCTTATTCGAATTATTTTTATTTTGCTATAATGCATTTTTCTCCAACCTATTTGGTTTATTTTTATTTTCTCGTATTGTGTCGGTGATGAGATCCGTGTTACAATCGATGTCCGATTGAAGCTCGCGACACATTATTGGTACGTGCGAAAAATCTTGATTATCAAATTTATTAAATAAAGAATATTGGAGTTTCGCGTATTTCTCGATTTTGACGTTGTAGTCTTGCAAGCAAAATAAAAAGAAAAGTGTCGAAGTAGGCAAAACCAGCGAAAGCTGCAAGTTTTATTCGAATTGCTTTTATTTTGCTATAATGTATTTTTATTGTCTACCCAATTTATTTTAATTTCTTTACACAGTATTAGTGATCGATCCGTGTTACAATCGATGTCCAATTGAAGCCTGCGATACATTATTGGTACGTGAGGAAAATCTCGATTATCAAATTTATTAAATAAGAAATATCCGGGTTTCGCCTTTCTCTCGATTTCGACGTTATAGTTTTGCTTCTCGTTCTACTGTACGCCGAATCGATTCGTTGCTTGGCACACGACGAGAGATGGCTTCCTTTAGCCCGCAAAAAAAAAATATATATATATATATATATATATATATATCCCGACGTATCCGGTCAGCTAGATTATTCGCCAAAATGGCAAAAAAAATTATATTTTATTTTTAAATTTTATCTTTCAAGATTACCAAAAATTGTTATCACTTTACCTCGTATCTGTGACTCGACTATATAAAAAAAAGTCCCATCGGCGCAAGAACCTTCCGAAATCATAATATTTCGTCCGTCCGAAGTACACAACGAATCTCCATACGAAAAAGATAGGAACATTTTTCCATATTTCGCCTGGCCCGACGTCTTCCGACGACGTCGTAATCCCAGACGCATTTGCCAGCCGTACCCCAGGGGTTTTTTTTTTTTTTTTTTGCACCGCCTCACGTACGAATATATGCACTGCCTACATACAGACACACGTGCTCCGCCCGATAGTCCGTCTTCCCGCACATCATACCTACACCGTCTCCCGTACGGATTGGCCAAGTTGGAAATATCATTTTCGCCCTGGCCACCGTCTGAATTTCGGGAGTCTCATTTTTCTTCGGGGTTTCGCTCTCTCACCTCCATCTCACGCGCGTCTAGACTGCTGCCCCGGGCTCGCTTCCCGACGCCCTGCACACACACCCACGAGCCACCACAGGTGTGCTCGCACCAGACGCTGAAACGTTATCGCGCGATAGTAAAAGAAAAGCTATAAAAAAAAATCCAAAGCCCGTGAGGCGAATAGACCGTCGAGAATTTCAAAGTGCGATTTTTTTTTTTTTTTCCAGTCCTCTCAGCTCTCCTATTTTCTCTTCCGCCTTCGTTCTTTGTACATCGCACACAATACTCTACAGTCCTGTGTATAGTGAAAAATACAAGAAGAGGCATGGAGCGTGGCTCGGGTGAGGGGTTTGGGCGTTTCGGTAGATATAAATGACAACTCACCCTTGGGAAGTGTATCGACGCTGCGCTGCATGCCGAAGTCCCCGAGGCTGAGGGGATGATGATTCTGAGGCGGTGGCGAGGCCTCCCTGACGCAGCCCATTAGGCTCAGTGCACCTCCGACGGCTCCCCCTCCGCTGCCGGCGCCGGCCCCTCCTCCTCCTCCGGGGGTGCTCGACATCCTCCCCGTCTGAAACACCCGACAGAACCACGCTGCTACATAGGACTCTTTGACCCTGTGATACCATCCCGAGAGAAAAGAATTCGTCTTCGTTGACTTAGCTCCGTTGGCGGTTCCGATGTGCGCCCTCCAACCGTCCCAACTTCCGGCCGACCAGTTACCGTCCATCTCCGGGCCGGACGAGGAAGACCTCAGTCGCACGATCGGATCGTTCTCCGCCAAGCGCCTGTCACCGACAGCCCTAGCGTCACGCGTTACCGTCACGTGCAAACGAGCCGCCTAATCGCCAAAAGACTCTTGCACTAACAGTCCTTTTGTCGGTTTGATCGAGCAAGATCGGACCGATCGAACTTTCGATTTAAATTCCAGCGGGAAAATTGCGTCCACCTGATCTGCAGCTAAGATTCTGATCGTCCGGAGACTCGACAATGTTACTCGAGGATTCGGGACTTCAAAGTCGGTAGCGGCTTTGGTGAAGATCCGAAACTCTGCTGGGCTTGCTGTTTAACAGGAGTATATAATGCGCTAATTTAAGATCGGCTCCTTTTACCGACCACCCGCCGCTCCTGTTACCGACCGCCCTAGCGTCACGCGTTACCGTCACGCACAAATCGCTCGCCTAATCGCGAAAGAGTCTTGCACTTACGGACCTTTCGCCGGTTTGATCGAGCAGGATCGGTTCGATGAAACTTTCGATTTAAATTCCAGGGCGAAAATTGCGTGCACCTGAGCTGCAGCTAGGATTCGAATGGTTTAGAGGTCTCACAATGTTACTCGAGGATTTGGGGGTACAAAGCCGTTCGCGACTTTCTTGGAGGTCCGGAAATTCTGCTGCGCTTGTGTAACAGCACTATATCATCCGCTAATTTGAGATCGGCTCGATTTTTACCACCCGCCGCTCTTGTTACCGACCGCCCTAGCGTCACGCGTTACCGTCACGCGCAAATGAGTTGCCCAATCGCGTAACACTCTCGCACTCACGGCCCTTTCGCCGTTTCGATCGATCAACTAAGATCGGAACCGATCGAACTTCCGATTTAAATTTCGGAGACCTGACAATGTTACTCGAGGATTCGGGAATTCGAAGCCGGTGGCGACTTTGGTGAAGATCCGAAAGTCTGCTGCGCTTGTATAACAGCACTATATAACCCGCTAATTTGAGATCGGCTCGATTTCCACCACCCGCCGCCCTTGTTACCGACCGCCCTAGCGTCACGCGTTACCGTCACGCGCAAATGAGTTGCCTAATCGCGTAACACTCGAAGCACTCCGGCCCTTTCGCCGGTTCGTTCGATCGGACGTTTGATTTAAATTCCAACGGAAAAATTGCCTTCGCCTGCGCCGCGGCTCGGATCCGGATGGTCCAGAGACCCGACAATGTTACTCGAAGATTCTGGTCTTCAAAGTGCAGTCCATTCGCCGAGACGGCCGGTCGCGACTTCGGTGAAGGTCCGGAAACACTGCTGCGCTTGCATAACAGTACCATATAATGCACTAGTGTGTGATCGGCTCTTTCTCCGCCACCCGCCGCCCTCTCTTACCAACTCCCCCAGCGTCACGCGTTACCGTCACTCGCAAATGAATCGCCTAATCGCGAAACACTCTTGCACTCGAGGCCCTTTCGCCGGTTCGATCGATTGACTAAGATCGGCACCGATCGAACTCTCGATTTAAATTCCAACGGGAAGATTGCGTCCGCCTGAGCCGCGGCTCGGATCTCGATGGTCCAGAGACCCGACAATGTTACTCGAAGACTCGGGGCTTCAAACTGCAGTCCCGTCGCCGAGACAGCCGGTCGCGACTTTGGTGAAGGTCCGGAAACACTGCTGCGCTTGTATAACACTATGCTATATAATGCGCTACTGTGGGATGTGTATATATATGTATATATGGCAGTGGGATATAACAGATGAGAATGGGTCAGGAGAGATGGTTACCATGGTGACTGCAGCCGAAGAGGGTGATGCCGGCGCGACGCAGCAGCAGCAGCGTCGGGCATCGATTACGCCCGCGCCCCTACCGCCCTCCGGACGACCATGACCTTGTCGCAGCACAGCTGATTCTCGGTGCAGCCGAGTCCAACCCGGGAAACAGTGTGCGGGACACGCTCCCGACGGGGGAGCTTCGAAGGCTTCAGGAGCTGAACCCCTGGCAATCCCTGGCGCTCTTCGGGACAGCGATGCTTTGTCGTAGGACTTCTTTTGTTTCGAAGCTTGCGTCGATTTTTAGCATGGAGATTTGTTGAGGAAAAAGAATCTTTCAGGGTCAAGTTTATTAGCGCGCCGATTACTCTTGTTTCAATTTTGACGAGTCAAGTTTTCGAGTCAAGCTTTCAAGTCAAGTTTTCAAGTCCAGTTTTCAAGTCAAGTTTTCAAGTCAAGTTTTCAAGTCAAGTTTTCAAGTCAAATTTTCAAGTCAAATTTTCAAGTCAAATTTTCAAGTCAAATTTTCAAGTCAAATTTTCAAGTCAAATTTTCAAGTCAAATTTACAAGTCAAATTTTCAAGTCAAATTTTCAAGTCAAATTTTCAAGTCAAATTTTCAAGTCAAATTTTCAAGTCAAATTTTCAAGTCAAATTTTCAAGTCAAATTTTCAAGTCAAATTTTCAAGTCAAATTTTCAAGTCAAATTTTCAAGTCAAATTTTCAAGTCAAATTTTCAAGTCAAATTTTTTACAAGTTTCCGTTCGATGATTATGACGATGCATGTTCGATGAGTGACGTCCAATTTTGATTAAAGATCGATTGAATGAAAATTGAATTTGATAAGAGTGTTTTACGGAAGGTTTGAAGTCGGTTTATAGGGAATTATAAGGGAGTTTTATTGATGCGTATAAAGTGCTCGCTTTATTGCGAATCACTCTGCCCGGCACACGGTCCGATAGTGACAAATTCAGTGTTTTCTGATTCTCAGAAAATAATGTTGTGTCTGACCTGAATTGATTTTGCCGCCGAGATTTGATAATATCGTTGAGAGAACAAGAAATCGCTCGGTTTCGAATTTACCGACAAATTCCGATGTTATTCGGGCGAGACGATAACGTCGCGCATCTAATGGATCCACAATCGGCACGACGAATTCTCTCTGTGAGCGGCGCACTATCGCATCTGCGAAAGATCGCGACCGCGATATTCCCGTTGCCGCAACACAATCGATAAACATTAGATCCGTTGATAACATCCGCGACCGCGACGACAAAGTGAATTACCAATTGACTTCTCCGCCGGAGTGGCTAATAACCGCAGGGATAAACTCGATTACGACCTACACAACGACGGTACTAATGGCGCAATCAATTTTCACTCGGAATTGGTATCGGACACGTTCATTTGGTTATCGATCGATCGAACGATAGTCCGTTTGCTCACCTTACAGAAGAAACGGCATTTTTGGGATGGCTCGCGTGTGCGTGTTCCGAAAATCTGTAACAAAAACGAGTAACGATGATATTATTGAAAGGTTTGTTGTTTATTGATATAATCAAGGTTAAGAACCCAATAAACCAATAGCAATACGATAGTGAATATCTGTGTCTGGATAAGAATTACAGGAAGCTGTATAAACGGACGGACAGACAGACAGAAAGACGGACGGACGGACAGGAAGATAGGAAGACAAACGGACGGACAGGAAGATAGACGCACGAATGGATGGACGGACAGACGGATGTACAACATCAAAGCTTTTGATGATAAGATAAGAAGTCCGGGAAGACAGACGGAAGGACGGAACGACGGAACAAACTGAAACACGGACGTGTGGACAGATGGACAAACAGACAGATAGATGGACGGATGGATGGACGGACGGACGGACGGACGGGATGGATGAATGGACAGACGAATAGACGAAATCAATGATTTTTCGATCATACATATAGGGCTGGTAGGCCATTTTTAGGTTCCTTAAATTATTTTCTCGAGACTTCCGGTTTCCGCCAGGCGTGCAACATAACAAGTAAATAAAGAAGCATTTCCAACTCTCTGCTCTTGCCTTTCCCTATCGTCCTCATTCTTTTTTTTTCCTTGTTCATCCCGTTCCGAGTGAAGAAAAGCACTCACAAGAGACACTCTCCTTTCTCCGAGGAGCTCTCAACACAAATCTATTTATAATTATTACAAAGAGTGAACGAACGCAATGGCAGCCACGGCGGCTCTGTGGCCGTCTTCGCCGAGAGGGAAAAGGCCGCTGGGCGCGTATGGCACGAAAATAAACTCGTCGGCACCGAGCTACCAGCCGGGCACACTGGCGAAGACGTATGGACGAGGGACGGGGCGGAGGGGAAACGGCGAAAAAGTATTGCTCGCAAAAAAAAAAAGCGCCTCGCAACTCGGGAAGCGAGAGGTTAGCGTTTTGTTTCTCACTGCCGTGAGAATTTGCCCTCGGCAACGCGAACCTCGGCGATCTTCCGTTGTCCAACACGCGGACGTGAAAAACCCCGATGGAGGTTCTCGCGCAATAGCCAGACTCGCGAATCGACCTCGTGTTTACCCAACGTGTTCAGCTCCGGCAAAAAGTCACCCTCTCAGTGTTCCGTGACGCACAGCCAGCTTGTTCTTGCTTCGTTAACGAACGAGTTGCCGAGGTGGACATTGAAATGATTAAAAGAAGAAGAAAAAAAATATCGAGGAAAGTTTTTATTGGCTTGTAAAAATGTGTGAATTTTATTTGTCCTCTGAAATTAGTGGTTTGCAATTAAGTGCTCTTGCTGCTTCCAATTGAACTTCAAGGTCCGAAATGCACAGAAAAAGAAAGAGAGGAAAAGAAGAGTTCTCCAAAGTGACTCCTGTTTACTGAAAATCCAGAACTAGGAATTTATCCGCTTTCGCTCTTCAATTTTTATCGATCTCTTCCCTAGTCTTCTTTACAAGCTTTCATTGTTTTGTACAAATGAATGAATTATTTTTGTCCTTTGAGATTTGTAGGCTGCAATGAAATGCTCTTGCCTCTTATTGAATTTCAATATCTAAAATGAAGTGAAAAAAAAAAAAAAAAAAAAAAGAAGAAAAGAAAATTTACCAAAGTAACTCGAAAGTATACCGAAAATCCTCAAGTAGGACTTTATCCACCTTCGCTCTTAAATTTTTATAATTCTCTCTCCGAGTTTCCTTCGTAAGTTTCTGTTATCTTGTAAAAAAGTACAAATTTAATTTGTCCTTTCAAATTAGTAGGCTGCAATGAAACGCTCTTGCTCCTTATTGAACTCCAATATTTAAAATGAAGAGAAAAAAAAGAAGAACAAAAAATTTCCCAAAGTAACTCGAAAGTATGCCGAAAATCCGGAAGTACGAGTTTATGCATCTTCGCACTTGAATTATTACCATTCTCTCCCCTACTTTCCTTCGGAAGGAATGACTCTCGGTCGCTCGAGCGGCAGCGTCAGTTTTAGTGCTCGTCGGGCTGCGCGAGCGGTAATTCAAGACAGAAATAGCCGCTGAATGAGCCCTTCGATTCCGTAGGAGCGAGCCTACCGATTTCCCTGGTTTTTGTTCCTCTCTCGTTCCGTTTCAGCGGCTTCGTTTGTGCGCACTGTACACAGCGTTTCGTACAGCCTCTCGGAACCCAATATCGCCGGTAGCGAGTTCGAGTTCGCACAGTGGTCGGGCGACGCGGCTATAGAAGCCAGGTACGATGTAGGCCACGCTCGATCGACAAACGAAGTCGGCAGCGTCTTTCTCTCTTACTCTCTCTCTCTCTCTCTGTCGTGTCTGAAAACAATTGGAGTTTGCATTCGCGGTCTGTGTTGTAACCGCTCGAGTTGCATTCGCAACAGTTACGCCCGAGAACGATGTTTGTGTGCGCGCGCGCACGCACACGGTATGCCGGTATGAAACATCGCGAATGGAGAAAACAAAGCACGTCACGAGCTTCGACTGAGGCTGTCCCGAGCTTTTGCTTGTCGCACGCGTTCCTCGCGGAAACTGAAAACGAAGAACGAACTCTTTCTCGTTCTGCTCAACGCGAGTTAATGGACGCGAGGAGGCGTAAGGGAGACCGGGGCAAAATGGGAACGCGAAGAGAAATGGGTAGGACTGTGAACTGCAAACTCGGGGCAAAATGGGGCACGAAATTTTTTTTTCCATAAGATGTGAAAAATTGGGCAACTCGTAAATAGGGACCGAACCGAAACATGTCGGGTCGAAATGGGATCCGAAATTTTTTTGTCAATAAAATGTGACAAATTCGGTAACTCCTAAATCGAGGCCGAAGCGAAACATGCCCGGGCAAAATGGGAACGCGAAGAGAAATGGGGTAACAATGTACACCGTAAATTCGGGGCAAAATGAGGTACGACAGTTTTGTCATCAATAAATTGTCCAAAATCTGGTAATTCCTGAATCGGGGCCGAATCGGAACATGTCGCACCCAGAAAAAAATTTATTTGACGGACACCGTTTATTTGGTTTAAGTAAAATATTTATTTGCTGTAAATAAATATTTATTTCATTTAAATAACTATTTACTTAGTTTAAATAGATATTTATTGAAATCAAATAAATATTTTACTTATGCCAAATAAACGGTGGTCGTCAAGTAAATTTTTTTTCTGGGTGCGAGGTAAAATGGGAACGCGAAGAGAAGAGCAACACTGTACACTGTAAAATGGAGGTAAAATGGAACACGGATTTTTTTTCGATAAAATTATAAATATTATCTCATGCCAAAACAAACAGACTATAATATACAATATTATATCTTTGTAAAAGGGTTATTCCCGTTAAATAAATAGATAAATAAATAATTGAAATGTTCAAAATTGAACAACTCCTAAATCATGGCCGAATCAGAACATACCAAGGTATGCCATTTTGCCCCAAGTTGCGATTCCTCCCTGGTATCATTATCATCAGTTTAATGTTTGTAAATTTATTTATACAAAAATAATTAAAAAGTGAATTTATGGTTACGGTCTCTTCCGAGCTGCTTTTTATGTCTTTTATGTCTTAGCTAGGCCGTTTTGCCCCGCTCGGCTCTCCGTACACCCACAGCTCACACGAGTGCGCGCGCAGCATTCCTGGACAATTCCTGACGACTTCTCCTCTGTATACTCGTCTCTCATTCTCCCTGCCGTGAATCTATATTTAGACCTCAACAACAAAAAGCTGCAAAATGGAACGTTCTATTCGAGGGAATTTGTGTCACGTTAACACATTGAATCCAGGCCATTTGTGTCGGAGGCTGGAGAAGCCTCGATGCAATCTTTCGACCAGCCGACGCGACTCTCTTTGCTTTCCGAGCATCCACGGGCACTTCCTGTGTTTCGCCGATGCAGGGTGACAAAAGTTATTTATCTGACAACGCGTCCCACGCGGGGAGGCTTATCGACTCCCACATACGCAAATGAGGAACACTGGATGCGAGGAATTTCCACGAGAGCAGAGATCGTTGACCGAGCACGGGTCGCCCGGACGGACAGAGAGATCGAGGAAAGATTATTGCCGGGCGTTTACACCCCGCTTTCACAACCGAAAAAAAAAACAATTTATTTGACGGGCGCCACAAATATTTATTTAATAAAAATAAGTAATTGTCATTTATTTAACGTAATAACTGGCACATTTGCATCTCCACCACTCATAGCTCTACCGGATAACAACTCTACCAGAAAACATCTCTACCGTATTAGAACTCTACCAAAATCTCTACCGGAAAGTAAAATAAAACTCTACCAGAATCAAAATTAAACTCTACCGGAATTGAAATTAAACTGTACCGGAATTGAACTAAAACTCTACCGGAATGCGAGGATACCGTCTACACCCAGAAAAATATTTTATTTGACGGCCACCGCTTATTTGGTTCAAGTAAAATATTTATTTGATTTTAATAAATATTCATTTCATTTAAGTAACTATTTACTTAATTTAAATGAATATTTATTTAAATCAAATAAATATTTTACTTAAAACGAAACGGTGGCCGTCAAATAAATTATTTTTTTCTGGGTGTAGCCTTGCATCCTGAAGTTGTGAGTGGTAGAGATGTAAATGTGCCGAATAACTCATTTACACAGAAACTACAAGTGGTGAATCGAAAATACGATGCATGTAATATTTGAACAAATACATAATACAAACATTTTTTTCGAGAAAAAAAATATCGTTTTCAAAAGTATATATTTATTTACTATAAGAAAATATTTATTCAATAGACAGATGAAAAATAAATATTTCTTTGCCAATAAAATAAATTATTTTTCAGAGCGTACAGTTCCGTCGATTTATGAATTTTTAAAGCAGGTCTTGCAGAATTTGCCCAACCTCGTACATTAAAATTATGTAATATATGTAAAATGATGTCATTGTTTCTTGAAAGCCTCGGAGAATTGTGGAAACGATCGACGCACGGGCAGATTTCGCCGGTCTCTCGCTCTCTCTCCATCCCTCGAGAGCGGTGATTATTCATCCGGGGATAAAACAAAAGGGGCGATTTTGCAGAGCAACACAAAGGAACAAAAAGTCCGACAATTTTCAGTCTCACCGACAATTTTCAGTCTCGTTACAGCTTCCGGCTTCTTCTCTTGCATTCTACACAAAAACTTCCATATCGCTCCTTTATCGATGTATCCGAGAATTTTTTTTTTTTTCAAGTGTGTCTAATGCGCAGTCTAAACGCAGCGCGGATGCATTCGTTTTTTTTTTTTTTTTTTATAAGGGTGGTGATGGAAGAGAGAATGAAAGAAGAATCGACTCTTGCGGTCCCCGAGCATTGTCTATCATCCCCATCGAACCCCCCGACGCAGCTGTATAGCGCACTTCTCGCTTCTTCTACCAGACGAGTAATTTTTCAACGTTGGTCCTAGACGAAAAAAAAAGAAACGAAAAACCCCGAAGAACGTTGACCCGGCTCCATTTTTCGCGTCTTTTTTTACGCCAAAGGGCAAAGAACATCGACCCGTATTCTCCTCGTCGCTGACAATTTTTCGAGCCAATCTCGAGCCATCCAGCGCCGGACAATTCGGACCGACGAGCAATTTTTCTTCTAATTAAATAAACTTTCATGGACAAATTTACACTAGGTAGTTAGTTTTAATATTATACATTATCATGTATATTTATGATTGTGTTTTATTATTATTATGTTTTATATTACAATATTTGTTATTATGTAAACGAATACAAAGATTCAAAATGTGGGGTGTTTGCGATGTATAATCTTAACAAAGAAGTAATAACACGGTACCAAACACTTGGGTACAATGGTAGTAAATACTTAGGTACTAAACCACGAAGCTCTAAATTCAAAGCAGCCCGCCATGTAAAAGTGGAGTGTTTTGACATCATCGAGTTGGTTACTATTTAACGATGCATTTAAGTTTTCTTCGTGGCTGCGGTTAACGTTAAATTTTCTGATAAAAAAATACTGCCTGATTGGGACAAATTTACACTATTTTAAAAATAATTTTCTCTTTTTACATTTTTTTTTTTTTACCGAACTTTTTCATTGCGAATTGATAAGAGGATTTTGTGTTTTCAATATGGGAAGGCTCGTCGAGATTTTCGACGATTAATCGTCGAGCAGTCATGGAACAAACGTTCGTGAAGTGCACTCCGAGCGAAAGGCTCGAGGATTCAGACAGCCGCTCGAGAGTTTGATGGAACGGTGAGCAGAGAGAAAAATTGCATTTCCGTACGCCTCGTTGAATCCATTCGTGTGTATTTAATATGTACGGTAGGCACGGGTTGCGCGCATCAATCGCAAACACCACGGTCAGTACCATCCAAGAATTCGAAAGTCATCGAGGGCGAAGGGTTCTTTTCGACGTATTGAACGAATCGGCCCGTAGACAGAGGCTCTCCAGTGTGCCAAATGTACCGAAAAAAAATAATCTAAAGCCCCTCTATTCGCGATACAAGAATTTACCGATAAAAAAAATTGTAAAAAAAAAAGAACAGAAAAAAAGCTCGTGACCCATTTTTTATAGCCCGAACCAATAGGCGGGATTATGGATTTCCAATGTCATTAGAAGGTGCTTCGTTTATTTTTTTATTTTTTTTTTTTTTTCGTCAATAATTTCATCGATTTCTATTCACATTTAATTAACCTACTTTACGAATCTCATTAGTGCACCGTCTCTACATATCTATTCAATTCTTTGATCTCTTGCTTTTTTTCATTAACTTTTTTTTTTTTTTTTTTGTTCTTTCGCACTAATTAGACCTATTTATCTTTGATGACTCAAAGATCCGCGGTGGGGCTCGCCGAGCGCGAATCGCATACGATTGCCAGCAGCGGCAGCAAACGCATCGCCGCTCGCTGAAGATTCGTCGTGTCCTCATTCGGTGGCTCGTAAATTCGTTCGAAAATAGAATTTCCAGTTGATGTGCCGGTACGAGCAGCGCGGAGTTGCGTCTCTCGTTCAATGAGTCACTTCGCCCAGTGCATCCTGCGAGTTACACTCATTGGGTTCCCTCTGGCGTCCCCCACTGCACGAGGCTCGTAGACCGGGCGCTGCAGCCACATCCGTACGCAGCGAGTCGCGTGCGCCCTCGTTCAACCAACTCCCCGGATACCTATAACGCACGTAGCAGCCGAGGCGAGAGTGGCGATGCGTGCACGCATTTCGGGAAAGTGCGAGAGGGCTCCCTTTCTATCCTACACGAGAAACTCGATACTTCTACTCGACTCCCTTCAGCACCGTGTGCAGTTATCTCGAGCAGACTGAGAGAGAACGGAGGGGAGCGCCATGCTGACTCAAATTCAATTAAAAGGGCTTCTATATTTAGCGGAAGGTTTATCACCTTTTTTTCATCGCTGGAATACTTCGTGTGCTGTGTTTGGTGATAAAGATTGTTTTTTAAAAAAGCTCCGAATTGATTTGCATTTTGTTCTTTATTCGGTTGTTATTTTGAATTTTGGAGCATATGTTGTTATGAAGTGGGAGAAGTGCTATTAGCCGGACAACTCACCCGCGAGAGTGCCCGAGCTGGAGAGTCGGAGGATGATTCACCGACGGCACATTTATGTCTCTGCGACTCGCAACCCTACCAGAAAACATCTCTACCATATTAGAACTCGACCAAAATCTCTACCACTGGATCGAGAAACATTGTACCAGAGCGAAACAGTCGCCAACAACTCTACCAGATAACAATTCTTCCGGAATACAGATGTCCAAGAAAATCTCGACTAGAATCAAAGTAAAACTCTACGGGGCTTGACATAAGACTCTACCGGAATTGGAATAAAACTCTACCAGAATACAAGTCTGGACGGTAGCCTTGTGTTTCGGTAGAGGTTTATTTCAAGTCCGGTACAGTTTTATTATGATTCTGCACCCAGAAAAAAAAATTATTTGACGGCCACCGTTTGTTTGGTTTAAGTAAAATATTTATTTGATTAAAATAAATATTTATTTCATTTGAGTAACTGTTTGCTTAATTAAAATAAATATTTATTTAAATCATCTGAATATTTCACTTAAACCAAATAAATGGTGGCCGTCAAATAAATTTTTTTATGGGTGTGGTAGAGATTTTCTTAGACGCTTATATTCCGGTAGAGTTGTTATGTGGTAAAGTTGATGGGAACTGGTTCGCTCTGGTAGAGTTTTTTTTGTTCATACAGTAGTAGAGATTTTGGTAGCGTTGTAATACGGTAAAGATGTTTTCCGGTAGAGTTATGAGTGGTAAAGTTGCAAATGTGAGCCTGAGAAGTTATCTCGAGCAAATTGAGACAACGGAGGCGAGCGCTATGCTGACTCAAATTCAATTAAAAGAGTTCCTACATTGAGCCGCCAGTTTCTCACCTCTTTTATCGCTGGAATATTTCATGAGTTGTGTCTGCGATAAACATTATTTTTAAAACAGCTCCGAATTCATTTACGATTCGTTTTTTATTCGGTTATTATTTTGAATTTATGAGTATACATTTTTTGGAGTGCAAGTCGTACTGTTAGTCAGACAACTCACCCGAGAGAGAGTCAGGGTGGGAGTCGGAGGATGATTCACTGACGCTACCGCGGGGGGCGCCAGTGTGAGCGTCGCTTCGGCTTGTTTACCGAACTCGCACAGTGAGTATGAGGCAGCGTCACGAGACTGGGATTACCGAGTTGCTCGAGGGCATCACCCCTGTGTCTCACTCTCCCTCTCTCCCCACAGCCGATGAATATTAGACTCTACGAATCGACAGAGGAAACTGCTATTTCTATGAAAATTCGAGCACCGAACTAGCCGCCGAGGGTGAGCATCTGTTCTCGAGTGACAATGGGTATTGAGTGGGTGGCCTCAAACTATCGTATAGACTGCGAGCCTATTATTACGAGGACTCGAGTTCATCGCTCCAGACGCCGGAGCCCTCGCGAAACTTTATGGTTTTTTATGTACAAAAAGTACGATAAAAAAAAACATTATTATCCGAACAATACGAAAGAGGCTAAGAAAGATAATGGTTTATTATATCAGATATGAAAAGCATCTCTATTGATTCGCGACTCTCCGGCGATTTGACCGCCTCGTTAGTCGCCGGAAACCGGAAGTACGACAAAAGTACTGCAAAAAAATTATAAAAATTCTAATGAAACTTTATATAGTATAGCATAACTACATAAAGTTTTTATGGATAAGCCGATAGATTTAATTCTACATTTTGATAATGGAATCTCACCTCGATTACGTATATAAAGCTTAACATCGCGATTTATGCATAACAATTTTTGCATCTTAAGGGCTTTAAATATACGATCTGTTCAAAATCACTGAAAACCGTATTTTCATCATTTTTGAAAGAAATTGAAATGTGCGTGTGGGCTCTGTAAATTTTAGAAACTTCCGTACCTTTGCATTCGTTAACGTACAAACGAGTACAAATGTAGTACAAATGTAATACAAACATGTAGTACATAATGTAGTACAAACATACAATAAAAAAAATCAATTTTCTAAAGTCGGGCTCCAAGTTCACACAGCTAACAATTTTTTCTCTCGTACATTAATATTTTTTCTCTCGTACATCAAAACGCGACGGTGTAATTCTCAATACGAACTAATGATTCTTAAACTTTATCTTTCACAATCCATTTCATTTTCCCAACGACAGTATTTTAAATCTTTCTTGTAACTTTTCGAAGAAAAAAAAGTGTACTCTTCACATAACTGTGCGCACTGTCGATCGTAATGATGTTCTAACTGGCGCGAGACGAGGGTAGAGAATAAGAATGTTGATTGCCGCAATTAGCACCTCGCGGGAGGGTCAAAACGGTGAGGCCCGTTATAACTTCGTTGCGCATGCGCCTTTTGCCGTACGATTCGCATCTAATTTCACCAAAGTATCATTATTGTCTGATCCTTGCCTTTTTCTTATCCCCCCCCCCCCCCCCCCCCCCCCCCCCTCTGCAACCGTTACATTCCCCTCGCGATTGTTCATTCTCTAGTTCGTCGTTTCCCGCAAGTGCTGTACGGTCGGCGGTCTCGGAGCGAAGTCGACCGAGCCGCAGATGGAGGAAAGCCGCAGCCGACGACATCGCTCGCGAGTCACAAACAAATAAAGCCGCGGCGTACAAGTTCACAGTGGTGGGTTCGTTGTTTCGTTCCTCGTCATCGTGTCTTCGTTCGAGTTCGTATTCCCACGCCGCGAAACGCTCGGAGAGGACGCGAGTTCGTACCGGCGCGAACGATACGGCCGAGAGAAAAGAAGTCGCCGGCCGCATCGCTGGCTCTCGGTGCCCGAGAAAATGTTTCTGTGCGCGCTTGATAAATAATGAATGAAATTGCTTCGCGGGGCTCCGCTTCGACTCTGCTCTGCCGCATTACCGCGGCACTGTGTACACCTTGATATAGCGTATCGCACAGCCGCTATCCCATTCGCGCTTCGTTTCGTTAACGATCGCTCTCTACGCGGCGAGCGGACGGCGACGACGATAATGACCACGCACTCGGAAAAATAATTCATTTGACCGACGCCCGAAAATAAATATTTATTTAATTGAAAAAAAAAATGTTCGTTTAGTTTATTTATTTATTTGTTTTTATGATAAAAGGGCGGTTGCCAATCACAAGTGATTAATCCATGATTAATGGGTGATCGGAGCGAGCAGTAGACTTAAAATAACAGTTGGGATTAAATCTACAATTTAACATTTTTATAAATATGTGTTTCGTTTAATTAAATTTCGATTTGAGGGCTGAAGGACCTTCGTCGATTATCCGTTAGCTGGGGGGGGGGGGGGGGGGGGGGGGGGGGAATCACATGTATACTCGCAATACCACTGGACCATGTATTACGGAGGCCAATAAAGCGCATTTATTACTACTACTATTTACCTGTAATTATAATAATAATATTTATTGTGGCAGCTCAAGTGTATACATTGGTTTGTTTTTTTTTCTTTTTACAAAAATAAACATAACAATTAATAAAAATAAATAATCAATTGAATGAAATAAATATTTGTGGTTTAGGCATCGAATAAATTGTTTTTCTGGGTGCAATTGCAGTAACGAAAAGAAAAAGGAAAAAAAAAAAAAGGAAAGCCGTCTGCAGATGTTGGCAAAGTTCGTTCGGAAAGTTCGAGCTTATCCGGGTGAGGCGAGGTGGATGGTAATAGCTGAGACGAGCTGGAAGTAATTAACTGTGCGATATCTTTGATGCTACATTGAATAGCGGTTAGAATTTTAAGTACGGAGAATGCCGCGGAGTTGGTAGAATTTTCCAAACTACCGTACACCGTGCGTCCCGCGCAATCTCGTCGGGCTTTGCGAAAGGTTTTTAATCAATGGCGGAATAAGGTGGAAAGATTCGATTTGGCAGGTAGGACGCCCTCGGTCCCGGGAAGGACGAACGATGACTTCCTGCTGGAACGACGTACGCGTCCAATTCCCTGGCTTAATTGCTCTCCCACCGAGACATATATGGCCATCGGTGCTTCTCGCTCTCGTCTATTACTAATCGGACGCTTAATTGCCGTCCGCGCTTCGAATACAGCGACACACGCGTACGTGGACACGGAGAGATACGAACGTCGTTGTGTCAACGGTGACGATCCGGAGACTCTCTTTTCGGCCTCCAATCTCGTTGGACGTGTTACCATCGCACGCAAAAAAAAACATTTATTCGACGTCCATCGTTTATTTGGTTTAAGTAAAATATTTATTTGCTTTGAATAAATATTTATTTAAATTAAGTAAATAGTTACTTAATTGAAATTTCTCTCTTTTTATTTAAATCAAATAAATATTTTACATAAACCAAATAAACGATGGCCGTCAAATAAATTTTTTTCTGGGTGTGGGGAAAAAAAATTGTTATTGGTAATTAATAGACTGGAATAGCTGGGGGACAAATTCGACCTAAATATCAGCTCGCACAAATCGGAAGCGGGTTGTACAATAAAAAAAAAGAATCAACAGCAACAAATCATCAATAAACGGATTCATTCTTATAATCAAAGTGATGGACCAAAATCGCTATGATACAGATTTTATTTCAATATTACCTCCGTTAAACCGGAAGTGGTGTCACTATCATGGGGAGAAAAAAAATGTTTTATTGGTAACTCATAGATTGGAATAGCTGCGGGATAAATTCGACTCAGATATCAGTTCGCACAAACCGGAAGTGGGTAATACAATAGAATGAAACGCACCAGCAGCAACGGATAATAATGAAACGGATTCATTCGTACCGTTAAATTAATGGACCAAAATCGATACGGTACAGATTTTACCTAAAGTTTAACTCAGTTTAATCGTAAACCGGATATGGAATGGATTTCGAAATTGGAAAATTTCATTCCATATGCTATTATTGCGGAATTACGGTTTTCGTAGCATATAGAATGGATTTCGAAATTCGGAAATTCCATTTAACGCGATACAATTTCGGAATCACGGTTTTAATTGCATATGCAATGAATTCCGAAATTTGGAAATTTCATTCGTCATTCCATGTGCTATAATTTCGGAATGACGCTTTTCATAACACATGGAACAGATTTCGAAATTCGGGAAATTTCATTCCCCGTGCTATAATTTCGAAATTACGATTTTCATAGGATATCGGGCGTTTAATTGCCGTCCGCGCTTCGAATGCAGGAACATGCGCGTACGCGGACTCAGAGAAATGTATGAACGTCGTGCTGTCGACGCTGACGATCCGGAGCCTCTCTTTTCTGCCTCTAATCTCGTCGGACGTGTTACCATCGGGAGAAAAAAGAATCGTTATTGGTAACTAATAGATTGAAATAGCTGCAGGATAAATCCGACCCAAATATCAACTGGCATAAACCGGAACCGATTTTATCTTAATAATCAAGTCGATTAAATCGAGTGCGTGTGCCACGATAGACTAACATCGACACGATGAAACAAAAAATCGGCAATCACGATCGTTAACGGATTGCATAACTGAACTGCAAGATAGAAAATTAATGATAACAATATTTTTTTAAATGTTCGATTGCGGAGAACGCTGCATTGGGATATCGAGTGGTTGCAGAGAACTGTGAAAGGATCGAACGAGGCATCGGGGCAAAAAGTGAGAAGACACGTTGAGAACTCACGAGCGAGAAGGATGCTCGGACGCGAAAGGAGTGAGGGAGCGAGCGAGAGAGACAATTTAGAGAGGTCCGACATGAAAACTACTTGCAGTGTTAGCACTGCAGCGAGTGCGGAGTCTCGAGACTCGCGGGTGAGGCGTATGAGAGTCGATCTCAGGGCGGATTCCCACCACTTAGTCAGTCACGACTTCGGAGTCGCTAAACGCCGTAACCCGAACACTCCCTCCCGACTTCTTCCTCTTATTCTTCTTCATCATCATCGGTGATTTTCCTTCATTGGGCTCGAACGATTGGATAATACGAAGTTCTCTGTAGTTCGAACATCAGGCGATCCCAGCTGCCGTAACACGGACACTCCATCGTGACTTCTTCCTCATAATCAACATCGATGATTTTTCTTCATTGATCTCGAGCGAGTGGATAATATGAAGTCTCTGCAATTCGAACATCAGGAAGTGAAATATTTCCGCTTTGACGTCCGGTCGGAAAAATCAGATTTTTAAACCGGAAGTGACGTATTTCCGGTAAGACGTCACTTCCGGTCGAAAAAATCAGATTTTCAAACCGAAAGTAACGTATTTCCGGTAATACGTCACTTCCGGTCGAAAAAATCAGATTTTCAAACCGGAAGTGACGTCGTACCGGAAATGCGTATTTTCGGTACGACGTCCCGTAGCCGTGCCGATGGTTAAATCTCACCTCGGGCGCTTCGCGTAAACGAACACGCACCTGAATAAACGGATTTTACCGAATAAAATGAGGACACTTATTACCGGAACAACAATAACTGCTGTCGTGTTTAATTTAAATTTTATGCGTGAAATGAATCCTTCATTTAAAGACACGAAAAGAAGCTAAAAAAATGCCCAAATTTTAACTGCATCTTCCGAATTGTAATAAATAACAGACGCCGTGGCTCTGGATTATTGGCTTATCGAGAATTATTCAACAGCCTCGATTACCGTCCGCCATCGCCAGCTTTAATTCCTCGATATCGCACACCTAGTTCCATGAGAGGAATCAACGAGAGTTACATGTATCTATGTATATATGCGTATATTCACATATATACACATATATACATACATGTATGCAATATATGTGGATTCCATGTGTTATTACATTCCTTATTCGCCGAACGTTTCTATCAATTCAAGATAAAATAAATCCTTCCTCTCGGGATAGTGTACGTCAAGTCGTTTGTGTATCTTCAAGCATACAATAAACACCAGGCCGCACGAGAGATAATGGAGTTCCATTGTGAAACGATTTATCGTACAGAACGATTTTCCGTGTAGGTAGGCACCCGATTACCGATTATAAATGGGCGAGAGAGCGTTGGTTAATAGTTCCTGCATGCAGTATGTTGTCTTGTCTAGGATCTACACCGGAGTCTCGATCCAACGTATACTCGTAGCCCAACAACCTATATGTAGAATAACTCCGCTGGAACGCGGCTCTCTCACGCGCTTCTCCTCGTCTCCTTCGACGCCGTACTCGCTGCTGCCGTAACGCGGCATTTTCATAATGAGAGAGAGCGAGACGTGCAGGCTAAATAAAAAAAAGAATTCGCTCAATCTCGTTCGTAATTTAGCGCGCGCACGTGGAACCGCGTGGCTCGCACGCCGTTGCTTCCTAGGAATTGCATAAGCTTCGATGATCGTTAAACAATTTCTTAGAGCGCCGATGAAGAGCCCCCGAGAAACCATGCGCTCGAGCGCGAGTTCCGCAATAGACGGAAATTCCCAAAAGGAACGGAGACGGCAGGGAAGACCAATGGAAGCGAAAAGCCACTAAAAAAATTCGTACGAAATTTTGTGTACCGTTGCTGGAAGTTTTTATGCGTGAACTGGTATATTAAATTTCATGGATTATTGCGATGAAAAAATAGTGTACGGTACATTAAGAACTTAAGAAATTCTTTATTTTTAATCATTCAGATTGATTTTTACTATAAAAGTACGTTAATTTTTTATCACTATTGTTAATTACATTTAGTTTACCGATTTTTGCATAAAAACTTCCGGTCCGATACATCAAATTTACTATTTTTGCTTCCTCATAGAGTAAGGTTTGTTTTGATGAAAAAAAATTGCGAGACTTTCATGAAGACGTGTTTAGGATGTTTCAAAAAAATCACATTTAGAAAAAATATCCGGATGAATGTATGTGTGTGTGTTGCAAAGCTTACTCCATAACTAACCCAAAAATACTGAAAATGCTTTCTTATAGAAGAAGCTTTGCGAATAAAGAAACATAATGAGAAATCGATACGAAAATTTCAAAGTTCAACTTTTATGAGAAAGCGATATTAAAATTTCAATTTTCAACTTTTACGAGGAAGCGATATGAAAATTTCAATTTTCAACTTTTACGAGAAGCGATATGAAAATATAAATTTTCAACTTTTATGACGAAGTAACATGAAAATTTCAATTTTCAATTTTTTTGTTTGCTTACAGTGCACGTACCGTGTAATGCTCAATAGATCGCGCGCCACTTTTTGGCGTTTAGATTCTATAGAAAAGCCCACCCAACTCCGTCCCCGAACGAAAAATGAAAAAAAAAAAACCGTTCAATGTCATTCCTAATTTAACGCACACACGTGTAATATCGTGGCTCGCACTCCGCTGCTTCCCAGGAATTGCATAAGCTTCGGACGATCGTTAAACAATTTCTGAGAGCGTCGATGAAGAGCCCCGAGAAGTCATGCCCTCGAGCACGAGTTTCGAAATAGACCGCAATTCCAGAACGAAGCGGAGAGAGACGAGAAGGCCAACGGGACCGAAAAGCCAGGCACCGTAGAATGCCCAATATTTCGCGCGACGCTTTCTTGGCGTTTAGACTCTACAGAGAAGCGCCCGCTTCTCCCGAGACCGTAGCGAGTCCACCATCTCTCGAGAACGGAGCGTGCCTGCGCTGAAACATTCTACGTGTCGGGTTATTCGCGCGGGCTCCGGAGCACGGTCACGTTTTCCACGAGCACCGGCTACCGATTCACCGAGAGCGGCGAACCCTGGAGCAAGGCAACGAGGCTCGAGGGACGCATGGAATTCGCTATGGCGCTATGATTAATGCGACGTTTAGAAAAATTGTGAGTGGATGCACACCGAACATCCGAGACGTATTGTGTTTGGCCACGGAACGAAAAGAATTATTAATAATAAGTTCGAAGAAGAAATGTTACCGTCTATAATTTGTAATACTTTGTGACGCGTTAGTTTCCGGGTTGTCAATCGCTCACGAGTAGTGACTCGACTCTCAGTGGTTTCACAGTGAGACGACTTTTCGTTCGCATGTAATCGTACGGGTATTTGCGAAAAGAATCTAGCGACGGCTCGTGCAAATGAAATGCAAACGAAATGCAAGAGGGAGTGAATTTTTTATGACCCTGAAGATATCTGCGTGACACGAAAATTTCATCGAGTTATAACGACTGTGGTTTGCACCGCACAAACTTCGCTCGGTGAAGTTCACTTGCAGAATAAAATTCTACAAGTGAATCATTTTTTTTCTTTCTTCCTAAAGCCGTGCATCGATAGAGACTCGCCAAAGATGAAATTTGATGTCATGCAGATATATCTTCAGGGTCGTAATTTTTTCTTAAATAAAAAATTGATCTTCATTTTAACGAATTTGATTTCGATTTAATGACTCATCGCGGGTTGTGACGATAGTGCAATTTTTCACAGCGTCGCTTTAATCTTATGATTAATACCACAGTTATCGAATGTAATGCGTAATAAGATTAAAGCGACCAAGTAACAAAAATGTATAATAAGTCTGACGAACGAATGCTACCATCTATAATTTTTAATACTTTACCATTTTCTTAAAACGAGTTTGATTAAATTTTTTTAATAAAAATAAAAACCGTTTGATTCGCGAGAAATTTACAGTAAATGATAATCCACTTGCTGCAATAGGATCCTTCATCCGTCGTATGCAATTTATTCGGTGTATCTCGAAAATTACAATTTATTGCGAATTAAAAAAAAAAAGATTTACTTTAAAGCTTCAACGCTAAACAACTATGCTCGAGCTCGCAGTAAAAATGACTGGCCACTCGGTTTTCTTGATTTATTATCATTTCTTCTTATTTCATCGACATCCCTGCAACTTCCCGCAGTCAGTGCGATATTATTTATATCCCCAAGATATTTATGAAACGCCTGAGGTAGATCGATGGTCGAAGATGTCGAACGGGCATGAGGGAAAGAATAATTAATATTCGTTATTTGTGTATATACTCGCCCGATGAGTTACGACGTCGAAGGGTCTAATTGATGTCGGCCGGACACAGGTGTCCGCAGGATGAACGTTACCGTAGTGGTGAGGCGTACAAAGGGCCCCGCTGGATATCGTAATACCGTACCGTATATAGTTTCGTCGTTCGCTCGTCTCGTTATCGATTGTTTTTCCAACCGGCAGTCATGAGTTTAGTAGTCGCGGGTTCATCGTCCTTTGCGTACCGAGTCGCTCGGAAACTCTCACTCGCCGGTGGAATCGATATCGTATAGGTGGCTCTTGCGGCAAAACGAGGACTAGTTCGTTGAAAAGCTATAAAAGGACGGTACGCGCTTTGTTTGCTCACTTTTCAGAACGACACTTTTTTTTGTCAATTGTACGGTATTTTTTTGTAATACATATTTCACCGCTCTTTGCAAAAATAATAACGAGAAACTGATGGTTTTTTTTTTTTCGAAATCATTTCGTAGTAACTTTTTCTTCGGTTTTGTCAATTTTACGGTATTTTTTGTAACAACACATTTTTGATAAACACTTGTCTACTTAATGAAGAATACAAGATGCAGATATTATAAGTTGTAAACTTCCTTTCTGTAAATAATAATAATAATAATAATTTGACCTTTTATTAAACAGCTTCCTGCAAAAACAAAAACGAGAAACTGTCGGCCGATCGTGTTCGATGTGGATTTTTCTTTTTTGTTGAAATAATTTCGTAGTCACTTATTTTTTCCCTTCACCCCTTTTATTTTTACAATAAAATATTATATAGCAAACATTTTTTATAATTCAAATTTTACCTTTTTTTAAACATCTTTTTGCAAAAATAAACCCGAGAATTTGTGAGCCGGAAATTATTTTCAATTTTTGTTTTTTTTTTTAATCGAAATAATTTCCTAGTAACTTGTTTTTGTTTTGTTTCCGGGCCGTAACCGGGCGTCGTTGCGTAACGACGGCCCTGAGCCCGTAGTCTTACAACGGTAATGAAAGCCTCGACCTGGCTTCCTCCACGGTGTTGCTGTACAGCGCAGGGGCCTCAAGCAAACCCGTTTTCGTTCTCGCTCTTCACGGTTTAATGATCGACCGTTGCCGGACGCCCCTGAATTTACCTGCTCTCCCTCTGCGCTGCGGATCACTTCGATATATGGCCACTGTCGATGTTGGCTTTGGCAGTCCGACAGCACCTCGTTCCGAACGTCTTTTTAGTCTTCGCCTCCCTCTATCTCCGCGCATCACATGTTAATGCAAACAAAATGCTGCGCCGCGCCCTACATAGTACGTAACTCGACATTCCCTCTAGGGGAATATGTTGAAAAATGAAGGAGCACTAAGAGCTTGAAGGAAGCAGTGTCAATGCCCTCTTTTTGCCCTCTGCTGCTTTGACCCCAAGAACACTTTTACTAATATTAAAGTACCGAGAGTTCCGGGCTCTCGGTACTTCGATAGTCGTAAAAGTCCTCCAGTGTCTCTGTGACAGAGTGATTAAAAAAGGGGCCGGAAGTTAAAAAAAATATATTACCCAAATCTCTTAGGAAATTTGTTAAAAGATACTTTGGATCACTTCAAAATATGGCCACATATGTAATATGTAACAAAATTAAGGAGCGCTAAAAGGTACAAGGAGGTAGTGTCAATGCCCTATTTTTGCCCTCTGTGTCTTTGACCCCAAGGACACTTTTACGAGTATTGAAGAACCGAGAGTTCCGTGCTCTCGGTACTTCGATAATCGTAAAAGTCCTCCAATATTTCTGTGACGGAGTGATTAAAAAAAGGACCGGAAGTAAAAAAAATGTTTTACCCAAGTCTCTAAGGAAATTTGTTAAAAGATACTTTGGACCACTTCGAAATATGGACACTATCGATGTTGGCTTTGGAACTCCTTTTTTACTCTCCGCCTTTCTCTATTTCCGTGCATCACGTGTAAATGCAAACAAAATGTTGCGTGGTTCCCTACACAGTACGTAACTCGACATTTCCCTCTAGGGGAATATGTAACAAAATTAATGAGCGCTAAAAGCTTCAAGGAAGCAGTGTCGATTTTTTGCCCTCCTCTGCGCCTCTGACCTAAAGGACACTTTTACGAGAATTAAAGTTCCGAGAGTTCCGTACACTCGGTACTTCGATACCCGTAAAAGTCCTCCAATGTCTCTGTGAAAGAGTGATTGAAAAAAGAACCGGAAGTAAACGAAATTACTTACCAAAGTCTCTCAGGTAATTTGTCAAAAGATACTTTGGATCAGTGAGCGATAAGAGCGTTAAGAAAGCAACGTCAATGCCCACTGCTGCTCTGACCTCAAGGACACTTTTACGAGTATTGAAATACCGGGATTTTTGTGCTTTCGGTACTTCGATCGTCATAAAAGTCCTCCAATGTGTCGGTGATGACGAATCCATTAAAAAAAAAGGAACGGATGTTAAATTAAATGTCTTACCCAAGTCTGTCAAGAAATTTGTTAAAAGATACTTCGGACCACTTGAAAGGTTTACAATGGCTGGTCAATCTTTAACTTCTCGTCCCGACATATCGCTGCCGAATCTTACGAGAGAATCGAGATTGGACCAGTGTTCCTTCACGTTACCGTCCAGGAATGCCGGGATCGTGTCCGGGCTGTAATTTTCTCCGGCACGTGAGTCCCCATGACCGGTTATACCTATAATAGCTATCGTCCCCCAAAAGAAATTGTGTGTCACATAGCGTTCCACTGCGCCTCACTCAAACACCGGGTTCAGACGAATAGTTCAGATGTCACGATATAATTCGAGAAAATTCGAGATTCGAATTTTTTTTTTTGGGACCCACCAAATTTTAAGAAAAAGACTGGAATTTCATTAAAAATGTCCGTTTTTAATTTCTCGCGGAACAACGGTTCATCCGTCGTGAAGATTACTCCAAATATTGCCGCAAGTGCTTTCAACAAATGCACGATTTCGACACTGAGAACTACGAGTTCTCAGTGCACACGCGTGTTGTAAAATCACTTGCACACAAAAATCGAAAAAAGGGTTTTGTGTAAAGTGAAACAAAGGAGCCTACACTCCCTTATAGTGATAAAGTATAATTAAAAAAGCTGATAAAGCGGTCGTTAAATAGTGATCTTTGCCGAAACTGTGAAATTCTAGCAGCGGAGATCGTTCGCTCTAAAAAATTCGAAAGGACGAATTTCTCAACTTTCGCAGCAAGTTCGGGTGTTTGCTTTGGCGAAAGTTCCGTCATTAATTTGTTTCTCATTGCCTTAATTGTTAAATTCCGTATTATAACGATGAAAGTGATTCAATATTGAGTTGTCGAGTTTCTAGTATCGTCACAAACCACGGGAAATATTGCACAAAATTTTAGTGTCCATATCGTGCGGTTCGGCGGTAACCTCGGAAGACTAACGAAACTTCGGTCGGTTTCATTGCCCAACGTTATTTGAATTGTTCTAACCGAGTTTCGTGGTATCGTTGCAACATCGAAAGTCGATCGCGCTCCACTTCTGCCTTCGCCTCTGTAGAAACAGGGAGTACCTCGTTATAGTAGGTCGGTCGGTTTTGCCGTGCGAAGACGGTGAATGGAGATTGAAAATTGATCTCTGTGGGGATCGAATTCGCGGCTGGCCGACAAACCGCGAGCCAAGGCTAACGATTCACCGTGTATATCGTTTTCTCAGCTTCGATCGTCCGGTCCGAGGCGGTTTATTAGATTGAACGGTCAGACAGGCTGCGCAATACCGATTATTATTGTACCATTAAATTTGGTCCGCGGGTCTCGTCAACCGATTGTGCACAGTGAAATAGGAACCAACTTTTCTTGTCCGCAAACGTCCACGATTCCATTCCTTTTAATTTCACCAAAAAAATCGTGTCCTTCGTTCCCAAAAATGTCTCTTAATTTTACAAATATTCGTTGTAAAATTAACGAGAAAATAGTTGTGGACTTTTGTGGACAAAAAAAAGTTTCTTAAATGTAAAAATCTTTTTTTACTGTAGCCTCGGACTTTTGGGGGAAACAAAGTCCCCGAAGACAGCCAATATTATTTATATTTTTTTTCATACCGATCACGTATGACATTACGGTGTCATTTTAGTCTGCAGCTTCGTCAACTGGTCGAACGTTGTACACAGTAAAACAGGAACCAACTTTTCTTGTCCGCAATCCCCCACGATTCCATTCCTTTTAATTTCACCAAAAAAATCGTGTCCTTTTCCCAAAAATGTCTCTTGGTTTTACAAATATTCGTTGTACAACTACCGAGAAAATAATTGTGGACGTTTGTGGACAAAAAAAAGTTTCTTAAATGTACAAATCTTTTTTTCTGTGCAGTCGCGCACTTTTTGGGGAAAAAACGAATTTCCCAAACAAAGCCGATATTGTTTATTTTTTTCTCATACCGATCACGCACGACGTTTCGGTGTCGCATTCTTCGTCTCGGTGGTTGACTAGACACGATGATAAAACGATCGGAAATCGAGGAGTTGAAAGAGGATGCCAGGGGGAAATGAGACGTGCGGCTCTCTAGTCCCTGCTGGGTTACGTGCTCGTGTGAAACATCGGAATCTCTGCCCTCCGAGAACAGGATAGGATGTGGGTGGTGTTGGATTTCGTACCCTCCCTCAATCCCCGGACGTCTCTTCCTCCCTTGAGAGAAAGAGAGGGATCTTCGGCGTGAAGGACGTCGCCTCACCAGAGCCGTCCGGTCGTTCCTGGGAGTCTCCAAGGATATACCTAACGAGAAGTATATCCCCTTCAGGTCGTGAAACTGACCGAATCTACTATTGGTATTTATGAGTTCGGTATTACGTCCAAGTAACGCTATAGGTCAATTTTAACACCACTAAATAGCACTAATAAATAAGAACTGGTCACTCATCTGTGATTCTTGGACAGCCAATGATCCACTAAATTTTACTTGCGAACGCTGTAAATAAATTAGTATAGTAGGTCCAGCAGATCCTTTGCTATACTGTGTAAGCGGTACATCCAGTACAGACCATTAAACTGAGCGAATTTACTATCGGTGTTGATAAGTTTGGTATTTTTCCCAAGCACAATGAGTTTTTCTACGGAATTCTTAATTTTAATTCACAGAATTCTTAATTTTAATCCACAAAATTCTTAGTCTTAATCACGAAATTCTTAGTTTTAATTACAAATTTCTCAGTTTTAATTACGAAACTCTTCGTGTTAACGACGAAATCCTTAGTTCAAACCATGGAATTCTTAGCCAGGTAGGCAAAATTTTGCCAACCCGCCTTCCGGAAAACATGACTATAAGAATTCGGTAAAAATTGCTATGGTTTCTATAAAAATCTCACATATCGCTAGTAGTGGCGCTGGTGTGCCATGTTGCCTGGTCGAAAATTGCCATATGACTTGTTAGTTTTTCCGAGATCCTTCCCCCAGTGTAATGCTATGTGTAAAATTTGCGTGAGTGCAAAGTGAGAATAACACTAGTCGCTGTGTTTAACACTAGTCACTCATCTGTGATTTGTGGGCGGGCAACGTTCCGCTGAATTTTACCAGCTAACTCGGTAAGTAAATTATGACAGCAAGTCCACCTCCAGACCCTTCGCCAGTCTCCACGGGAATCATCTTCCTCCAGCCCGAAAGCGTTCCCTTCGTCTACACTCTCTCAATGCGACAGCACAATAGTTACCTCCCCCACGGGGAATCGTGAGGAATTTTCTACGTCGAGCATCGTCTGGATTGTCGCCTTGTGTACCCAAGAAATTCCCGAGTGTCTCGGCTCGTGCACGCAGTGAAATCCGTAGGAACGGGTTGTGCGAGTGTCTCGGACAGGAGCCACCTCGAATGAATGACGGAAAGGACGGAAAGGACTCTCGATAAAGTTTCTCCGGTGTCTGTGCGGGACCGCAGGATTGGGGACGTTGCTACTTCCGGTTGTCCTTGGCGCAGCGGGTGTGAGAGAAAGAGATGAATATACCAAAAGTTACGGGACAGAATCTTCGCGCGAAAGACGACGCGAGCGCGCGTACGGAGACGGAGATACGAGTAATGAGGGAATTCCGGGTTCTCTCGGAGGAACACTTCGGCTATTTCGCCGGAATGCCTCCAGCTTCACAGCTGACTCTGGTTTTGTGACTCACCCGATCCGTGAAATTCGCGGAAATATATATTATATAGAGGACAGAATTTCTTTACGACCTCGTGACTACTCGTCTGTCCTGTATTGTAGAATAGATAGGGTACGAACCGTGGGGCAAGAACCGTAAGAAAATATGGTCTTGGATCATCGTTCATATATTAATGAAAACACTTGCAGATTGTAAGCTCGAAATGTTCACGGCAACAATCAATTTTGTTTTAGACGTCGCAGATTAAAACGTCACTTCCGGTTTGGAAATCTCATTTTTCGACCGGAAGTGACGTCATCCAGGGAGATCGTCACTTCCGATCGAAAATGTAGGTTTTCACACCGGAAGTGACATTTCTATTGGATGAAGTCACTTCCGGTAGAAAATTGACATTTTCAAACCGGAAATGACGTTTTCCCTAGATGACGTCACTTCCTATCGAAAAATGTGATTTCCAAACCGGAAGTGACGTTTCCCTTAGATGATGTCAATCCCGGTCGAAAATAAGATTTTTCAAACCTGAACTGACGTCACGGTGAAAGATTTCAAATTTTTTTTCTATGGCATCAGTTCCGGTAGAAAATCCCGAATTCATAAAAGCATGTTCCACCTTTTTGTTCGCAAATTCAAAGTGAAATTCATTAATTCGTATTTCGTTGTGAATATAAAACACAAAAGTCAAGATGTTATAATACCAAAAGGTAAACAAGTTCAGTTACGCAAAAATGTAATCCCTTTGATGTAAGAAAAAAAAAAATTCTCTTACGAACCGTCGTCGTCCCGTCCGTGGCTGCGGCGTGGTTTCAAGTTCACGCCGAGCGGTCACGAAGGATCAAGTTATTCCGTTATGACCCGCTTCTGCTTTTACGGTCTCTCGGTCGTTTCTTGCTTTACTTTCCTATATACGAGCGCGAGCCTTCGATACGCATTCACCAGACGAAGATTAACGCCCGAAGAATCCGACGAACAACAGCCTAACACACATCGCATCTCTTCCACCCAATTGATCACACTTCAATATTGTTCTTTACTTTGTAATTTTTTTTTTTTTTTTGGTTTCTTGTGTTTCATTCCGATTGCGCAATTCGATTTGATTCGATTATTGGCGTGAATTCCACTGCGATATTACTTCTCCGCCGCGAGCCACAACGTTGCTGACGAACTGCCGTGTGTACGAAACGACCGATGGTAATGAGTTTCGCGTTGTCGGTGACAAGCAGAGCGTGTCTGCGCGGGCCAGTGCCCATCTCGCATTCGTGCCACGGCGATCTCGCCAGCCAGGACGCATACAATATTCCTGCGTTTATCCGTACAACGATTATTCTACCAATGGAAACATAAGCTCCGCGCGCGTGTCGCACGAAAATATAGCGATCGTGCTCGCACAATTTTTTATAACAGATTCTTTTAGAAAACCTATGTGTCTATATTTTCTTAAAATACAGACAGATTTTTAAAAATATAGATAGATTTTTTAAAACTATAGATACATTATTTATAAATATGGATAAACTATCTAAAAATATAGATAGATTTTTTTAAAATATAGATTCATTATTTATAAATATGGATAAACTATCTAAAAATATAGATAGATTTTTTTATCTACACTGTCAAAAAAATTAGTTTGAAAACTAATGAACGGTATCGGGAGCTTTTTTACTCAAAATGTTTCTGAAATTTCAAAGATACGTGCGTTGCAATTTTACAGTAAAATTTGTATTTCTAATGGAAATTTGTGTAAATCTCAGGCGAAAGATTTGTGACTTTAATATCTCGTATTTTTAGTTTACAATAAAAGTACATTAATGTCAAATTGACGTAAGTAATGTAAGCAAATTTTAATTTCCAGTGCATTAAATTTACAATTTATTTTTACAATGTATATTTTTAAAAATAAACATATCCGGTGTTGCATCATATAAATATAAAAAGTTATAACAGGCTATTCGATGGGTCTTGACCTCGGGCCGTTGATATCGACCCGAAATATTCATGGAGACTCAAATAATGGAGAAGGTTTTTATTGTATTATTTGTAGATTCTCCGAGGGCTTTGCCGACCGCGAAACTCGTCCTTGGGTCACGAGCAGACAGATCTGTGTTATACCGATGACTCCCAAGAGCTCACGATCCGGGAGGGGCGTGGGAGGTGCGACGGCAGAGAAGAGTTAGATGATCGAGCTCCGAGAAGGGAATCGAGGTCGAATCTTCTCTCCAGCCTGAGCGGAACCTCTTGCGGTCTCTCGTGCTCATCGGCTTCGAGTTTCACGTTCAGATATATATGTGTACGTAGACACGATGTCTACCGCGACTTCGAAATGTACAACGTGCATCGATAAATCGAAAGACAAGAGAAACAACTTTAAAAAATTCAATCCCATATGTGTACAATAATTTTCTACCCAATACTCTCTACGACGATCTGGGCCTTCAGCCTCGCGGATCGTCCAGAAGGCATTCGTCTCTTTCGGTCATTCGGTGGAGAGAGAACTCTGACGACACTCGCGAGCCATCGAATTTACAGTTCGCGGTGTAAGATAAGAAAAAACGAAAAAAATTAATTATTTGACAACAAATAAAAGAACATTTTTATGTACGTATATTTTTTAAAGTACGACATAATACGTTTTCAACACTATTTTCTCTGAGCGATAGAATAATTCGTGAAAGTAGGCGACGCCCACTGTAAATTACAATATTTGCAATGGTTAACACAGTCTGGTATAATTTCAGAATACTTGGAATATTCACAATATTACAATACAAATTATTTACAATATTACAATTATTGTAATTGTAATATTACATATTACAATTACAATGTTTACAATATTGAACACAGTATGGTATTATATTACTCAGAATACTTATTATTATTTTAAATGTACAACTTCGAAATGTACAACGTGCATTGAGAGATTGAAATCCAAAAGAAACAGTTTCTTTTTTTAATCCACTCTCATGTCTGCATAATAATTTCCTACCGAATACTCTCTCCGATGATCTTTGCCTTCAGCCTCGCGGATTGTCCAGAAGGCATTCGTCTCTTTCGGTCTTTCAGTGGAGAGAGAATTCTGACGACACTCGCGAGCCATCGGGTCTACATTTCGCGATGTAAGGAAAGAAGAATCGAAAAGAAAACTTTTCACCACTATTTTCTCTGAGCGATGGAATAATTCATGAATATAGGAGCAGCCCACTAAATTACAATGTTTAACATAGTCTGGTATAATATCACTCAAAATACTTTTTATTGCTTGAAATATCCAACTTTGAAATGCACAACGTGACAAAAAAAAATTATAAATCCAATCCCATATGTCTATAACAATTTCCTACTCGAATGACCGAAAGAGTTTCGACGGCACTCGCGAAACACGGGCTCGATGTAAGGAAAGAAGAAACAAAAAAAAAATTAAGAAAACAAAAAATTAATTTCAACATAGCACGTTTTCAGCACTATTTTCTACGAGCGATAGAATAATTCATGAAGATAGAAGAAGCCCACTATAACAATATTTCACACAGTCTGGTATAACAGCGCTCAGTTTACTTTTTCTTATTATTATTATTATTATTATTATTTTTTTTTTTTTCTTATTTATATTCCAAGTATGTTTACGTAGAAAGTCGAGACACTCTCCTAGCTACTGTTCGTCGTGTATTATTATGTAACGGGGCTCGGCTTCGTACAGTGTAACACGGTGCGGTGAGAATAATTTGTATAGAAATCGTTACAATGGATTTTTTTTTTTTTTTCGAGAGTAGAGCTTCACGTAATGGTACGCGAGGAGGTGTACCGGTTATTCGTGTATGAGAAAGTACGGTGCACTACCCGAGAGGTACGTAAGATACGCAGCCACGAGACTTCCTTTCAACAATTTATCTCGGATATCAGCGAAACTGGTCGTGCGGAACGACTAAACCTTCGGAAACAAAAATAAATAAATAAAAAGCTTCGTAGATAGGAAAGATTCCTTATTTTTGCTTTCGATTTAAATAAAAATGCTCAACAAGAGTCCACGACCTCTCAAAACAATCGGTAAATCCTTAACCCCGGAGCTCATGTATCATTTTTTCTACCTAACTGACTCATGACTGGGGTACATATGTACCCCACGCGTTTCTTCGACGTAAAAGAGTCCTATGAGCAGTAAATGGGTATTGCCGCACATGAACCTCTTCGTTTTTTCATAAGGAAGAGAATGGTATGCGGAAAATTCGATTTTATTGAAGTTTAGGCGGTAGAAATCACCCTTAAAGCCCAAAACGTAACAAAAATGGCCAAAAACTGTACTTTTCACGGAAAAATTTTACTTCAATTAAAGAAATGGTCAGATTTTCAAATCTCAAACGCCATTTTACAGGGGACACATCAGGCTATTAGGACAAAAATAGTCCCATTGTATTCCATTAAAAAAGTCCGAACAAATACGGACATCTGAAAATAGGGAACAATCAAAAACTTGTAACGTGGAAAAAATCGATAAAAAGACAAACAAAATTGGTTTTGGATGGGTTTTAACATTTAGTTCTCTTGAACCTTTGTAGGTAATCAAAGATAGTGATAATTATAATAAACATAATAAATTATTTAAAAAAAAAAAATGCCGATATGAGTTCTAGGGTTAAAAGAACAATTTTGGTCTGTGATGCTTTGCGTGAGAGGAAAAAGAAATGATCGTGAAAAAAAGAAACGAGCAATCGCGTAAACCGCAGCGTTAAAAATTAAAGAGCTCTTCTGGCGAGGAAGAAAATGAGAAAAATAAAAAAGATGTGTATGAAAAAAAAAGCAGTAGCCAAGAGGAATGGCTGCTGCTCGACCGCAGCAGTTGCCGAGGCGCATGGTTTATTTTATAATTCCCACTTCATAAACCGAGAGACAGCCCGCTGCGTACCGTTCTGCGTGAAACAGGACGGGAGGAAAAATAAACATCGAGAAAGATATACGAAGGAATTAACGGAATATGCGTTGCGAATTATGGCGAGTAGATTTTTTTTTGTTTATATCGCGACGTTGAGCAGTTTGCTGTAAAAGCGTTTTATCGATCTATGCAATAAAACTATTACTGTGTAATAAAAATTATTACGCGATTGTTAAATAGAGTAAAAAAGAAACGAATACAAACAGTTGTAAAAACCGTCGTGACGCAGACGGTCGTTCGAGAGGCGAAAGCTTAAGGCTTTCGCTCTTCACTCTTTACTCTCTTATGCCATACACAGCTATGTTTGGTTTATATATATATATATATATATATATATATATATATATCTCTCTATAATATAAAAAGATTTCGCCGCTGTCGCCGCCGCCGCCGCCGCCGCCGTCGCCGCCGTGTCAAGAATCGAGGGGGGGGGGGGGGGGGGGGGGGTAGAATAATAAGGGCTTAAGTCCATCCTTAAAGGGCCTTGGAATAATAAGGGCTTAAGTCCATCCTTAAAGGGCCTTGGAATGATAAGGGCTTAAGTCCATCCTTAAAGGGCCTTGGAATGATAAGGGCCTAAGTCCATCCTTAAAGGGCCTTGGAATTATAAGGGCCTAAGTCCATCCTTAAAAGGCCTTGGAATGATAAGGGCCCAAGTCCATTTAGCTTAAAGGGACTTGGAATTATAAGGGCTTAAGTCCATTTAGCATAAGGGGATTGGAATAATGAGGGGGGTAAAAGACTTAGAATAATAAGGGCGTGAGTCTTTTTTTTATATATGTATCTCTCTATAATATAAAAGGATTTCGCCGCTGTCGCCGCCGTGTCAAGAATCGAGGGGGGGGATAGTACTTGGACGCGGTCACCCGTCCAAGTATTGAACCCGTCTTTTGAAGTATTTGGAATAACAAGGGTTTACGTCCAGAAATGGGTGCGAGCGCGCGAAGCGCGCGAGCCACAATAACCCACTAGTATATATATATATATATATATATATATATATACACACACAAATAGAGCAAAATATGGCAGAGCCTCGTGACCCAACGACCTGAAGAGCCAAGCTCGCGTTAGCGCGTTAATTACACGCATATATGAACGAGAGAGCCTCCGTGTGCCTCGCGCATGCGCAGACGAGCCACTCAAGAATTCTCGTAGGCGGGAGAGAAGTTTCGAGGAATCGCCCAACGTGAAAAAAAAAAAAATCGTGTTCTCGAGGAAGTTAACTTTTTGCCGTTCTTAAGGAGTGTTTTATTTTTTTTACTCGGTAAAAATTTAGTTACGATGAATCTCGTTTTCGTTAAAGCTGTTGCGATAATGTTGAAAAAATCGCCAGGTCTGAATATTAAGAAAGTAATATTGAACAAAAGTGACGAAAACTGCGCCGAGCAAGTTTCGCATGCGTTCCGATTGAGACAGAACAGTCGAGTAGAAAAAGTCGTGTAACGAGGCAAAATAATATACAAGAGTATCGACTGTTGATTTACAATCGCCCAACGTAAAAAAAAACAAACTATCCTGTTCTCGAGGTGAACGTTTTGTCGTTCTAGGGAGTGTTTTATTTTTTTTTACTCGGTACAAATTTACTTACATAAAATATCGTTTTCCCTAAAGCTGTTGCGACGATGTTGAAAAATCGCCCGTTCTGAATATTGAAAAAAGAGTAACGTTGAACAAAAATGACGAAAACTGCGCCAAGCAAGTTTCGTATCTATTCCAAATCAGACAGCTTCGAGAGGCAAAATAGAGTAGAGTAGAAAAGGTCTCGTAACGCGAAAATTAAAGTAAAACAATAACTGTTGATTTATAATCGCCCAACTGAAAAAAAGGACAATCCTGTACTCGAGGAGAGTAAAATTTTTGCTGTTCTGAAGAACAGTTAAATTTTTTTTTATTATACTCGATACAAATGTACTACGAAGAATCTCGTTTTCCTTAAAGCTGTTGCGATAATGTCTGAAGATAAAAAAAGGTAACATTGAACAAAAATGACAAAAACCGGGCCGAGCAAGTTTCATATCCGTTTCGAACGACACAGCCTCGAGTGCTAAAACATTCGAGTAGAAAGAGTCGTGTATCGAGAAAAAAATAATGTACGAGAGCATTAACTGTTGATTTGCAGACCGCACGTAGATATGAAAATATAATGATACATAATTAAGCATGCGTGAGGCTAATTGTCTTGTTCATATATTTTTATTCAAGTTCTCCGACGACTTCACGTGTGCTAACTGGCGAACGATTATCCGAACATTGAGATATTATCCGTCATAGTTGTGCATACGTAGTTCGCGTCGAATCTCTCTCCAGCTTTCATGATAATTCACCGGAGCGAGAGGGAAAGCAACTTGTCACGGTGAAAACTACGAGATCGGCGCAGCTCGCTCGGGACAAACAGAAGGGACGAGGCTCGATGCGATAGTCGCTTTGATACACTCGAGTGGTATTATGATCGTTCGCACCTGTCGCGAATGTTCGCGCCAAAGAGGTTTGCACACCGGTACCGAGGCAAAAAAAAAAAAACACCTGCCGCTGAATTTTTATTACAAGCGTGTCAGCTCGTGCTCAGCTCTTCTCTCGACAAAGAGAATGGACAACGTAATAGGAGCATCAAACAGCTGCCGAAAAAAAAATGCCACGCAAATTGATATCGTCGAAGATAATTCCCCAGAAATGAGCAATCAGGGAACGTAATTCATTAGGCGGTCCGATCTTTCCGATAAAAAATGTTCAACGTATAAAATAAAGCGGCGGTATGTTTGGCAATGATGCTGAATTTGGTACGCGCATGCGCATATACAACAGATGCAAAATAATTTGCACATGGCTTCTTCGTTTATCAGAATTGTCGCAACTTCTTAGATGGATTTTGGCCTTGTCGTAGAAATTTTATGAGATGTAGACAACATTTTATGTTACGAAAAAAGGGCAAAATAGTTTGCACGCGGATTCCTCATTTATCATAAATTTGCGCACAGCTTTGTCTATGAGAAAGTTCGTTGATCGATTTTGGCATCCTCGTGGAAGAAGCTTTGCGCAAAATTTTAATAAATAAGGAAGCCATGTGCAAATTACTGTGCACCTTTTCTTGTAACATAAAAAGTGTCTAGATCTCATGAAATACCTATGAGGAAGCCAAAATGGATCAACGGTGTTGCAGATGATGCACGAGCACATATAAAAAATAAAAATGAAAACCTTGGAGCAAGATGCGAAGGTGGCAGAAGTTATCCAGATTCTTGCTCCTGTTTCCTCGTGATGCTCATCATCAGCTAAGTATAGATGGTTAGTAGGTCACGTGTCGTTATGTTAGTGACATCAAACAGCACACCTAAACTTTCTCTCCTATGTGCACCAGGGACGGTTTCGGATCGTCGTTGATCGGTCAGCGACGACTGGAACAACAACAACGGACAAAGAGGTCCAGTCCAAGTGGCAATGATGCTGATGATGGTGCACGAGCACATATAAAGAACAAAGCTTCCTCTATAAGGAAGCAAAATAAAAATCAAAACCTTGGAGCAAGATGCAAGGTGGCAGAAGTTGTCCAGATTCTTGCTCCTGTTTCCTCGTGATGTTCATCATCAGCTAAATATAAATGGTTACTCGGTCACGTGTCGTTATGTTAGTGACATCGAACAGAGTACGTAAACTTTCTCTCCTGTCTGCCCCAGGGACGGTTTCGGATCGTCGTTGATCGGACAACGACGACTGGAAGAACAACAACGGACGAAGAGGTCCAGTCCAAGTGGCAATGATACTGATGATGGTGCACGAGCACATATAAAGAACAAAGCTTCCTCTATGAGGAAGCAAAATAAAAATGAAAACCTTGGAGCAAGATGCAAGGTGGCAGAAGTTGTCCAGATTCTTGCTCCTGTTTCCTCGTGATGTTCATCATCAGCTAAATACAGATGGTTACTCGGTCACGTGTCGTTATGTTAGTGACATCGAACAGAGTACGTAAACTTTCTCTCCTATCTGCCCTAGGGACGGTTTCAGATCGTCGTTGATCGGACAACGACGACTGGAAGAACAACAACGGACGAAGAGGTCCAGTCCATGTGGCAATGATGCTGATGATGGTGCACGAGCACATATAAAGAACAAAGCTTCCTCTATGAGGAAGCAAAATAAAAATGAAAACCTTGGAGCAAGATGCAAGGTGGCAGAAGTTGTCCAGATTCTTGCTCCTGTTTCCTCGTGATGTTCATCATCAGCTAAATATAGATGGTTACTCGGTCACGTGTCGTTGTGTTAGTGACATCGAACAGAGTACGTAAACTTTCTCTCCTATCTGCCCTAGGGACGGTTTCAGATCGTCGTTGATCGGTCAGCGACAACGGCGACCGGAAGAGCGGCGACGGAGGAAGAGGTCCGGTCCAGGTCGCAATGATGCTGATGATGGTGCACGAGCACATATAAAGAACAAAGCTTCCTCTATGAGGAAGCAAAAGAAAAATCAAAACCTTGGAGCAAGATGCAAGGTGGCAGAAGTTGTCCAGATTCTTGCTCCTGTTTCCTCGTGATGTTCATCATCAGCTAAATATAGATGGTTACTCGGTCACGTGTCGTTATGTTAGTGACATCGAACAGAGTACGTAAACTTTCTCTCCTATCTGCCCTAGGGACGGTTTCAGATCGTCGTTGATCGGTCAGCGACAACGGCGACCGGAAGAGCGGCAACGGAGGAAGAGGTCCGGTCCAGGTCGCAATGATGCTGATGATGGTGCACGAGCACATATAAAGAACAAAGCTTTCTCTATGAGGAAGCAAAAAAAAAATCAAAACCTTGGAGCAAGATGCAAGGTGGCACAAGTTGTCCAGATTCTTGCTCCTGTTTCCTCGTGATGCTCATCATCAGCTAAATATAGATGGTTACTCGGTCACGTGTCATTGTGTTAGTGACATCGAACAGAGTACGTAAACTTTCTCTCCTATCTGCCCTAGGGACGGTTTCAGATCGTCGTTGATCGGTCAGCGACAACGGCGACCGGAAGAGCGGCGACGGAGGAAGAGGTCCGGTCCAGGTCGCAATGATGCTGACGTTGGTGCGCGCGCACACCCGTCAGCGTAAATTACTTTGCCGAGGCTCGTAGCGACTCTAAACCATCGGAGGCGGTTTAACTACCAGGTAGTGTATAAGGCACGTCCACTTACGGATTACGTGCGTGTGCGCACTGGCGAACTTGCCGGAGGAGCCCACCACGAGTCCCAAGCAAAACGTGGGAGATGGAGAGAGAGAGCCGGGCCTCTCTTTCTCCAACGCCTGTAGACGCACCTCGCGCTCGACTAGTCTAGCTAGTCGTAACTAGTATTTACAGGGAAGGTTAAAGACCTTATACCCGCGAACCAGTTCGATCGACGGGAAACAGTGCCGCTGGTTTATATACAACTGGAACGAGCCTGGAACGTCGGACAGATCTTCCGAGGAAATCGAGGACTCGACCGAAATTAGTTGGAATCAGAATTTTACTCTTTTCGCTTACTCATTGAGGAAGCTTTGATTTCGTGATTTTTTGTTTTTAATTCGAGATTTTCATGCACACGTGTTGAGAATGTTCCAAAGAGTCGAAGAATCACGGTGTAGAAAAAAAATAGCTATTGAATTTGGAAAGAATCGGTTTTGGGACATTTCCTATATTTCGAAAAATATGTTTTTGCACTCTAACTCTTATAATTTCTCAGATGTCGGGCTCAGAAATTCGATATAAACAAACTATTATGAACCCATGTTTCCTATTGAATTCGACAAGAATCAGAGCCACCCGTTAAAATTTTATGAAGTTCTGAATGTTTGTTTTTTTAATCCGTACTTCATAACAGACGCAAAAATCATCGTGAAATATCATGATTCGCACAAATATTCTCCGTGTTTTCGAAAGTCGCACACCGGCGATATTACCGGTAGAACCGTAAAAAAAAAAGGAAAATAAATTGAAAGAACCGGTAAAAAATAAGTTAAGTAAATAAAAAAATCGGCAACAAACAAGTAAAATAAATTCTTAAAATCTTGCAAAATAATTTGCACGTGACTTAGTCATTTATTACAATTTTGTGTATAGCTTCCTCAATGAGGAAGCCAAAAATTAATCAACGAACTTTCTCACAGAGAAAGCTACGCGCAAAATTGTACTAAATACGGAAGTTCATGTGCAAATTACTTTACACTTTTTTTTCTTGTTACTCTTCTGAAACGAGTGCACCCAAACTTCGCCTTGACCAGCGTTTTAAGCAGAAAAGTCGGTGGACGTGAAATCTGCTCGAATCGGCTATGGGGGAAAAAAAATCGGAAACGCACGAACCGCGAGTTGCATGAAAATCGAATGACTAATAGGAGAACGCCGCAGGCGGGCGCACCCGACGAACTAATCGGTGCGGATTAAACGTTTCCGATTGCCCGGCGGCAATCGATGACCGCGCACGTAATATCGAGGCCGCGGGCACTCCTGATATGCTTGAAAGAATAATAATAATAAAAAAAAAAAAAAAATAAACCCCCCGACTAGCAAACGCGAAATAAAGAAACGCCGCGGGTAAACCTCCGAGCTGCCAGATTTAACGCTACGGTACGGTAATAGCTCGTTACGCAAGCCATTGTCCGCGGGCAACGATCGCCGTGGGGAGCATCCGGGTATCGCGCGCGTTCGAGCCTTCCGCGGGCGCTTGACCCATCTTTGCCGCACGACGATTCACCTCTTTCATCCTAAATATACCTCGGCTTCCGTCTTCGCGTGTATATATATATACAAACATTCACTTTCTCCATATCGTCTTACGCGCTCTCCATTCCCTCTGGCGACACGAGCAAATAACCATTTCACGGGAACACTCTCGAACGAATCAACCAATCTGCCTGACCTGCCGTCTATTTCCTTTCGTTATCAATTTTCTTCTTTTTTATTGCGAAATTGCGCGGGCAACGGCTTCTCAGGGTGAAAGTAGTTAGCCGATTCAATGCAGCGGATCGCTCGGTGGTGGAAATCTGTTCGCAACTGTGATACGTATAGTTGGGACAGGTCTTAGCTGGAACGAAACCTCTTTTTGGGCCTTACGGATCCACTGAGTCACTTTGAAGGTGCGCTGTAGAGAAGGAATCGATAGAAATCATCGTAAATCTCCTAAAAGCTGACAGACTCTGAAGATATCTGCATGACATCAAGATTTATCTTCGTCTTCATCAATGCACAGTTTTAGGAAGAGAAAAGGAAATTGTTCGCTTATAGAATTTTATTCTTCCGATGAACTTTCCTGACCATAGTTTGTGCTATGCAAAATACAGCAGTTATAACTTGAAGTTTGGTACCTTGAAAGATCTGATTGGAATTACACTAGGGCCTCGATTTGTGCGGCCTCGATTTCCGCAACAGTCCGCGATCGAACAGTCTTAATCTTACCGGCCCTTGCGCCGATGGTTAAGCCGGGTCGCGGTAGGTTACCTGCCTCTGAGTCAATAACGCAAGGGCCGGTAGGTTTAAAATCGACGAGAGTTTTGCACGACGAGAACAGATTAGCACTCAGTCCAACCCGCCGGCTTCCCAAAAATCGGTCTCGTTCTCGTCGCAGTGAGATGAGATCGACGAGAGTTGAACATAGCGTGAGTTGTGCCTGAGCAGAACCGATGACGAGAGTTGATACAAACGCGAATTCTAATAACGAGAACAGATATCGTCCCTTTTCGTGCGTGTCAGCGGGAGCCGGACCCGCCGCTGTTCATCAAGTCGAGACCCCAGTGTACCATAAATCTGATAAAGGCTGACAGAACTTATGACTCTGAAGATATCTGCACGATATCAAAGTTCATCTTTGGCAAGTCTCTATCAATGCACAGCTTTAGGAAGAAAAAAAAAAGAAAATTGTTCCCTTGTAGAATTTCATTCTCCAGGGGAACTTCCTCGAGCAAAGTTTGTGCGATGCAACATACAGACGTTATGTCTTGATGAATTTTGGTCTCGTAGAAAATCTCATAGAAATCACCATAAATCTGGTAAAAGCTGACAGAACTTATGACTCTGAAGATATCTGCATGACATCAAAATTGACCTTTGTCAAGTCTCTGTAAATGCACGGCTTTAAGGGAGACAAAAAATTGTTCATTTGCAGAATTTTCTTCCCCAGGTGAACTTCGCCGAGCAAAGTTTGTGCGGTGCAAGATACAGCCGTTGTAACTTGATTAAATTTGGTCCCATGCAGATGTCTTCAGGGTGATCAGAACTTTTGGGCACATGGAAACTACAGAGACATCCCGGCAAACATTCGTATTAAGTTTAATAACGTAATACATTCGGCTGGGAAATATGGTAATTTTCACTCTCGCAGATATTACCCGAATGTCCCATAATTTTTGTTAGAATATAAGCTCCTCTTATCAGAAAATATAGTAATCGGTGGCGTCGCGATCGCGGACCTTTTGTTTTAGGTTTGTTTAGGTTTGTACACAAATAAAAAAATCAATTGAGTCAACAAAATGTGCGCTCACGGGTGGCGAAACAAATGTTTGATTGGTCGAAAGGAATTCCTCGGTGATCAAACTAACAGGCCGCCGAGTCGAGTTTTTCATTATTTACGGTCGACTTCGATCGCGTTACTTCGTTCGATCAACCAAAAATTTATTTCGCCACCCGTAAGTCCTCAGTTTATTGACTCAATCCACGTTTTAATTCACGGAATTCTCAGTTTTAATCCACGGAATTGTCAGTTTTAATCCACGAAATTCTCATTTTTCATCCACCGAATTCTTAGTTTTCATTCTCGAAACTCTCAGTTGTAATACCCGGAATTCTCAGTTTTAATCCACGGAATTGTCAGTTTTAATCCACGAAATTCTTACTTTTAATCCACCGAATTCTCAGTTTTCATTCACGAAACTCTCAGTTGTAATACCCGTAATTCTCAGTTTTCATCCACGAAATTTCCAGCCGCTTTCTAGAAAAAATTACCACATGGATATTTGGGTAAAAAAGACTACGGTCCCCGTGAAAATTTCACGCATCGCTGGTAACGTTGGTGCGCCATGTTGACTGTTCGAAATTTACCACACGACTCGGCAGTTTCCGAGACCCCGTTCTCCCATGTAAAAAAAAAAAAAAAGAAACAAAATTTATTTTAGCTTTATCAATCGTTGTATCTCGGAGGATATTTGCATCGGACCCGAAATGCTTTCCCGAGCCTTTGGGTCTTTACTCCGGCCTCTCCACTTTATATGTGACTCGCAGCCGGAGTGCCGCACGAGTCTCGAAGTCGTTCGGCGAGCGGCTTCGTGGTCGTCGGTTGCAGGTCGATGTACCTATCGAGCTGAGCGCACGAGGAGAATATCGTTCCGCCCGGCTCTCCGAGACGAAGACGTCCGAGATAGGATGCAGGTCGCTGTCCGCCTCCCAGTGTTCACCGGAGACTGTGAGGGATTCATCGTGTACACGCGCTCATGAGAAAACAACACGGGTGTACGCCGGTAGCAATAAGCCACGGAGCACGGTGACCCTGAGGAATCGAGGTCGTCCGGATGTCTCGGATCTCCTCGTCGACGGGACGAGACCGAGCCCTTATTATGTATGCACTTGCCTTTATCTGCGTAGCGCCTCAGAGAGCGCCGGACAACCAAGGTCAACGGTCCCGACATCCTTCTCTCGCTCATTGCTTTCGAAAATCCTCGAGCCACGAACCGGAGCCTGCGGTGTCGATAATCGAACTCCTCGATTGTTGATATTGCAGTCTGCTGGCTTTCATCTTCGACGCGGAATTCTTTTTCCACAGACGAATCTTGTACGTAATTTTATTCCACAGACGAATCTTATTGCCCGTAATTTTTTTTTTCCACAGACGAATCTTATTGCTTGTAATTCTTTTTGTTTCACAGACGAATCTTATTGCCCGTAATTTTTTTTTCCACAGACGAATCTTATTGCTTGTAATTCTTTTTTTCTACAGACGAATCTTATTGGTTGTAATAATTTTTTTCCACAGATGAACCTTAGTGCTCGTGATTCTTGTTTTTTTTTTTTTAATCCTATTGCCCGTAATTTTTCCCCCGACAAATCTTTTCCTACGTATTTTTATTTCTTAGACGAATCTTATTGTACATCATTTTTCTTTCATCCAGAGATGAATCTTATTCTACGTAATTTTTGTTGACAGCACGAATGTTATTGTACCAAATTTTTGTTCACAGTACAAATGTTATTGTACCGAATTTTTGTCCACGGATGAATCCGATTATACATAATGTTTTCTTCCACAGACGAATCTAATTGTGCATAATCTTTTTTTTTTTTCACAAACGAATATTATAAAACCGAATTTTTGGTTTTCCCATTTTCGTTTGTTTTTATTAAATCGTGCAGTTCCGTTTTCCATCGACGTGGAGGGATGGCGATGACTTATTGGAAAGACTGACTATCGACAAAGTACTTAAAATAGCCATAAAATCGAGAGTATGAGAGAAAGTGTTGCGAGTATAAAATACGGAAAGAGTATAAAAAGGGGTGAAGAGGAATGGAAGCAGACGTCGGCGGGACGTTAAATTTTCATTGGCGGCGATGTGGAAGGAGCGCGAGCCGGGTTCTTTTCCACTTGGACGCTCGACGAGGTAATGAGAGAGGGCTCTCTTGAACGTCGAGAAACGCCGAAGACTAAGGAACATCTCTTCCTTATAGAGAGCCGCACGTAGTTTCTTGGCGAGTGCAATAAGCGCTCGTGTTACCGGGCGATCGCGGTCCCTCCCTCTTTCTCTCTCTCGCTCGCCATCCCTCGCGGCCCCTCAAGGCCGGCATTACCTGCTACCTCAACGAGGCAGCCTTCCTTCCTGTCTTTCTTCACTTCTTCGCGGTACCCGGTGCTTAGCATTTAGGTACACAGGAGAGAACCTCGCGGCACGAGCTCTTTTTCTATACCCCTCTGTCTCTCTCGTTACCGGTCGAAATATCTTATATATTTTTTTGGACAGTTGTTTGTTTGTTTCCTTCAGACGATTCGCAAGAATCCAGGGGAGCTCCCTAGAGGCCTCGACTCCAGGCCCCGATAACTAATCACCTGTTATATTGTTCTGATTCCATTACGTCCAGGTCGGTGAGGTTGGCACTGTCGTCTCGTGCATAAACCCATTTTCTCAACCAGAAATCAGAGCTGGGCAAGTACTTGATACGTAGTATCGTACGTATCCAATACTTTAAGTACGCGGTACCATAAGTACTAAATACTTCGAGTACTGTACTCAACTGTGATGTTCAATGATGTTTAAGAATATTTTGCCGGTACTCAAAGTGCTAGGCACTTCAAATACCAAGTACTTTAAGTACTTTGCCCAGCTCTGCCAGAAATACATCCGGTTTGAAAATCTAGTTTTTTGACCGGAAGTGACATCATACCGGAAATACGACACTTCCGGTTTGATAATCAATTTTTCAACCGGGCATTATAGTCTTCTAGGGGAAACGGCACTTACGGCTTGAAAATCAAAATTTTCGACGGAAACTTAGGTCATTTATGGGTAACGCACGGCGTAAAAAGTCCGTACGAAATTTAAGGACATTCGAAGACAATTTCCAGGAAATTTGCAGGTGGTGTTGGGATATTTATTTAAAAAATGAAAATATGCATATCGCGCGCGACGTAGGAAATAACATTTAGTTCGATAACCGCTTTCGTTTACGTTGAATTGAGTTGAGAATGACGTTCATTTTGCTCCAAACCCAATATTTTATATTTTAATCACAAAAATGCGATTTCACATTACAGCAAACTGTTTTCAGTGCATTAAATCGAAGGTACAAATGTCCCACTGCACTTACGCACAAAAAGGCCAACAGATTCATGTTCAGCGCACAAAAATACGTCGGAATACGTCGCAGTTAATTTTATAAACGGAAAAAAACATTTCATACCCACAAAAATATTTCATGAAAAATTCCGAAGCTACCCCTTTCCAATGCATTTTTCACGTTTTTCAACGTCCTAGAACGGCACGATAAAACGATTCTAAAACTTCGCAGAAGGCCCTATCTTGTGTATTTTTTCCCGTAGAACACGATGGGCAGCCCGGATTTTTCCTAACTCTATTGGCAGCCGAGATATCGACCTTTGAAAATTACGAAAATCTTCATTTTTCCAAAAGTGGCTCAAAAAGTGAAAGATCGTTGTTCAATAGATTTTTTTTTATTTCACGGCTATATTCGATGTATTTTTTCCCGCTGATCACGAATATAACAATTATTTTACACCGAACCCAATATTTTCCATTGAAATCCCAAAAATACGATTTTCCGTGCATAAAATCGAGACTTTCAATGTCTCGCTGTACTTCAGCCCCAAAAAGGCCAGCGGATTCGTGTTCAGCGGGAAAAAATACGTCGAAATACGTGGCAGATCATAAAAAAAAAAAACATTTACTAAACTAAATATACGTTTTTACACAAACTCAAATTTTCGGGAAATTAGAAAAATCAAGGACATTCGAGGACTTTTTCAAGGTCAGGCAAAATTCAAGGACAATTCCAGGGTTCCAAGGACTTGAAGGACCATGTAACGTCGCTTCCGGTTTAGAAATCTAATTTTTCGACTGGAAGTGACCGCAGATGACGTCACATCCGGTCGATGAATGAAATTTTCGAACCGGAAGTGACGAGTTTCCTTTAAATGTTCGGAAATTTAAGTTACCGGTTTGTAAAATTCCACGTTTCATAGCGAGGGCGCGAGACGCTCGTGCCACAACAATCTGCTAGTATATATCGAAGACCGTGTATTTCGGCTTCACTAATCTTCGAAACCTTATCATTATTGCCTCTGGCTCATGGCTGTAGCGAGTTCCTAGAAAAGTCGGCAACGTCAGCTGTACTTGTGCTCCGGGCCATTTACGGATTGTGAAATAGTCGCACGGAATCGGCCTCAGAAATCATGTCGCTGCAAAAACTTTTTTGTTATATATTTGATCAATCATGTAGGATCTTTGGATACCAAAACTTTCCTATCGCCAAATCAGATTCTGGAAATTCCGCTCTATCCAAAAACAACTATACATTTTTTTATTCTTTACTATTACATATAATGTATGATACTATACATAAATTACTATCGTAAAGTGATCAAAATTTCGCAACGATCGAACGAGAATATTACAGTTGCATTGGATAGAAAAGTTTTTTATTGGACACTTAAGTCATCGATCAATATTGGAACGAGATTGATAATTTTCGATCATCAAGAGAGATTCCGAAAAATCCGTATTATCCAAGAACAATTATATATTTCTAAATTTAATTTTTTTTCCTCGTACATAATATATGATACTATTACCATAAAAAATATATATATATATAAATTATTACCATAAAATGATCGATATTTCGCTGAATTTCGCGACGATCGAACGGGAATATTGTACAGTCACATTGGATAGAAAAGTTTGATATTGGAGACTTGCGTCATCGATCAATATTGGAACAAGATTGACAATTTCCTGTCACCAGGAGAGATGCCGTTTTTGGCATCCGCATTATCCAAGAACAATTACATCTTTTTTTTATTTTTTACAATTTCACATAATATATATAGTACAATTGGATATAAATTACTATGATAAAATAATCGAAATTTCGCTGAATTTCGCGACGATCGAACGGGAATATTGTACAGTAACATTGGATAGAAAACTTTGGTACTGGTGACTTTCGTCATAGATCAATATTGAAACGAGATTGATAAGACACGAGTCTCGCGGCCGTTATCCTTGCGAGTCGAGGACGAGCATAAAAAAAGCAAACAATTATATTACATCGACCGGGGAGGCGCGGTCAATCTCGCCGATCTATCACTTATGTACGTGTGGCGTGTACGGCGAATGGATTACGTCCACTATGCAACAGCACTGTATTGATTACGTGCCGACCGTACGCTCGTTCGGTCCCGGCTCGGAGTCGATTGTGTAGTCATTATTATCGAGCGTGGGTGTTATTATTATACGCGAATTCCACGCTCATTGCAGCGATTACGTGCCTTTCCCGCTCGTCTCCCTGCGCGGAGTTCTCCTTTGCAGTTGTAACGTAATACTCGCGCGAGCCAAAAAAAAAAAACAAAAAGAACATACTCGTTTATTTGGCCGACTAACGCGCATGCGCGCGCGCGCGCGCGCGCGTTACCGCGCGGTGAAGAAACCGTAAACATATTTAGTGCCGACGATGAAAATTTCGAAAGAAATTATTATCATCGTACGTATGTCATTTCGTCGATCATATTTCTCGATGAATCGATAATCGTGAAGGAAATGACTCACGTCACAGTCCCGACGCACCGAAGCGTCAGCGACTTGATCCGACGAGCGGAGAAAAGAAGCCGAGATCGTCGATTCAGTCTGAACTGTCACATCGATCGTCCGCGATGCAACGGGACTTCCGAGTCTCGATAGACCGCTCTAGAATACCAGACGTCAATCATTGACTATTATTTTTTATTTATCTTTATTATTACCTATAGTCGTCAGTATTATGATTATCGGTAGAGCTTTAAGCTCGCGTTTAATAAGAAATAAAAAGTAAAAAAAATCAATAACAATAATTTCAATAAAACCGTTAAGGGGCGTTTTTTTTTTTTAGTACCAAAGAATGTAATTAAGTGGCGAAGAATATGTTTAATTACAGTCGGTATAAAATGTTTGTCAGAGAGCATGACCGGACGTTCTGTATTGTCCAAACTCTGTGAGAGGAAGAAAACGAGATCATCGATTTATTGTGGATTGTCACATCGATGGTTGAGGATGCGACGTAACTTCCGAGTCTCGATACACCGTTTTAGGATCGAATTTGAAGACGGTAGTTTTAACGTAAGATCGACATTTGGCCCGAACTTCATTGCGTGCTTAACCGTGTCATTCGATCTTAAGATCGACCTTACTTAGAACTTAAGATCGAGCATCAGTTCAACAAACTTGACGTCGATTGAGTGTGATTCTTTGGTTCGAACTTAAGATTAGACTTAAGCACGAAATGAATGCGTGCTTAAGTTCGATCTTAAGCACGCAATGAAGTTGGGACCAAACTTGGATCTTAAATTCGATCTCAAGAGCGATCTTAAGTTCAGTCTAAGGTCCTAAAATTCGGCTCTTACAGTACACTTAAATCTTTGATCAGTCGGTCTATTATGATTATCGATAGACCTTAAGCTTTCCTTAAAAAAAAAAAAAAAAAAAAAAAACAATAATCTCCCTAAAACCACTACAGTAGAATTTTTTTTCGTACTACCAAAGAATATAATGAACGTCACAAGGAGTATCTATAATTACAGTCAGTACGAAAGGTTTCAGGGAGCTTGACCGGACGTTTCGTATTGTACGCGCTCCGCGGGGAGGGGGAAATGAGCTCGCTTGCGAAGCGAGAACTCTCCTCGCCTGTCCGGCGGATTGAGACGTCGGGAGATCGGATTACCAAGGTGGAAGAGTATCCTCGCGGATATACAGCAGCGTCGGTAGCGCCGCGGCACTCGACGGCGCGGAAGAACGCACCGGCAGATGTAAGTGTACGATCGGGGATCAGCAGCGGCCCGGTGTGTATATCGCGCGAACATTTCTCTCTATGTAAAGCGGCGCTCGTCGCCGGTTGCACCGCGTGCTGCGGAGCCCGCGAGAGGAGGGAGAAATATACATGAATTCCATTCTCACAGAGGAGAGCTCCGGCGAGGATATGTTATAGAGAAGCGAAGGAATGCCGCGCGCGGTGCGGTCGAGCGAGCACCGACGTCCCAGCTGGGTGGTCGGAAACTCCACAAGTGGGCGACAAAACGCTCGGCACTCGAGCGAGCGAGCGAGCTAGCTAACGGCCCACGGGTTTCGATGACTGTCGGAGAAAATAACGACGTAACGTCCCGTACTTTCATCGATTATCTCGTAATCCATTTGCGCACGAACGACTCGTTAAACGTTCACTCGAACTTGGCACGCCGCACTCGGCGACATTGTATCGGTAACGACTGATAGTGGTAACGACTTTTTCGTCGACTTTGTAAAAGATTGTTCATTTTTTAAAAGTTTTGTTTCGAGAACGAATGTCGGAGGAAAAAAATCGTGAACGATATTGTGTAAGGTCGAATGTAAGGTAATGGGACCGGTAACTGGACACGTCCCAGTTACCGAACAACATTGTTAAAAAATAAATGTAAATTTAGTGTACCGGGCTGGAAGTTTTTATTTAGAAACTCGTACATTCAATTTAATGTACAATTGTGATGAAAAATGTATATACTTTTTCATTGAAATTAAAGTATTTTTGTAGTAAGATTGAAGTAAATCATTAAGAGTGAGGCATTTCCAATGTTTTTAACGTACTGAACATTAATTCTTCATCACAAGTTGTACGTGAAACGTAACATTAAATTTCATAGGAATTTTTTTTTTAAGTATATTTGCTGCACATTTGAGTTTATTACGAACAGAGTAGTTAAAAATAGCAGTTACTGTTAAAAAAGTATCTACAATTGGTCATTATTATTGCATGTAAAAGATCGTCATAGACCGTGCGTAAATGATAATTTAATTGTTGCATTTGTTTGTACTATGGTCGACTTTTGTGTCCGGACTGATAGGCGGAATCGCGAATCGGGAGACGCGACTGTCTGGACACCGAGCGAAACCTGAAAAGGGTTTTGTCAGCCGAGCTTTGATGGTTCATGTGTTATTCTATGAATATACATGTTTCATAGCAAGAATTAATAGAACACCCTGTTCTTATTCGTGTTGCTACGAACTAGTTGAGTTCGTGCATCCTTACTCTCAGAATTGTGGACCGCCCGAAACATTGGGGAAATACGTCGTCCGAAAATCGGGACACACCCAAATATAGCTGTCCAGCAACTGGTACACTATATTTCCCAGCGTTTTCGTGAATAAATATTTTCTGAAGATATTGCAAAAGTATTTAATGGTTCTGTTTTGGAAACTAGAAAGTCTAACCCGGAGATTGGTCACCGCTATTTCCAAAAATGATCGACGAACGATAGCGGATATTGAGTTGGAGGATAAAATATATTGCCTTAAATGTCCGGCGATTGGTGCGTTTAATTGTTCGAAGAATGATCTGTCCCAATCGACATTGACGGAGAATTCGTCGTATCGTGTGAAAACAACGATCGGAAGGGTGACTTTTCTGTCCGGAAGTGTAGAAAGCAGGTTCCAATCGATTTTCTTTTTTGTAATGCATACAATTGCGGGAAATCGCAGTGGCGATCTAACAAAGTAAACGGGGGTTCATTGCCATTGGACGCATTCGCTCAATCGTCCTTCATCGCTCACGATGGCTTCGAAATTTCCCCGAGAGTTCCCTCGGTTAGACACCCGACGGGTCGGACTTTTCCATGGCCAACAGGTGGCCGCCGTCCCGCTGGAACTGGTTCGCCCGGCATAGCTCCCTCGCTCGCGGTGAATCAAAACAACTCGACGGATACGAGGCCGCTACACTGCGATCCGCGTCTCGAAACAATCATATGAGTGAAACTTAATCGGCGATAGTCTTACCTTGAAAGAGAATTAAGTCCTCCTCTCCTCCGGATTATTCACGAGAAAATGCCGCGTCGAGCACTCCGGGAAGTCCGCGATGAACCGCTGCTTCCGTTTCGTCCGCGCTTATTCGGCGATTCACAACAGAAAAAAAAGAAAACTAAAGATAATAAAAAAAAAAGAAAAAAACACGAAGCACGAAAGAAAAAGAAACTCGCACAAACGGACGATTCACTGGTTTAACACTCGGCGAGCACTTGGGGTTTTTTTTCTTTTTCAATTCGTTTTACACGCGCTGAGATCGACCGACGAATTCACCGGAGCGTCGGGTGATAACTATAACAAAAACAATGAATGGTCGCGGCGAGTTTGGGACGCGAACGCGTTTGAACCGTCGACGAGGATGAACGCTCGAGCGTTCACGAGCGAATGAGATTCCGGAGGATCCACGCTATACCTCAGACGCTCGTTCGATCGTCGCGCCGTAAGATCTTCGCGGTGGAGTCGCGAAACAACTACGACGCGCTGACGAGCTCGGTTGGTAATGCAGAGAAACGACTTACCGACGCTCGCGTCTGACCGAACCGCTTACCCGATTCCCTTGCCCGATCGAGAAGACGATTCTGCAATATCCTTCGATTCGACTATCGTCGCACAGTTTCCACGACGAAACCGGGGGGTTCGAGAATTATTTGCAATTGAAAAAAAAAATTTTGGTGGTATAAAAATCGAGGCAGGACAGTGGAATGATTATTATTCGACATGGTCAATGTTTTTTTTTTTATTTATTCATTCAATTTTTATTTTTAAACAATATGTTCATTTGGAGGACAGTCACCCCTCAAGAAATGAATATGATATAGTAAATACGTTTCTTTTTACAATTTATACCATATACACAATAATGTAAGGTAATTAGAGAATAATGATAATGCAAACCTAGGGCGCAAGACGTAAAGTGGAAAAACAATGGAACAAAAAAGAAAAAAGAAATAATAAAGAAACGATAAAGAACAAATTATTTATATGTATAGAGTACACGTTACGGTGAACCACATTCCCCCCCCCCTCCGACAGCCCCGACAGGCCATCCGTATCTCGCATTTACAGATTGTGTTGTGGGATTTATTCGTTTTACAATCGTTATTTTTTGTTTTCTTTGTTTTTTTTTCATCTTTTTTTTTTAGTAAAGGCTCTCAATCCGTTTAAGCTGAGATTACTATAAAATAGGTAAAAAAGCCCTGTTCACAAAATATCTCGCAAATATTTTATGTATTATATTGTCACGGTGTTTCTCGATATTTTGTTTTTGTTTTTTTAATTCTCATTATCTTCATCCTCAACTTTGTGTTTTTATTCGTTTCGTATTTTTTTTTTATAAATCATGAGTCAACTGCGCGAACGGCAAAATTTTACTACCAAGTAGGCAGGAGAGCACGAATCGTTCGAAATGAAAAAATGTATCATTACTTAAATGACACAAAAGTGCGGATGGCGCGTTTAATTTAAACGAAAGAGCGAAATAAAAATGCCAACTTACACGGATCGCACAAAGTAAAAATTGAAAATTAGTCAATTGCTCCGTCCCCGTGCTGCTAACTACACGGTGGCCGGAGACGATTAAAGTTGGACAAATCTCTAAATCACCCATCGTTGCGAGCGCCAAAACTGATTACAGCAGGAACTTATTGAATTCACATAAGGAATCGGCGATCATTCAGTTACGTTCTGTACAAAGCGTCGGATATAAATTACAAGGAAAAAAAAAACAGAACGAAAAAAATAATAATTTACATCAACGTCGAGAGTACTGCTGCGTCGCGGTATTGAAATATAGATATCTGCGAGGTCTATGATCAATAATATAAACGCTCCCCCAAGTGTCAAGGAGATTTGTGCGTGGCGGAGAGCTCACGTTCGTATTACAGCCGAGCCAATCGATCACACTCCGATATGTAAATTAATGACAGCAAGTGTCGTCGTCGCAATTTTAAAAAAATATCAAGACTCTTCTCTAAAACATTTCCAATGCGAACGGGGGTGAGCGCGACGTGTATACAGAAGACATTGACAAGTGGGGCTTGTATAGTTTGATTTTTCAGCTATTCTTCGCCAATTCAAAATTCAACTTCTTGCTATTAAAATAAACAGTCATAAAAAAAAAAAAATAACAAACAGTAAATGGAAAGTAAAAAAACTTGTGAAAAATTACTCACAAAATTGAATATGCAAGAACCCACGTAATAAAAAAAACACATTCGGGTGGTAAACACGCAAGACAGATAAATCTCTAAGATGCTTCTTCTCAGAGTCATCGATTAAGTTTGTTCAATGAATTTATTCGTTTTTTCCTCTCTCTCTCTCTCTCTCTCTCTTTTCTTTAACTCGAACAATATTTGTTAAGTAACAATAAGATTAGTGTCAACAATTTACTGCGTCAGAGTGGTGGCTCGGCCGTCGTCTCAGCCTCCACATCAATAAATATAATAATATTAATAATGATAATAATAATAATAATAATTAAATAAATAAAAAGCGAGTAGATAATTATTTCTCATTAAGCGAGTTTGGTCTCTCCTTGGTGCGGTTGTCCTTAACATGTCTCTCTCTCTATCTCTCACTCTCGTTTTCTCTATTCCTTCTCATTTTTATTACACTCCTTTACTTTCTTTCGTAACTCTAACATTTGCGTACGCACGGCCCTCTAACTTAGAAAAAAAATGTAATTATAATAAAATCATGTGAACCTGTGTCGGATTGTCCGTGTCTCTCCGTCGCATCCACCGCACTTCCGGTCAATAATTTTGTACAGCAACGTGCGCACACCTCACTCGTGTCGCTGTCTCGAGAAAAAAATAATTTTTTAAATGCACAAAAATAGGACATACGCTCCGCGATATTTTGATATCTTTCGTCTCGGACACAATGTTGCTGTTTTTTTTTTGTTGCCTTTTTCTCTAGATCAGAATCACACAGCGTCGCTGGATGAAATCTTTTGCGAACGCATGCAGAGTTCATTCGACGTGTTTTCCTCCCTTCACGCGTAATTTAATAGTCGAGAAAATTAAACAAAAATGAAAACTAAAAGAAAAAATCAAAATGACCCTAAGTAAATTAATCGATTACTTGTGCAGTGCGTTCGACACGCACAACTCTACACGTCGCTGAAATTCCTAAACTCTTCTGTCCGCCGAGCACCACGATCGCTTTTTTTGTTATTCTTTAAACCCTTCAGCTTTGTATCGCGTACATTTCGCATAAGCGTCGTGATAAACGCTTGTTTTTTTACTTTTATACTTGTTTTTTTTTTATATTTTGGCACAAACCCGAGAACAGAGTAGTTTAGTTTCAGTGTCACGTTTATCGGAAACAGGCGTTATCAATAATACATATATATATATTGTTCGGTACGAATATAATAAAATAAGTATAATAATAATAATAATAATAATAATAATAATAATAATAATAATAATAATAATAATAATAATAATAATGATAATAATAATAATAATATGATCTAATAATAATCATAATAGGGTTTTTGTGGTGTTTGTGTATATATGTATGTATATATATAAATATATTACAATTATGGTGTAATTGGTGAAAGGCTCGATGAAACGAACAGCAGTAACTTAAATCTCGTCGGGGATTGCTTGACACCTATTCCTTCAATCACACGTCTCCTGATTCGCTTCCTCGGTCCACTCAACCCTTTACATTTCTCTCACTTTTTCTCGCTCGATTTGTAAAATGATTTATTTTTATTGTTTATTCTGATTTCAGAGCTGGGCACTTTCGGTTTTTGTCCGCAACGGAGCTTCGACCTCTGACGATATTCACGAGCAATTATTATAACGAATTCCGATAAAACATTTACTGTAAAAAAGAAGTATTCCTATTCTTCTTTGTAGGAGTAAGTGTCCTACATTCGAGGATTAAAAAAAACATAATAAAATATCTAAACGAAAGTTGCACGAATTCAGACGCGAAGTAACAGCGAAGACGAGAAACGATCGGATACGAACCGGCAAGCCTCGTCGGACAGTCGAGCTGGTGGGTTCCGGGCCTGATATACATATCTCTTATAAATATGTGTCTCGAAAATATCGAAATTTGTTTATTCTTTTTTTGTCTTATTTTTGGATAGCCCCCATTATTACGTTTTTTTTTGTATTATTTATTTCGTTTTTTTTTTAATCTCGTTATTTCTAGTCAACGTTTTGCTCCGCATAATTGTTGGATATAAAATTGTACCCCGTGAACCATTGGACCGCGCGCTTAGTTACCTAGGGCCAGTGGCCCGCCAACTCCGTGCCGTCCCGCAATCGTTCGATCTCGTCGCGCTCGCACAAAAATAACAACGAAAATTTCAATCTTTTTACAATTTTTCTTTTTTTTTTCTCTCGTTTACCCGATAACTTTTTACCTATTTGTACAAATCTCGAGCGTTCGTCACAACGCCCGTCCTCGCCACCGGATCACAAACGAATCTCTACCGCGTATTCAATGTCAGCGAGCGGAGATAAAGGGAGAGAAACTGAGGATTTCGCGGTCGCCGAGGTGAGCCGAGTAAGAGAGTGCTCTCATTTCTTCGTCTAAAAAACGCTCGGTGGACACAGTATTACCAGAAATAGCCTGGAAATATCCTCGGTAAGACGTGGTAGCAAAAATTGGGGCGGACGAGAGTCCCGATCGCTCTGAATTTACGCGCTTTGTCGAGACTCTGCCCTCAAGGCGGCGGCACTCACAATACCTATTTACAAAAATATACACATGAGCAACTTACATCTTACTTGTGTTTTCGTAATTGTACCCCCTTCATCTTTCTCAATCCCAAATATACCTCATTCTGCCTCCTTATAAGCCTCTCCACGAAATTCTGCTCTTTTTTTTAATTTTAATTTTCTTTATATTCTTATCATTCTTCGAACTCTAATCGAAACACACTCGTCCAAATACATCGCGCAGCGTTATTATCATCGTATTCTAGAAACCACTACGTCCCCCGTTACACTGTAATTAATGTAAAGAATTTATATCTGTTATAGGTTTTTTTTGTTTTCTTCTTTTTTGTTTGTTTTCGTTTTTTGTTCCTGTTGTTGCGTATTTAAGGACTAAACGTTACTGTTCGATCTTTCTCGCTTATCTACAAAAAATCGCTCCGATCACACACACACTGTGTCAGCTTACGTGTCGCGGCTTCGCTAGACCCGCGGCGCGTCCCAGACGAGCTTTGCTCATTCATCATTCTTGCTTTTTATTTTTTTTTTCTCTGTCTTATCTCTCGTTTCCGAAAGGCGAGCCATGCTTTCCCTCTCGCTCCCATATACATATACATTTATTCATAAGTATGTATAGTCGTATAGATCTATATCTGCATTTTATATATTTTTTTCTATATACGTAATAAACTATAGACTCGCGGCGCGTAGATTTTTTTTTGTATCTTTCACCGCGAGACGCCCGAGAGGAAGCGACTGAAGTAGCGAGTTGGGTTTCTTTTTTTTTTCTGTTACCGACGATACTCTGTCGTCGCGCTTAACCCTCGCCTTCTTCGTTTTGTTTTGTTTTTCTGTTTTACTATTATTGTAACTACGCACATTATACAAAAGCAGGATATCTCGGGACCAAAAAATAGAACGCGACACGTTGTCGCTTACGAATCGAGGCCTACCGATTTTCTCCTCTAAAATCATCGATTGCGATCACACGATACGACCGCTCCCCTCTCGCCAACCAAACATTTTTCTCCATTCGTCACACAGTCGCAGCTTTTTCGTAAAGAGTAAGTCACACTTTCGTTTTTTTTTTTTTAACCATTTCTACAAAAGAGTATTTTTTCATCGTTTCGCAAGACTCAACCGTCAGACCGTCGGCGGGGTCAATTTTTGCATTCAAATTGACTATCATATCGAACTTCGCTAGACGAATTCTTTTTTTTTTTCTTTCGATATCGCCGATACGCGCGTCGACGCTTTTACTGGCGCAAACTTTGTCACAATCGGTGACAAACCATCTTCACCCCCGGGTTCTTTAGGTACGATCTCTCGGTACGATTATCCAAACTCCAAATTCCTTCGAGCCGTCCGACCTGCCTTTTGTTTTTACAGCCCTCATTGAGATTTCATTTTATTTTTGTAATTAATTATTGCCTTTGCAGCGAGTCAGCCCTCGCGACGGTTACGTCAACATACTCGGGTATGTCGCCATGTTGTGTGGAAGCGACGTTATGTAATTGGGAGTGGGCGGCCGGGGGCTGTGCCACTGGGGTCAGAGGGCTCGCAACTTCTTTATTCCAGCTTGGACGTAGCGTACGAGATCGCGCAATGAACTCTTCAGTGTCAGCGGACCCATTTTTTCGTCCAGCTCGATGAAAAATTCTGAAAAAAAGAAAAAAAAACGTGTTCACCAAAAATTTCATTAGAAATTATTTTAACGGAGTCGAATTGACTACTTTTCTTTTAACACGCACAAGGCATTGAAAATAGATCATTGTTTATTATAAATTGTGTATAGAGTTTTTTAAAAGTTGAATACTTAAAAAAAATCGAGAACAAGGAATTGAAGAGCGATAATCGTGCATGAAAAATAAAGCAGTTAACAAACATTTTTTTTTAGACATTATTTCAACGCAGTCGAATCGACGGCTTTCTTTTTTTATCGAGCACGAAGCATCGGAAAAGAGATAATCGTGCCACATGCGTGAGCACAAGAATAATTGCAATGTTTACCTCTGTGCTTCTCGGTCACGAGAGCGTTCGCCTGATCCCACAGTTCGTGACCATTCATAAGCATTGTAAAATGATGATTCTGTTTCTGCATTGCCGCGTGAATGCCCATCGGTACGCTGACGTACGTGACTGCCGGCGGTTGACCGGAGACTGCACTGCGATTAGCGAGCTCGCCGCTGCTGTAACCGGAACTCTGGCTGCCGACTGAGCCGACTGATCCGGCTGGCGATGGCGTCGGGGACAAGGACGGTGTGCCCTGGCCTTCGGCCTGCACGAGAGTCGCTTGCGCCGGCTAAAAATGAAAGAAGAAAGGAATATTAAAAAAAAAATCCGCAAGACAGGAAGGCCAAATTTGTCCTCGACAGGAAGTATTTGCGCACCTTTTGATGATAATCCGCGAGTATTTTCTGGTACTCCTTTATCTCGTGCTTGCGCATTTTAAAGAGTTTCAGGTATATCAGAGACTGGCACCATAGGCTGAAATAAAAAGAAAACACGATGTTATTGAAGGCACGTTTTTTTTTTTTCGAGCTGAAAATATCCGCAAAGTGGGTTCGTTTGAGTAGGCACTCACCTCAAGATCGCCAATTTGTTGTGTATACTACTCTCGGGTGAGTTGTTCTGTTGGCTCTTGAATTTCGAGGAGATGTATCTGCGGAGAATTGAGAATGTTAGTAACCAGGGAAAAAAAAGGAGAAGAAAAACCGAAGAGGAAATTCTCTTTCATCGCGAAGTAATTAGCAGCGCTGCGGGCATTCTCGGAGGGCACGAAGCTCTCGTACTCACTTGATGAGGCTAAGTGTGTCCTTGTACATGGTAAAGGAGGCTCTCTCGGTGACGGGATCAGACTCCATAGCGTGTCCGGTCAACAAGAAGTACAGGACCGCCTCCAAGTACAGCATGCCTTGCGCCGTGAGTTCGCACTCCTCGTCGGCACTGTGCTTCAATCTCTTTGCTTCCGTCAGGTACTGATTCTGGTCCCTGTAATTATGAATGAAAAAAATTACGTCGTTGAAAAAAGAAGTTCATTGTTATAAAAAAAATTGTAAATTTAGTGCACCGGCTGGATATTCTTTTGCTAAAAATGTTTTTAAAAAGTAAATTTGATGGACAATTGTGATAAAAATTTAATGGATTTTAACAGTGAAATTGAAGCATTTTTATAGTCCAATTAAAGTCAGTTATTAAAAGTAAAGTATTTCTAAAATTTTTAATATACTTTACGTTAATTTTTCATCACGATTATATATGAAATTTGATATACTAGTAATATGCATAAAAACTTCCAGTATCAGTACATTAAATTCCACTCGAATTGTTTACAGTGTAGATCCCAACAATTTCCGCGCAGTAAAAAAAAAAAAAAATTGTAATGTCGGATTAGCGAAAGTTCGAAAAAAAATATAAGAAATAAGGTAAATTTTAATTAATATCTTTGCTCACCTTTCCTGGTCCTCCAAAACTTCGTTCTGATGATTGAAGTAGGAATAGTAGACTCGATGAGGTGGTGGTAACGCCGCCGGTGGTGGCAACAGATTCATGTCGGGTTTTTCTTCCCGCTCGTGATTCGTTGGTTGAACGTCGTGTTGCTGTTAAAATTCAAATATCGTTGCATAAGAAAATTCGACATTTTCTAACATTCTGAACACGTTTTCATTAAAATCTGGAAAACTTCTTTTCACCAAAACAAATTTTCCTCACGAGAAAGCAAAAAAAATCCCCTATGAGGCAGTAAAAAAGAATCCAACCGATATCTGTTATCTAGTGAAAAAAATAGATAACATAAAAATATTTCTCGAGACTCACCAAACTGGAAGAGGGTCTCGGCGGTGGAGTTTCCTTGTCGGCGTGTTTTCTTTTTCTCTTCTTCTTCTCCTTGTGCTGACCGGTGTGTTTTCCTTTGACCTCGCCGGAGCAAACACTCAAACCCGACACCGAACTGCAGCTCAGATTACGTTTTCGCTTTGGCGCGCTGCCGCTTATGCCAGCCGCCGGAGGAACGACACTAGCACCACTGCCACTCGCGACACTAACAGCCGCGGTCGCACTCGAGTTCGTAGCGGCGGAACCGGAACCGGCGCTGCCGTTATTGCTACCGCTACCGCTCGCAACCGGACGATTTTTCGAGTCCGTTTCGATGGTTTCAGTTTTAATCGCGGACCTCTTGCTCTTCGCCGGAGCTTCCTCGGTCTCGACTTTAACAGCCGGTGTCTCGCCGTGAGTCCTGCACTCCGCCGAGGACGGCGGTCTGGGAGTCTCGACGATCTCGCCTTCCTCGGGAGTCGGTGGTCGCGGCACGGTCGCGGGCGCCGGATTGCTCGCGGCTTGCCTCGACGAGGGTCTCGACGAGGCCTGCCGCGACGATGGCCTCGACGACGTTCTCGACGACGGCCTCGAAGGCGGCCTCGTGTCCGGCAATTCCGTACGCTGTCTCAGTTCTTGGCCTCTCGATGGTTGGGGTATGTGAGGAATTTTGTTGAGATCGAGCCGGCATATTAAACTCGGCACGCCGTTGACGTAGACGAGGGGAGGAAAGGTCGGCACCGACGAGGCTTGGGACGACGGCCTCTTGTAGGGACTCTCGCTGCCCGTCGGCGTGCTCGCCGGGCCCGTGTACTCCTCGACGTAGATGCCACACTTTCCACCCCCTTTGCCTCCCTTGCCGCCTTTGCCGCCGCCCTTCGCGCCGCCCTTGGAACTGGAGAAGAGTTTTCTCAACGTGTCGCTCTTCTTCTTGTCCTGAACGTTGCCGCCGTCCTCCTCCTGCAACTTCGGTGCTGGACTGTTGTCGCTGTCCGAATTGTCCGGAGACGTCGCTCGCGTCAACGGCGCCCTCGGCCTTGGCGGCACTCGGGCAACCTGGATACGATTGTTTCTCAGCGCGACCTCGGACTCGCTGTCCGAATCCGTCGCGCAACCTGAAGTGTTCGTCACCCGCGACCTCGGACGACGCGACTTCGATTTCGCTGGACTCTTCTTCTTCTCGGATTTCTTCGTCGGCGATTCGGCGACCTTGCTTCGCTTGACCGGAAGCCTTCGCCAGCGGGAATCCTCGTCGGAGCCGTCGTCGTTTTTGTTCGTCGGCCTCTCGTCGTCGCTCGACGAGACGCTGAGGCGAGGTCGACGCTTCTCGGTCGTCGGAGCCGGCGCTGCTACCCGTCGTCTCTCAGCCTCGGAGTCGCTCGAGCGATCTTGCGATCTGTAAAACAGAAGAGAATCGTTTTAGACAACTGGACTTTTTTTTTGGGTCGACGATGCCGACGATAAGACCTTTGGGAGCTGAATTCTCTGGTCCTAGCATCGCTAAATGTAAAAAATTTATCGTGGTATATCGGGAATCCTTCGAAGTCTAAAACTTGCTTAACATGCGAACAATATTTCGAAATTTCACGATGATTTCTCTATTACACCTAGATTATCCGAATTGTCCGTTGCTCGAACTACGTGCTCCTTCTTTGAATTTCTATTATCCGAACCATGACGCAAAATTGCAATGTAATTTCGTAACTCGACTCCAAGCGCTACTTTGCTGCAAGGTACACTGTTAACAAATTGCAAATCCAACCTACCAGACTGAAAGCATTTATGCTAAAAGTGGTACATCAAATTCGATGTACTAATATGTTTTTTTTTTTTTTTTTATATAAAAAATAAGAACTGGAAAAATCGTAAAAAATGCAGTGTTGTATATACAAATGGTCAAGCGACAACTCACAATCGACTGATTTTTTCTCCTAACTTTTTCCCTGCCAAATTTACAATGTTTTTTTCGATAAAAAGAATTAGAAAAAGATTGAAGGTGCCGCCGGACGTTTCTGACTCAAATCTTAAAATTTTTTATATACGACACAAGATTTTTCAGAATTGTTTCAGATTTTTTAATTGCGACGTTCAATAAGATTCTTTAATCATAAATAATTACCTGTTTTTAAAAATCTAATAAAAAAGGCACATTTATATCTCTACCACTGACACCTCTACCAGATAACAACTCTACCAGAAAACAAGTCTCCCGGATAAATAACTCTACCAAAAAAGATAGTTCCAACAACTGTCCCGTATTAGAACTCTACCAAAAACTCTCCCGGAATTTAAATAAAATTCTCCCCGAATTTTTATTTTAATTCCGGGAGAGTTTTATTTTTATTCCGGTAGAGTTTTATATAAATTCGGGGAGAGTTTTATTTTAATTTCGGTAGAGTTTTTTTTTATTCGGGAAGAGTTTTATTTTAATTCCGGGAGAGTTTTTTTCTTTAGTGGTAGAGATTTTGGTAGAGTTCTAACACGGTAGAGATATAAATGTGCCATAAAAAATCTGAATGTTTTTGAGAGTTAGCTCTGTCATAAAAAATCGCGGGCCCAATCCAAGATATGAAGGGTTAGAGCCAGGTCGAAATGGTACGGAATGCCCATTTAAGTCTCGGGTCTCACAACGTCGAGCAGCCCTCGCCCTCGTAATCACACTCGGCGCGAGGCTCCCGCACGTGAAGGGTTAATGCGAACAGGGCTTAACCCCAATTGATTCGGATAATCGAGGATCTACTGTATACATCGCGCTCATTCGCTCGGACTTCGCAAACGAGCGTAACACGAAGTTTGCTTGCGTACCTTGCGTCGCTCGCGTCGTCGCTCGTGTCGACCGTCGGCTTCGAGATCGGAGTCTTTTTCTTCGGGCTCGCAACGACTCGGGGCCTGCTGCGGGTCTTCCCGCTGCCCTTCGGATCCTCCGACGGCGTTCTGTGACCCTTCGGGCTCTTGGTAGATTTCCTCGGACGTCCGCGTTTCCTCACATCCTGCGGCTTTGGTTTGTCGGCTTGCGACCTCGACTCCTCGACGGCCTGACGGGCCGGCTTTTCGCCGTCCGAATTGTGATCGCTGTCGCTCAGCAGTGTCAACATCGTAGCGTTTCTCGTTCTCTTCAACGCCTCGTCCAACTGCCAATCGTTGTTCGAGTGGCTTGGATCGCTCCGACGCGTTCTCGTCTCCGCTGACGCTTCCTCCGGCGAACTTTCGCGGCCCGCAGTGTCATCCTGAAGACAGAAGAGAGGAAACAATAAGAAACCATTCGGAACTAGCGCTCATTTTCTGGATTAATATCAATGCTCGTAATAAACGACAAAATCAGTTAATTTTTCTCTCAACGTTTTGTAATCCGAATACAAATGTTATTGACGACATCTTTGCATGCAAACTCGACACTCGTCAATGGGGTAAATTTCATTGGTAACAAATCTTCGATTAATATCAATGCGCATGATAGATAATGAAGTCAATTTTTTCTCAACGTTTCGTAACTCGAACACAAATTTAATTGACGAAGATGTTTGTGCGCAACCTCGAATACTTGTCAACGGGATAAATTTCATTGCCAACAAGTCCTCGATCAATATCAATGCTCGTGACAGACAACGAAGTTACTGTTTACTCAACTTTTCGTAATTCGAATAAAGATTTTTATTGACAAACATCTTCGTCCGCAATCTTTGCGCGCGTACTGACGTCTTGTATTGACATCTTTCCACGCAATCGCAAGTTCGATACTCGTCAACGGGTCTACATTCAATTGGCATCAAATTCTCACCTGAGCCGGTTTGTTCTCGGAACTCTGATCGCCGGTTTGCACGGTAGTTTTGTTGAAGAAGCTACTGAGATTCCACCGGTGTTTGGACTCCTCGACGGCGGGCGGGGGTTCCTCGACCGTGGCTTTCGGCGAGACGGACGGTGGTGTCGTGGGTCCCTTGGTAGGTGGCGGTGCGACCTCATCCTCGGAATCGTCGCTGCTGTCAGTTCCAGAGTCGGAACCGGAGTCGGAGCTCGAGCTCGCGCTGCCGGAGCTCTGGGGAGCTTGGCCCGGAGGGCTCGGCGGCCTTTGGTGCATAATCTTTGGACTCGGCGATCGTTTTCCGGGCGGACTCGGCGGCGGTGGGGACAATATCCTTTCGGGAGTCGCCTGTTTCGGGGGTGTCATGGATCGCGGGGGACTCAACGGTCGCGCTGGCGATAAAGGACCCAGCGGTGACATTCCCATCGGGGACATCGGAGCTAGCGGAGGCGGCGCTGGAGTCATCGCTGGTATCAACGGCGCTGAGAGACTGCAAAAAATAAAAATAAACACCCAATTCAATCCCACGGATTAGATTTAATCTTGGATGAGAGCTAGCGGAAAGGCTTCGAATGCCCCAGATCGTGAGTGCGCGAGCTGGTTAAACGATTAATGATTATACTCACTCGACCGAGAGATCCGGACTCCTGTTGCCTCTTGACAACCTTGATCCGGTCTCCTACGAAGTAAACAAAACACACGTTTTTCTCACTCCGTTGTACATTGTCGAAATCGTTCGAAAAAAATCACCATTGTTTCGTGCCGTGATTTACATATTTATATGTTTTGTTGATTCCGACTCACCTTGGAAGTTCCCTCATCCTCGCTGTCTTCGGACAAGCTCAGGTCGCGTTCCAGATCTCTGCGACAGAAAGAAAAGGATTCTAATTAAAAAAACAATCCATTTACATAATATTTCATTATGTAAATATACTAGCGGGTCATTGTGGTTCGGGCGCTTCGAACCCTCGCTATTGACTATGAAATATAAAAATCGAAAATTAAGAGTTCTGCACATTTAACGGAAATCTCATAATTCAACCGGAAGTGACGCCAAACCGTTCATACTTCATTTCCGGTTTGTAAATCTTATTTTTCGACCGGAAGTGACATCGTACAGGAAATATAGCACTTCCGGTTTGGCAATCTCATTTTTCGACCGGAAGTGACGTCGTATCGAAAATACATCACTTCGGGTTTGTAAATCTTATTTTTCGACCGGAAGTTACGTCGTACCGGAAATACAGCGCTTCCGGTTTGAAAATCTCATTTTTCTACCGGAAGTGACGCAATGTCAAGAATACGTCACTTCCGGTTTGAAAGATCTAAATTTTCGCCCGGAAGTGACGTCACAACGGAAATGCAACACTTCCCGTCGTATCATTGTGTATTCCTGACTATCGTACGAGTTTACCAAAAACTCACACCCTACTTTTCCATACAGCGGATATTCAGCAGACTAAAATTTTCTCGCAGACTCCCGGGAGCAAATTCATACATCACTTTCGAATACTTTCCGGAACGCTCTTAGAACGAATCCCTCAGCGTTATAGTTTCGTCCTCCGCAACTTCGCATCGAGTCACGGTGAGCGAATCCCAAGTCTCGAAACTTCTAATAGATCACAATGTGGAGCGAATGCCCACGGTTACTGCGATTCCATATAACGGAACATGTCGCGCGAATCGTCAAAAGCCCCGGCAATCGTGAAGTTTCGCTCGGAGCGGAGCTGAGTGAAGCGGAATTGTGGTTGATGCTAACACGTACCCGAGTAGACGATAGTGCCGGAGAATGGAGTATGGGACGAGTACGAGCGCAACTGTGTCGTGTACGTGGAACATAAGCACATAGGACAACGAGTCTTCGCACATGTGCGTACAGACCTGCCATACGTATGTATACATATATCCGTGCACATAGCGTACATTTATGTATGTATATATATATATATATATATATATATATATATATATATATATATATATATATATATATGTATACACATATACATATGTGCACATAATACGGTAGATGTAGGGAAGCGGAGGACAGCGGGCGTCGACCCCGCTCGCGCTGTCCTACGTCGTCGGCTGGGCACGAAGGTTCCCCTGCCTACGAGCCAGCCCGCTGCTCAGTCTTCCGACTGCACTACCTGACTCTTTCAATCTCTCTCTCTCTCTGTCTCTTCTATCCCTCCCTCCGCGTATGTTGAGTGTATCCGCATGTACGCGGAGTTCGCCGCTTTCCCGGAGGGCGATGCGCGCCCGAGACTCGTCACAACTGTATCGGAATCCGGAATGGTCGGAGTTCTCCGATTCGGCCAGTGTCGGCCTCTTTTTTTTCCCTTTCAGCCCTTCGTCGACTTTCTTTTTTTTATGTTTTTTTTTTTTTTACATTCGATCGACTGCCATCCACACGCCTTTAGCTTCAACATCATCGTTGCGTGACGTTTCTATTGTTGCAGGGTAGGAGCGGACATGTGGATTGCTTTTTCAATTACCTTCGTTGCTGGAGGGTGGAAGTCGCAGTGGAAGAGCTGCGCGGGGTTTTGAGTTGGGTCTATTGGAGCGGTGTATTTTTTAATAATAGGTCGTTGCTTCTGTCGTCATTGTGATCGCGATAAAGACCGTCTTGGGGGAGAATCAAGATGCTCTTCTTGTTCGCGAATGGGACACAGTGAGTCGAGGAGGAGAAACAGGAAAATGTATTTTGTTTGCGTGTGCGAGACTGTGGGTGTGTATACCGGTCGACGTACCGGTACAGTGATAACTCGCCGGCTTTACGAGGCGGCTTGCTCGAGTAACTCTGATAAGAATCTGGGAGACCCCGACGTCCCGACAACGGCGACTTTAAGCCAGCGAAACTGCCGGGGGAGGAGCACCGCTGATACGACCAACGAAAAACCGTAAATCGCGGCTAATCGCGGGAAGGCATTGCGCGTTCATTCTTAAGGGGCAAAATCGCGCCACGGTTCAACGGGCAGACGCACGATATTATTATTTTTTTTTTTTCTAATGCGGCGATTATTTGTTTTTTGATCGCTGATTTATTTATTTGTTCATCGCTGATTTAATTATTTTTCGATCGCCAATTTATTTATTTGTTTATTGCAGATTTAATTATTCATCGATCGCTAATTTCTTTATTTATTTATTTCTTTATTTATTTATACATTTATTGCTAATGTAATTAATTTCGATTGAGCATCAATAAATAAAGGACTATTTTATTTCGAAATGTTTTTTTTTTCTTTTAATTCTCAAATAAAAAAAGTTCTTCGGATCTCCTTCCGGTGTCCGATTCACATTGTTATTCTCTCGAAAAAAAATAACGAGCAATTATGTATCGCCCGGTCAATTCAAAGCTCCGAAAGCTTTCGCGTTCGAAAAACAACAATTTTGCGGCTTAAATTCGTCAAGATTTTTGAAAAACGAGATAAAAATTTCGTCGGGCACTTAACTCTGGTTTTTCCCCACACGTACCAAACATCCCCGCGGTGTCTAATTTATTTACTAATTTATTTCCGATTTAAATAATACCAATTGAAAATGAATAAATCGAGAACAATTTCATTTCGTAACTGTGTAATCTTTCTTTCGCTTTTAATATGAAAAAAAAAATTCTACTTCCGGTTTCCGATTTCTATTGCTGATCCCCTCGGATAAGCTACAATTATGACCGCGAGCTTTCAATTCAAACCTCCGGGGAGCAAAATTTCCCCGGTTTAAATTCGTCAAGATTTTTATGGAAAACTCGGGAAAAATTTTCGTCGGGCATTTAACTCCGTTTTCTCCCCCACAAGTACGGAACACACCGGCTGAATTCGGAGCTCCGTCCGGAGATCCGTCAGCCTCTCGCTATCTCCCGTTTTTCTCTCCCTCTCGCTTTCCCCGTGCGGCACATCCGTGCGGTGAAAACTAGTTTGCTCGATGCGGGAGAGATGGTGTGGTACAGGACTGCGCACAACACGCGAGGCCATTTCCTACGGTGAGGAACAGCAGCGCCGGCACAGCAATCGCGATCCTCTTCACAGAGAAGAGAGCCCGGGTGTAACGTGACTCGGCTTCCACGAATGCATATGCGAAACTTCGACGATGTATGCGTGTCCCTCTATGCATTTATGTATGCATTTATGTGTGTGCGGGACGCGCACGACACGCGTATAACGAGGAAGTGCCAGCTTCCGGCAAGGCCAGGAACGAGTTATCTCCCCGTTACGGAACGAGTCTACGTATTTCCACGCCTGTAAATACACACGCGCCCGGTACACGTGTGCGTACATAAATTTATACAGACCGAAGCGTGCGCGATACACTGCAGGAGCAACGGAATTATTTGGCCTTGCCGAGGACAAAGACTTTTTTTCTTCGCTCGATTAATTCCTTCCTCTTTTCTATTCGCTCGTATGTATGTATGTATGTATGTATCTATGTATGTATGTATGTATGTATGTATGTATGTATGTATGTATGTATGTATGTATGTATGTATGTATGTATGTATGTATGTATGTATATATGTATGTATGTATGTATGTATGTATGTATGTATGTATGTATGTATGTATGTATGTATGTATGTATCTATGTATGTATGTATGTATGTATGTATGTATGTATGTATGTATGTATGTATGTATGTATGTATGTATGTATGTATGTATGTATGTATGTATGTATGTGTGTATGTATGTACGTATGTATGTATGTATATGTATTTGTTGTCTTAATTGCTCCGGCTCGCGGTGACGAGATAGCGCGTTATCGAGAAGCCTAACACGGAGAAGAAAAGGCTGTATAATTAACTATCCTTTTTTGTCCATGAATGTTCATCATTTTTTATTTCTTTTTTTTACCTTTTTTGCTTATAAATTGTAGTGTTAATGGGAGAGACAATCGCGAAGGCTTCTTGAGAACACATTCTTCGTTGGATGTAGGAAGGTTTTTTATTAGATTTTTTTATTTTTACTTCTTTACTTGTAAGTTGTAAAGTTAATGGGTAAGACGATCGCGAACGTTTCTGGAGAACAAATTTTTCGTTGACTGTACGAAGCTGATTTTTTTTATCTTCACCGTTTTACTTAGAAATTGTACAGTTAACGGAAAAGACAATCGCGAACGTTTCTGGAGAACAAATTTTTCGTTCAATGTACAAAGCTTTGTTTTATTTCACCTTTTTCCTTATCAATTGTAAAGTCAATGGGAAAGACAATCGCGATCGTTTCTGGAGAACAAATTTTTCGTTGGATGTTACGAAACTTTTTCTTATCGATCCTTTTTACTCATAAATTGCAAAGTCAACAGAAAAGACAATCGCAAACCTTTCTGGAGAACACATTTTTCGTTTCTGGAAAATAAATTTTTCGTTGGATATCCGAAACTTTTTTTTTTTACCTTTTTTACTCATAAATTGTAAAGTTAACGGGGAAGGCAATCGCGAACGTTTCTGGACAAAAAATTTTTTGTTGGATGTACGAAGCTTCTTTTTATTGACCCTTTTTACTCATAAATCACAACGTTAACAGAAAAGACAATCGCAAACCTTTCTGGAGAACAAATTTCTCATTGAATATACGAAGCATTTTTTTTTTTTTTACTGCGCGCAGCGGTGTCGGAGATTATGTTGCGATAATGAGAAGTGATATTGGAGAATTTCGTCGGGAAAGATCCAGCGGGGGAAGTCGGGGGATTTGAGGAAAATTCCTTGGGTTCGGATATCTCCATCGAGACACGAGAATCTCCGCGACAGTCTCCGCTCGGAGCCGGATGACAGAGCCGTGCTCCGGCGAGGACGGAGACGCTCTCTCGCTCGGTCCCGCCTTTTATTTTTTTTTTCCCTCTCGGCCCTTCGTCGGCACCCTTCGCCGGCAGCCCCGAGCTGGAAACTCGGAGCAATCGATACCGGGAATCTTATATCTCGTTCTTTCCACGAACGGAGAGTGAAGGAGGGAAAAGATGTAACTATACCGAGGGAAGCAACGCTTTCGCCCATTGACGCCGCCCTTGTTCGGCTTTTCCGTCGCGCCCTTTTCCCAACCGGCTTCGTAGTCGTTCCCAACACCGCGACGACTCTTCAACTTTCTCCCGTCTACTCGCGTTTTTCTCGTTTAACGATTAACACCGCGTTACCCGCGCTATCAGCTCGTCGCTGGATTTGTAAGGATTCACAAACAACCTTCGCCGGGTCTTTGCCTCGAAAACTTCGCTTTTCACCTTTATAGGTGTTCTAGTTTTTTTTTTTTTTTTTTTGCCGGAATAGGTACGGATTTTTGTTGTTCTTAATCCCGACGATTCGGATAACTGCGCAGGTCTGGATAAACAAAAACAAGGAGAAAAATTGTTTCTGTTTCTCTAACAAAATGTAGATCGTTAATAATTTACTGTTGTGGCAGCGAAAATATTTGGCTGTTACAGCAAAAATATTTGTTGCCACAGCAAAATATTTTGTTGTCCCTATGTTGACCAGGTAAATCCGTTATTGTAACAAAATTCTTGTTGTCCCAACCATTTTTTTTTTCTCCGTGAAGGGTCTTTCGATACTCGGCGGTCAAGCTCGATTTCAATTCTTAGAAAAAAAAAAAAAATACCACGAGTTTGGACGATCTGGACGAGACGGGAAGAATTATATATTTTATTCTTCTAATTTTATTTAACTCTTGTACCGGTAATTTCCGTAATCGACTTAATGGACTGTCATCATCAAGACGCGTTTTTCGCGATTAGAAAAACTTCGCTTTCCAACTTTTTGGATAACCGCGCAATTTTGGATAAACAAGCAGTAATTTACGATACTAGTGCGATAAAACTTTTTCCGACGAGTGTTGCGAGTGAGTCAAGAGAAGTTTTTTCGCACAAGTGTCGCGCCAAATTTTACTTCGCAAGGTGTGAAGATGGGTTTTTACGCACGTGCGTGCGTAAAACTGCAATTTTCGCACCGAGCGAAGTAAAAGGCTCTTTCGATCCTTTTACGCGATTCCAAAGGTTAGGAAAAAAAAATACCACAAGTTCGGGCGACCAGGACGAGGCGGCAAGGTGAGACGAAAGAATTTGATTTTTTTCAAATGTTATTTCACTCTTGTACCGGTCATTTCCGCAATCGACTTAATTCACCGGACAGATTAAGAAAAAGAAGAAAAAAAAAAATTGTGTTCTTTTTCTCGATCTACTAGGAACTCTTGCTCTCTCTCCCCACCTCTCTATTCCTAAATGAACTTCCGCCCCGTCTCTCATTCACTCTCGAAGCGCCTCTCCACTCACTTTCGCGTTATCTCTCGCCCGGCTAGCTGATAAAATAGACTCTCTTCGTTTCCGTGTCATTCCTACCGGTACTCGGGAGGAGCAAGACGTTCTTTCGTTTGTTTTATCACGCTGCGCTAGACGGGGCTCCGAGATTTTCCCGAGCTGCAGCTGCAACCGAGCTTCACCTCCGCCCGCTCTTCGCCCCCAACTGCATCCGACTACGCTTCTGTCTATTTATTTCCTCCTCCACGGTACTTCCTTCGTGTACAACGCTCGTCGATCTCCAGTCCTTTTTCACTTTTTTTTTATTCCTCTTCGGGAGGAAACTGTTGTTTTCGCGAAAGTTTATTTTTTTTTGGGACTTTTATTAAACGTGTTCAATTTTTCAAAACTTCCACCAAGGGACGCTCCACATTTAATCTGGCGGAGATCTACAGAGCGGTCGAAATGGGGAAAAATGTTATTTTTAGGCCCTCGCTCTTTGGAAGAAACTGCCTATTAAAATCGCCTTCCGTAATTCAATTTTAACTAAAAGTAAAAAATCTCAATAAAAATTAGTTGCATTTATTTTTATGCACTTGTTTTCTTAATTTTATTATCGCCGTCTCAAATTTATGTTTCTATCGATTTATTTCCTTCTCCACGGTACTTCCTTCGTGTACAACGCTTGTCGATCTCCAGTCCTTTTTTCACTTTTTTTTTTTTTACTTCCTTTTCGGGACGAAACTGTTGTTATTGCGAACAATTTTTTTTTGTATTTTTTTTTAAACGTATTCAACTTTTAAAACATCGACCGAGGGACGCTTGACATTGAATTTGGCGCGAATCTACATAGCGATTGAAATGGTAAAAAAAAAAAGTAATTATTTGCCATTTTTTTATCACCGTCATAAATTCAGCCCAAGCGAGCGTCCATCCAAGCAGCTAAACCCCGACGAGCCCAAATAAAAACCTAAAAAAATAACTATTTATTAACTTTGCTCCACGAAGAAACCAAAGAATTCCAGAAGAGCTTTGCTGCGGAGCGAGCTTCGTGAATTTATGTAAATTACGAGAAGGAAATGGGAGAGAGATTCGTAACTCCCCCTCAACCTTACGCTTCACCTCAAACTTGCTACCCTTGACTCCGCGCCGCACGACGACGTTTCCGTATCGTCGAAATTTTTGTTGTCCTCGTAATCCGATTTTTCCTTTCTCTTCTGTTTTTCCCCTTTTCCCTCCCGTATCTACGCGCGAAGTCCTCGTTCGGTGTACCGTGCAGTCTCGGCTGTGCCTTCTGCCTCCGCCCGTGCTTTTATATCCGGACACTCGAGGCGTCTTCCTTCCATTCGGCTCGCATCCCCCACCGTTCAATTCTCGGGCTTTTCACTCCTATCTCTATACCGGGACGGAGTTCACACGCGCACGGTGTGCGTGTGCGTGTGCGTGTGCGTGTGCGTGTGCGTGTGCGTGTGCGTGTGCGTGTGCGTGTGCGTGTGCGTGTGCGTGTGCGTGTGCGTGTGCGTGTGCGTGTGCGTGTGCGTGTGCGTGTGCGTGTGCGTGTGCGTGTGCGTGTGCGTGTGCGTGTGCGTGTGCGTGTGCGTGTGCGTGTGCGTGTGCGTGTGCGTGTGCGTGTGCGTGTGCGTGTGCGTGTGCGTGTGCGTGTGCGTGTGCGTGTGCGTGTGCGTGTGCGTGTGCGTGTGCGTGTGCGTGTGCGTGTGCGTGTGCGTGTGCGTGTGCGTGTGCGTGTGCGTGTGCGTGTGCGTGTGCGTGTGCGTGTGCGTGTGCGTGTGCGTGTGCGTGTGCGTGTGCGTGTGCGTGTGCGTGTTGTCACCCTCTGTCGTTCGGCAAACCTCTGGCGTGTTCCGCCATCCGCGACCAAGCCGCAGCCGCACCCTCGACCCTCCGCGACTCTTCGCTGATATATATATATATATATATATATATATATATATATATATATATGTATATATGTATATATATATGTATATATAGTACCGATCGAAGAAACATAATAGCAAAGAATTCGCTATAACGACAGGAAGCTCGGAAAGTGAGCGAAACTGGCGATCAATCCGTTCTGGTTGGCTTTATTAATTTTCGAGGAGAGCCCGAGTGATTACTCTCGAGATGCCGCTTGATGGGTTTCCGAGCCCGTTGTACGAAGCGCGCTAATCGACGATCTCCTCCGACATCGACCTCTTCGAATACTCGCCCCCGCGCCCTCGCCTCGCCAGAACCCCCTTGTTATTTCTTCCTACATAACTCTCGTGTAGTTTCATCGCTTCCAGAGTTCCCTTGGCTTCCCACTTAACACCTCGAAAATATCAAAAATAAATAAACGAGGGATAGCCGACAATCTCCTGTCGACATGTCATCGTTATTAATTTTAATTGTTATTAATTTTGTTTAGCGTAATTCCGTGCCAGTCATTTTTGAACTCAATATCCAATGGTGCATAAATTGTTAATTCCAAAACCGTTTTCATCGTAACTAAAATCTCTCGTATTCCGAGCTCCATTTCTCACTGTTAAATTTATGAAGGCAACCGACCATTACCCGTTTACTATTATTCATAAGTTTTTAACTGAATGTGATGTTTAAATTTAGTATTTTACTCAACTAACTCTGTTACGCTATAATTTCATAGCTCACATAAACGCCAGTAATGAACTCAATATAGAATTTCTATACTTTAAACAAATAAATAGAAAAAAAAAACTACACTTAACACCTCGAAAATATATTTAAAAATAAATAAATAAAAAATAACGACAGATATCCGACGATTTGCTATCGACTTGTCACTATTATTTTTATTACTATCAATGTCTTTCACCGTAATCCGTGCCAGTCATTTTTCAGCTCGATATCCAACGGTATATAAATTCGAAACTCCAAAATCGTTTTGACTCTTCGAACGGTCAGGAGAAAACCGCATATTTGTTTGTCCATTAATTTCCAATCGAGCTCGGTGCTCCTCTATCTCTCTCAGTCTCGTCCGCCATATACGATATATATATATATATACATACATATATACATATGCCTCGGTGGGGAAGGAGGAAAAGTAATATTGTTTTTATAACTCGTCGCGGTGCACCGCAAATAAATCCTCCGGTGCGGAGGAGATAATGGAATAGCCGTTCGAACGAACGCAGCCACACACCGATGAGAAACCTTTTCGAGCACACGAGTAAACACGGGTCTACGTGCAAAACCGATGTAAAACGTTTGCGCTACAAATTGCGATACAATTTTTTATCTTACTTTATTATCCCCTTATCGTCATGATTCTTCGCTTGGCTCGATTTTGTATTTGCCTGAGAATTAAAAAAAAAAAAAAAAAAAAACCGAAACATACGAAATCTTCGTTTTCTCCGTCCCATCGTCGTACGTCGCCAATTTTATCGTCGCGAACTCTGCGAACCGGGCGTATGCCGAGCTCGGCCGGGGACGGCCGGACTCTATCGTTGTTATCGCGACCGTGTATTTCTTGCAACTTGCGCGATAACGCTCAGACCCGTCGACGACCTTGACGGCTCTCGAGTGCGTTGCGGAAAATCGAGGCGACTTCCCGCCCGTTTGCACGATCGAACGAACCGAGCCGGTTTTCGCCTTACACCCACTCCGTGTACCTTCGAACACCCTCGCAGCGAAGGGCGGGTTAAAACGGAACATCGGGGCAAAACGGTTCATTAAAAATACATGAATAAACAAATAAATAAATAAACAAATAAATAAATAAATAAATAAGTAAATCAATAAATACATAAATAAATAAATAAGTAAATAAATAAATAAGTAAGTAAATCAATAAATACATAAATAAATAAATAAGTAAATAAATAAATAAGTAAGTAAATCAATAAACAAATAAATAAATTCGCGGGTCCTAAATAAAGTCTCATCTCGAGTGGAGAACACAGGTCCGTTTTGCCCCGCACTCCCCTTTAATCTTATACTCTGCCCGCAGAGCGATGCATCGACAAACAACGAGGCCGCTCACGAAACAATGACGATAACCAAAGGCACCTAATTTGCTATTTTAGTAATAAAAAATATGAACATTTTTTTTTTTTTATTGAGGAACAATTTTTTTCTTAGCGACCGAATTTACCTACCAAGCAAGGGCCCGTCAGGTTGGGGGGGGGGGGGGGGGGGGGGGGATTTGACAGAAAACGTATGGTAGAGAGAGAGACACGTATCGCGAATGACCGGGCCACCTCGTCGACGACTCATTGATTCCTCGGTTCGATAAAGCATATTATACATGACGAGATGAGCGCGCGAACATCGTGGGTGGGCCAAGGGGTGAGCCGAAAAGCTGTTCGCGTACAGCTGGACGAGGGCAAAAGCTCGACGCAGGAAATTGCTGCGCGAGCACGAATGATCATCTATAAACGGAGCTAACGCCCTCGCGCTCTCCACCCCCGGAGTCTAATTTACGGAGGTCACGACCAAATTTCGTTGGTTCCATAGACACGCACACGCGCCCAACACGCGGGCCATTAGCACACTACTGCACGCCCGGCCCCGACTTTTGCCAACGGAATAACGCTATCGAATCGCCCTCCGAGCTTTTATTTCATTCACGAGAAATATTTCACTCGTTTGTAACGCGGCACGATCATTCGCATTCGGGATGAAAATTCTGCCGAAAATTACAACGAATTTATGTCGCGCGCATCACTCCGGACGAGTTTGGAAATAATATATGACATTGTATTATACGCATATGTCAAAATATTCTATAATAATGTGTTACTAGTTATTTCTTTGGTTTGGATACTTTTATTGTCACTTTTGTGAATTAAAAAAAAATGACTTTCCTTGTTTTACGATATTCTGACAGATACGAAAATTCAGTTCGATCGACTCTCGGAAATCTCATTTTATTGTTTGTATCGCCTAAATAAATTAATTAAAATAAATCGAAAGTTCACCGTTAATTAATTATCGTGTTACGGTGATGAATCGTGTGATAATAATTATCACATTGTATCATCCGTTATTTCTTTAACAGTGACATTTTTATGGTCGCTTTTGTGAATAACAAAAAAGTCATTTCCCTGTTTCACAATATTTCGATAGATATAACAGTTCAACAACAGTTCGATTCAATCGATCCTAAGAAATCTCACTTTGTTATTTGTGTTATCTAAATAAATAAATCAAAATTAATCAAAATATCGCAGTTATTTAATTATTCCTAAAAATCTTTTTAAACCCAACAAATTTTCGCTTCGGGTACGATATGTCTTGTTCGGTAAAATGAGATGTATCCGTGTCGACGAGCGACCGAGCCGATTGTTAAATTTAACGTATCAACTCGCACAGCATGACATTAACTGCGTTATCAGATGGTAGACGACAAGACTGGTTGATAAGAAATTCAGTTACAAATGCTCCAAAATTGCATCCAATTGTGTTGCAATACGTATTAAATTATCCGCGTACGTCGAAACATTATATCACAATGTACACGGAGAAAAACTTACATAGTAAATAGTTCCCAGGGGGGACGTCTACATTTTACAGTTACGACAATGACCGAAAGTTGTAGTTGTAACTAAAATTATAGTTTAATCAATTGAGTTTATACTATCACAAACTATCTATACAGACGTCCCCCCCGGGAACTATTCGTTATAGTAGGAAATACCATCCTTTTTCTCAGTGTATAATGCATTATTTCTTTGACTGCGATATTTTTGTATTCTCTTTTGCGAATTAAAAAAAAAACCACTTTCCCTATTTCACGATATTTCGATAGACATAACAGTTCAGTCGAATCGATTCATGGAAGTCTCGTATTGTAATAACTATTTTCAAAACAAACAAAACAAAATTTCAAAATTAATGAATAATCTCTAAAAAAATCTTTCTAACCGCGACAAATAAACAAATAAATAAATAAATATATTTTCGCGTCCGATACACCCAGAAAAATAATTTATTTGACGGGCACCCGCAGATAAATTTTTATTCGGTTTAAATACATATTTCAATTAATGAAAAAAACTATTCACTTAAATCAAATAAATGTGTATTTAAACCAAATAAATAGTTATTTAAATCAAATAAATGTGTACTCAAACCAAACAAATATGTATTTAAATCAAATAAACGTGCACTTAAACCAAACAAATATGTATTTAAATCAAATAAATATTTATTTGCGGGTGTCCCATAAAATAAATAATTTTTCTGTGTGTACGAGGTCCCTTCTTCGGTACGACGAGTCAAATTCGTGTCAACGACGAGGATTGCACAGCACGAAATCCGGCACACTAACGGATGCCAGACGTCGTGACTCGTTGATGAGAAATTCAGTTACAAATGCTCCAAAATTGCATCCAGTTGTTGCCGGCGAATTGGTCCAATCTAATAAATATCAAACCGCGGGTGCTCCTTCGCCGGGTCGACGTGTAGCCGGAGACGACATTGAAAGACGTGTGCGCGCGGGATTGGACGTTTCCTTACCGTGCCTCGACAATGGTTTAACGTGTGTTGTGTAACGTCGCGAAGGGTTGAAAGGGGGAAGGGCGGGGCGCCGCGGCGCGGAAGCTCCCCTATTAACGCGTACGGTAATCGCGAGAGTGGTACAAGTTTCAAGGGTTGCGCGGGTGTCGGTTCTCGCGATACACCCCGTCAACGAGAGGCCGCGGCGTTCTCTCGCGCCCCCTTTTGCAATTCTCCTTCCCCGCACTCTGCCGCACTGCGAACCTTATATACGAACTCGTAAAGTTTACAACGCCGCGGAGAGTTCGAGTTCCTATTTATAGGTTGCCACGGTGTTTTCGCACGCGCGCACACACAGAGAAACGCGCGTGCGCGGTAAGTCGTGTATCGCGGGAAGCGATAGATAAAGCGGCTATGCGAGGGAGTTAAATTCTATCGTTCCCGTTGCCGCACAGTTGTCGTCTCCGCGTCACGCAGGCTAACAAGCCTCCCTCTTCCCTCGCCCATACTCGTTTTTAACCCCTTTTTTTTAACCCTCGGCTCTTCGCCCTCCGGTCTCGATTTCGTTCGACCCGTCAACTTTGTTTGCCGCTCTAACGAACGAGCGCGCACGAGCTCGACGAGCTTTTAGCAATTTAGTCGTCAACTCGCTGCTTGCCGCGAGAAAAACGTTTATGTAATTTGCAGGATTGCGCAACATCGAACCGGTCTCTCCAACGGGGATATTAATTCTCCGGACGCGGAGAGCGGCCGAGACGAAAAGAAATTTAAAGACTTCGTTCATATTTCTCTCGTTCGATTTATTGGGCGCGGCTGCTCGTAGACTATAATGCAACGCTTTGTATGTCTAGAGATGCGTATCGGAAATTACTTCGGTTTTTTTTTTTTTTTTTTTTATTTCGCTCGATCTCCAGTTTGCACCCCCGGGGGAGTTCCGGAGTGTCGTCGCAACGGCAACGATCTCTTCGTCTCCGTGCGCGCTCTCCTGTTGCTCCCTCGCTCGGCTTAATAAATAAAATTATTAACCCGCCCCGGAGACTCGGGGAGCCTCGTGCGATAAAGTACGCGAACGAGAGAGGATTGCATAGGCGAAGAGCGATTAAGAATTAACGAGGCGAGGGAATGAGCGCGAGGTGCTGCACCGCGAGACTACCTATATGTGTCTTCATGTGTATTGTACTTATATGGGGCGTTCCGCGTCAAGTCGAACTGCCCTAAAGCCTCGTGCTCTTAGTCCAAGTTGAAAGTTCGTGATGTTGTAGTAATTTGTAGTGGGAGTTCCTGGCATTTTTCCAGGGACTCAAGTTTTCGGGCTTTTTTTTACAAGATATATACATATATCGTATTAAGAAAAATATTCGACGCCTGCGAAAATTAAATGCAATCCATTCTGAAATGCATACATGTTGTTCCACACTAATGAAAGAAGTTTCTGTTACATTTTTGACAAAATGCCCAGTCATACTTGCTGAAAAATAAAAAAAAATAAAGAATTTTGTTTTTCTAGGTTTCACGCGATTGGAAAATTTTGCAAAAAATTAATGCAGTCAGTTCAACAAAAACAGCATCTTTTTTGTAGAAGACTTTTTTGTGCTACCAAAAGTTTCTGAGATATGATAATTTTTTATATCAACACGTCTATCAGCTAACGCGAAAACGCGAGCCGATAAAAATCTGAAAAAAATGCAGGTATTCACACTATACAATACTACAACATCACGAACTTTCAGCTTGATCTCAAGGGTCAAGGTTTTGAGCCCTTCGACTTGACATGGAATGCCCCATATATATATACACAAGTACTGTAGCCTGGGGGGGGGGGGGGGGGGCAGAGGGACTTGATAACCCGAAGGGATAGAGATTGCGAAAACAGCGATCGAGCTCACCGAGTACGTGTATTCGAGCCTTCTCTATCTCTCCGTACGTACTGCGGAGAGAATTCTTCGCGGCTGACGGGGCAGTAGCGAAACTCGCTCTCGATAATCTACTCTCCTGCCTCCCGACCCGCCTCGTTCCCTCGCCACTTTACTTTCTCGCTCAGTTGCGAATGCATAATTAATTTCCTTCGCCGACAGATTAATGGCTCGCCTTACCCGGGAGAATCCGAGATGACTCTCTGTAGATTCTCCGAGGCTCGCGGGTTTGTCAACTTACGTACGAAGAACGTAGCCGCGACCACGCTGGCGCGCGAGACTCGCTGTGTACTCCTCGTTTTATGAATCCAACACCGGACTCTCCGCGCGCGCGAGGAGAAATAGAATAATGTTTGTTGCATGTGTGGAAGGAAGGGGGGGGGGGGGGGGGGGGGCTGTTGCATATGTTCGGGTAGGTCCGACCGCAGCATCCGCGTCGAGGGAGTTACTTCTTGTAGGTAACTCTTCAGTTTTTTGTTTTTGTTTTTTTTCGACTATTATGGAGTTTGGAAAATTTTGTTGGTGGGAAAGTTCGTTCAGTTTCGAAGGGCGGGTACGCGAGTTCGCGATTAGTTTCCCGATAAACGGTCGGGGAAGATGTGAAACAGACTTGTCGGTAACAAAAACTGTATGTATTAAATATTCCGCGTTGAAAGCAAGTAGTTGATTTGTCGTTTTTTTTTTTTTTAGAAAAGATGGCGGCCTCTCAAAAAAATTGTAATTTTGATTACCGACCGAGCCAGAGTCGTTAATAACATCGTCACGATGTTCAATTAGGATTAAATTTATAGTAAAAGAAATCGCGCGATTTTTTTTACGAACAGACTTATTAATCTTAAAAAAAAATCGTGCGATTCTCTATGATTCAATTTACGATAAAAACAAAAATCGCGCGATTGTTTTACTCCTCGTAATTCCGAGATAATATCAATATCTTTATCGTCACGTCGTCCCGAGGTTACCACAATGTTTGCAATGACCGTCCCGACGGCCAATGTATTTATATATATATATATTATATACAAAATATACGTACACACATTTCCTTGCATAAGTTTCAATTATGTAAATTATTTAGTGGAAACGATTGATTATTGTACTTACGCGGATAGCCTGGTCGTTGCGTGCCGCTCGCGTTCTGAAACATAGTAAAACGGTAAACGATTACAAAGTGTTCCGTGCGTGCGCGTGCGTATTTGTGTGTGATCGGTCGGCGAAGCCACGGGTTGTAATATCGAGGCCAATTAAATAATTGAATAATCGGCGTCCTCACTCCTTCGCCTCCGGGGATCGCGGCCCCGCGGACGTGAGGAGGGAGATTCGAATGCCGAGTGCGTGAGTTTCATATCGAATACCCTCTCAAACTCGGCCCTCGCGGAGTTTTCACTTTATTTCTTTATTTTTTCAACATCTTATCCCTCTTCCGACCGGTAATTGAGGGTTTTGTCGGCTCAAGTTCTCCCATTCCCCCCGCCTCGTTTTTTTTCTCTCGATCCTCCGTTTCGTTTATTTTTTTTTTTTTTTTTTTTTTTTTTTTCTTAACCCCTTCCTTCGATAAATTTTTGAGAGAGTACCGGAGGCGAGCGGAGTCTTTGAGGCTACGACTCCGCGGATGCAACATCACGTATCTCGACGCTCTCTCCTTCGAAGCTCTCGGAAAGTATATAGTGGAATAAATAACGGAGCTTCGTCGCGAGCAGTCGAGCATCCGGAGGGGGGAGCGGAGGGGTCGAGGGAGGGGGATATAGAAAAATGATGAAGTGAGATAGCGGAACGGAGGAGTTACGAGAAAAGAACGAGAGAAAAAAAAAAAATATATATATATATAAAAATAAAGGAGTTACCGTATACCTGTATTTGGTGATCGGTGCATAAACAATGGAAAGACGACGTGCACCGGAGGTCGAGAAAAACGCACGTAGCGACGGAGATAGACGAAGAAAAAAAAAGAACAAAAATCTAACGTGAGCTCGAGAGCGTTCACACCCGTTTCGTCTGGGTTACGGGTGAGTCGTGGAAGCGGGACACGAGGGGTGAATCAATGGAGCGAGCGAGGGTAGGAGAGATGGAGCGGGCTTCTGACGTTGAGAATGAAAAAAAAAAAAAAAAAAAAAAATGAAAAAGGGACGAAAGATCGGTGGTAGAGGCGATAAAGAAAGATGAAAAGATAAAGGAAAGGAGGGGATAAATATGTGCGGAGCACACCCGGGAGAAACGAGGATAGCTGGAACTTCCGACCAATCGGCTTTTATCCAACCCCCGTAGACACGCGAATACAAACCCCCCCCGGGGGAGGCTGGGAATAGTGAAATACTAGTATAGTGTACTCGCAGTAAACGGCGCAAAGTTTTTGGTCGCAACGTATTCCTCGATGCAGCCGGAGATTAATACTCACGGCGGCTTGTATACCCCCGAGGATTTTGAGAAATCGATATTGTCGTTATTATTATTATTAATCACAGTATTATGTACTATAATACTGTATCAGTATCAATAATAGTTACAGAGGTGGGCAGTGCTTGAAGTACCGGGTGCTTGTTTGGTACTTCAAGTACGTATTTGAAGTACTCAAGTACTTTTTAGTACTTCAAGTACGGACTTGAAGTACGCAAGTACTTTTTAGGACTTCAAGTACGTACTTGAAGTGCGAAAGTAGTTTCTAGTACTTCAAGTACGTACTTGAAGTTCACAAGTACTTTTTAGTACTTCAAGTACGGACTTGAAGTAGACAAGTAGTTTTTACTACAAGTACGTACTTGAAGTGCACAGGTAGTTTTTAGTACTGCAAGTACGTACATGAAGTGCACAAGTACATTTATTTAACTCGGTGCGAAAATGGCATTTTTGAGTGCGTAAAACCCCAGTTTTTACACCTTGTGAAATAAAATTTTCTATGACGCTCGTGCAATCTACATTTTCGTAACTCTTATGATTGCAAGACTTGCTGCGAACTTACAGTTATCAGAAAAAGTTTTCTCGCAATACTTTCGTAATGTACTATTGAGTACTTCAAGTACTTTTTTTTTACGATTGCAAGTACCAACTATAAGCACTTTTTGAGTACACATCAGTTCTGGTTTGAACATTTAATTTTTAAGTGACGTATTTCCGGTAAGACGTCGTTTCTGGAAAAAAATACATTTTCAAACCGGAAGTGATCAACGAATTTTCTAATAGAAAAAGCTATGCAAAATTGTAATAAATGCGGAAGCGATGTGCAAATTACTTCGCACCTTTTTATTCAAAGATAACGCTCAACGCTACTAACCTAATTTGCCAAAAAGAACTTGAGCAATAGTTCAAGTACAAAAAGTACTTGAAGTATTTTTTTGGTACTTTAAACAGCTCCGAATAACAACAATAAAATTAATATTTTTCAATTATAAAATGTTGTTTCGGAAAATCTTAGAAAAATAAATGGCGCTTTCTTGTTTCAATGGTACTTGGAAGTGTTCCGACGACTTTTGTTTTTCTTCTGTTTACGCTCGGGTTTGTCGTGAAAATCACGATCGGAAGTAATGCGTCTCCCCCGCGGAGCTCGGGAATTGTGCCCCGCAAAGCGTATCTATTTCCGTCACGTACGAGGCGACGATAAAGTGGAGGAGGCGTAGAAGGAGGATGAAGAGAAACGACGCGAAGGCGGACGAGCCCCTCGGTCGCGGAACGGAAGTGGAAGAAGCCGAGAACGAAAGAGGGGGTGAAAGATAGAAGCGGGGAAAAGGCGAACCTTTCGAGATCCAAGGTGTCGTCAGCGAGCGGCTGTGTTCCTCGGCGATGGTGTCGAGCACCTGGCGGGCCGGAACGCCTGATGGTCCCGTATAAATTTTACTGGGTTACCACGCTCGGCTTCATTCATTTCTTTTTTCATCTCTTCTCTCTGCATAAAGGTCAGATTATTTTAAAGCTCGTGCAGGTAGTGGATCGTAAAAAAAAAAAAAACCCCTCGCGAGTACAAAAATAAAATTGAAATAAAACAGTTATACACTCGCGTATTGTCAGACGCCGGAAGTGCGATGAATAAAAGAGGGAATAAAGAGGCGAAAAAAAAGTTATGAATAAAGTGGAAGCGGAAATCTTCAGGAGGATGGAAACCGATCGCCCGGCTGACCTAATTCCCGTATCTTCCGCTCGATATAGCGTACATGTATGCACGATCCATGTATGCGGTATGCATGTATGTACGTCAGCGATATTTTCGCGTTATTGTCCGATTGCGTGTCCCGAGAAAGGCTCGCGTGGACGGTGGATGCTTGTTTGGGAATCGGCTATATATAGATCGGTCAAGTGGACATGTAAGCTCCTTACTTGACATGGCGAACACCATCGCCCGCCCATTAATATTTTATTCATAGTCCAGCGGTTGACGGGGCGTACATAGAGACCATCATTTTTGTTACCTTTTTTTTGAAACCACGTCGAAAGTTCCAGGAGTCGGGAAATTATATCAAATAATGATAATAATGAAAAAAAAAAAAAAAAAAAATCGAAAAAATTGGGAATTTAATGCACCGGATTGAAAGTTTTTATGCAAAAACCGGTACATTAAATTTAATGACGATTGTGACGAAAAATTAATATACTTTTTCATTCAAATTAAACTAAACTGTTAAAATTAAAGTGAATTGCAAAAGTTAAAGTATTCGCAATGTTTTCAATACACTGAACATTAATTTTTCATCACAATACTACATGAAATTTTATCTACAAGTACATGCATAAAAAATTCGGCTCCGGTCCACTAAATTGCATAATAATTTTGTTTACAGCGTGAGTAAAGATAAAATGGGCTACAGATAGGGATATTGACACGTTTTCACGGTAAATCATTTAATATAGGTGCGACAAGACCCGACAGTTGGGTGAAAAGTAGTTGATATCCGATGTGAAAGTGACTTTTGAACGGTCTTCGTCCGATTCACGTAATTAGCAAAGTTGCGTGGACGAGTGGCGGTCAAAAAGTTGCGACCGGGCGTATCGAGGTGGGACGGGATTGGAACAATTTCCGGACCGAGTTTACACGGCGATACGCGGCCACACACACGCTGGTGGGCAGGGGGGGGGGGGGGGGGGTTTAATGCGCTACGTAGATAAAACTCGCCAAGCCGTAATGGGCTATGTGCACTCGAGCATCCGTCTCACGTACGACGAGAGGATTAGTCCGGTGTAGCTGTTGCTCCTTTCTCCGGTACGCGGAGACCGAGAAAATGGGATACAGCAGATTGATTCTATCGTACTGCGGTTTTATCCGCGACGGAGAGACCAAAACCGATTGTCCCCTCCTAGTTTTTTTATTTCTTTTTTACCGGTCGAACGCTCGGTTGTCGCACCGAGATCTCTCCGATCGTATCGGCGTTATCTCGTCGCCTCTCGCGTATCCTCCGCACGGCGTGGCGGGAGATGTCGAACGAGCGTAGTCTGTCGAGAGATCGTAACTGGAGCTCTATTTATACGATTGATCGGGCGCGAGTGCAGCTTTAATGTCACGGTAATACAATCGAGAAATTTTCTACTTCGGGACGCAGCTCGAAGGATCCACTTCGATGTCGATTTGAATGATTGGGGTTAAAAAAAAATGCAAGTGGAGTGAGCTGCGGCGAGATAACGATTCTGGCGGTTCGACCAAGAATGCTGGGTCTGAATTGGTTTTATCGGTGTTTATGGATAATGCAATTGACCATCTGCAGCGGATTCTTTTCCTTATAGCTCCGGGCATTGATATTAAAATTTATCTGTATCTGAGAAACTCTAATGCACAGAGATAAGTCTATTTTTTTTTATGAGATATTGATAGCAAATTAAACACGGACAGAGTGGCGATACAAATTTCATAAGACGTATTCATGTGCATAAATATCTTTCGTACATGTATACATTTTTTCACGAATATTAAATCGAAACTAAATCTAAACTAAATAAAAAAAGATTAATGCAATTATGTATAATAAATGTATATAATATAAAACGTATGAAAATTAAATACAAAAATTGCAGTTGTTCGTGGTTAAAATTTTATTTTCGAATGGAATGTTTCATGTCTTTTGCGGTGAAACATGTGACGATATAATCATTGCAAAGTTGCTCGACCAGTAATCTTAATTATTCGTCGCGTTCGAATAGAACCTTTTCTATTGCTTGGAATAATAAATTGTCAAGCAAAAACTACATAGTCATCCAACTGACACGAGTGATCGTGCACGTATATATTTTTCCACTAACATTAAATCGAAACTAATGCCTTGTTATTCTGCAGTTTCGGTCGAATGCTAAATAAGTTAAATACGCTGTATAAAAATGTTATCGCTTGTGCTTTTGGCATTGCATCTGTTTTGATCTCATCTGTATCTGGAGCTCGCCCTCAATGACCCCGTCCTAGAGCTTCATTGTCAATAGATAATAATAAAAAATCTAAAAAAGAAATCAATGCCATTATATAATATATAATACAATCCTTATGCAAATTAGATCTAAAAGTCGCAATTATCCGCAGCTAAAATTTTACCTACGAACGGAACGTTCCATCTCGTTTGAGGTGAAACATTTGACCATATAATTATTGCATAATTATATGCTCGACCCGTTATCGTAATTATTCGACACTGTAGCACGGAGGCTTTCCTATTACTCGGAACAATAAATCGCCAAACAAAAAAAAACTACGTGGTCGCCCACCTGACACGAGTAGATAGCTGACGATGCCCTGGAGTACCTCGAACTTGGTGTACATGACTTGCCAAGTATGCGTTGGTGTTGAATTTTCACCATTCCCCGGGCCTCACTAGCGCCACATGTTTCACGACGCTCGAACGTCGCATATATCGTTGTGCGTCGTGTGTACAGAAGGCCGGTACGACGGGCGGGAGAGAGGGGAATATATCGCGTAATCCAAGCGTTTTGTGCAGCGTTGGGGCTGATCGAATGGAAACACACAAAAGCCGTCCCATGCGCGCCCGATTCACGACGCTATCGCCGCTTGTCCACCCACGCACACCCGACGCGTCCTCGCCGAAGCGTCAAAGCAACTTCCAAATCGAACTGTACAACGCCAATTTGAAGAGGGGAAAAAAAAAATGTTACACACAAAAAGAAGCCGTTAACTCGTCACGTCGCGAGAACAAAGCTCCATCTAAACTCGACGCTTCAATGATTAAAAAAAACCTCCACGCGTCAGCATGGGGAAAATTCACGAGTGAAATTTCACCGAGTCACCTCCACGTGTCTCTCGGCTGAAGCCGATTGCGTGTTTGGCGGGATTTCAAAAATCATCGTAAGTCAAAGCATCGCATATTTTTTATTTTCATTATTGAAACTCTAACGTCCGATAGGCACTGCCCCGTTCCCGTTTCCTTTGTTCCCTCTGCCGTATCGAACGGTATACAGCAAAGTATCTCGGATCACACAGCGAAGTAAACGCCGGCCGGGCTCTCGTCCTCTGGCAGGTCGAGAGTTTCGACCCCGTTGCCGTTAACGCGTCGCTCGCGATTTGTTTTTCATTAGATCTCGGAAGGCGAAACGTGCGATCCGGCCTGTGCGCTATGGCTGCTGAAACGCGTCGGTTATTTAGTTCGTTGGAACGCGCGCGGTGACTCGGTTGTGTCTCTGCCGGCTAGGCGGGTTTTAGAGTGGTGTTGTGTGTAAAGCATTCGCGGACGCGGGTCTCGGTTGACTGAGGCCAGTGTGCAGCGGGGACGTCGACTATACTCTACTAGCCGGGGCTTGGTAGGGCAAGGCAGAGCAGTGAGGCAGGCGGCACGCCATCAACCACTACTGTGCGCTGCGCTGTCTCTCGCTCTTTCTCACTGTGTGTTCCGCGCGCTGTTTCAGACAGCGTACGAGGCATTCCACGTCAGATCGGCAACGCGTCTCCCTCACCAACGTAGATTTTATCCATTTGATTTTTTGTACGATGGTGTTACCGACCTGATACTTTACAGATTTTTTTTTACACCATTTTTTAATCCCCGTAAAACCAATTCCGAAAAGGCTGTTCAAAAAAATCTGAAAAAATGCACACTGATTCTATGATTTTGAATGATTTTCAAACACCAACCGATAATGGGATCTCAATATTTACTATTTTATTTTATTTTAATTTTTAATTATGGAAATTGTATTCGGGCCTTCTGGTATTTTTATAAACGTCAGAAAAATTGAAATTCATTGACATTTGAGAAAGTTATGAACGATTAAAAAAAAAATCCAATTGCGACATGAAAGAAGCTAAAAACTTGGGGGAAAAAAGTAAATATTGACATCCCATTATCGGTGGTGCTTAAAAATCATGGAATCAGTGTGAATTTTTTTTAAATTTTTTTACAAGAACGTTTCGAGGATTTAAACATATTACTGGCGGTAAAAAAAATTTGAAAAAAAAAATGCCGACTGCTGATTCGACGTGGAGTGGCCCATGTGCGACCGGGGGCCCACGGGGGAGCGAGAGGGACGATGAAATAAGAGAGAAACCCCCATTGCCGTCGTTTCGCTGGCGTGGCGCGTTTGTAAATGTGCGCGTGTCGCGCCACGTCGTGTCCACCTCCTTTGCTTCTGCTGAACGTGCGTTCGTCGAATGCGTTGTTCGCGAACGAACGAGGCTGCCGATCGCCCCTGGCTCTGCCTGGCAGCGGCAGGAGCAGAGGCAGCCGGAGCGTTGCAGACGCTCGGTTAGCTTCACCTGCGTCGTCGCCGGTCGGCCCGCACCGCTGTCCTGCTTCCCCGACGACGACGACGACGACGATGGCTTTGTTGTGTGTGCCCCACTACTTTTTAGCTACGGCGGGGCCCGCGCGCGCATCCGTGGCGCAATGTGCGTGCCCTACCGGTGAGCCACTGAATCGACAGCGTGTGAGTCAGCGACTGGATACACAGGGGAACCGATGCAACGACTGACGCAACAGCCGTCTCGCAAGCGCGCATGGCGGAAGGAGCGCGGACGAAAATTCACGATGGAGTTTCTAGCAACGGAAATAGATTTAGGAGGAAGTTCATTTTTTTTTATTCATTGGTTTCCTTATTTAGTTATTTATGTTGTGTATTTGTTTATTAGTTATTTATGCTGTGTATTTGTTTATTAGTTATTTGTGTTGTATATTTGTTTATTAGTTATTTGTGTTGTATATTTGTTTATTAGTTATTTGTGTTGTATATTTGTTTATTAGTTATTCATGTTGTATATTTGTTTATTTAGTTATTTAAGTTGTGTATGTGTTTGTTTGTAAATTCGTAGTGGAGACATTTTTTTCGGTCGTGTCGAATTGGCGCGCATGCGCGCGATGTTGCGGCGCATGCGCACTGGCGGGAAACTTCATCGGCTCGTAGCGCGTCAGCTACGGCTCCGTTTGGAGTTTCGTCGAAGGTAATGTTTACTCAATCTTCGAAACTTCATGGAATGGCCGAAAAACTTTTCACGTTAGAATTGATAAACCGCTGATGCCGAGCCATCGAGCGGGACGGATTTAAGGGATAATTCGATTATCGGGCGAGGTTAATATTGCGCGGGGAATTTAATCGAATAAAGTTTGACCCGCTTCTCGACGCGACGGTAATTCACGCTGTCAAGTTCATTTTGTTCAAAATTCATTTATCGTTCTTATTTAGTTATTTATTTGTGTATTTACTTTTTTATGAATTCGCAGTGGAATTTTTTGTTTTGTCATCTCGAGTTAGCGCGCATGCGCGCGATCTTGCGGTGCATGCGCACTGGCAGGAAACTTTGTTTGGAGTTTCGGTGATGCTTGCCCAATCTCCGAAACTTTTTTTGCATCGCCAAAAAACTTTTCACGTTAAAATTGACGATCCGCTTATCGAGCCATCGAACGGGACGGATTTACGGGACAATTCGATTATCGGGCCAATTCACTATTGCGCGAGGCATTTAATCGAATAAAATGTTCTACACTCCGGACTGTCGAAGAAGTTCGAAGAGCACCGTCGCTCTTTGTTGCCTGCAATGAATGGAGAAATTACCCGTGATTTCTCCTATCCGGGAAATCGATCTTCCACTTTAACAATGCAAAGCCGCGGTGCACGACGAATCGTAATGTACCATTCAATAAACCGTTAAGTACGCGCACAGTGCATATGTACATTAGTATAGACCGATCAGTGGAAGTCAATGAGAATATGTGTTTTACAAGCGTGAGAGGAAACGTTTTCGAGCTCATTACTGCCTTTGGCTTATATAATAATATACGACGATGCAACACAACGGCTAGTGGGTATTGGATCTCACGTCGTCAGGTCGACCGTGTACTACCTACATCCCCGGCGCCCCGTTGACTGGTTCATTCAGCCGATGGTTGTTCACACAACGAACCAAGCAGGTTTCACTACTTAGCGAGATCTTCTCTCGCTCCCTCAATCCTCCCATATGTATATATGTATATATGTATATATGTATATATGTATATATGTATATATGTATATATGTATATATGTATATATGTATATATGTATATATGTATATATGTATATATGTATATATGTATATATGTATATATGAGCTTTGGCGCGAGATGGCTTTCCGATCTCACCCGTCTCCTTTACAGAGTCTGAATAATTTATGGCTCGTAATTAATCGTTCGGTAAATAGTAATAGATTGATGTAATAAACGCTCGAGTGCGTGACTATCGAATGGGGCCAATAATGTGCGATATATCGAGAAGCGTGCCGTTCCGGTTTATAATAATTGTAATTATTATATAAATTGACATGTAGAACCTGATTTTTCTGGGACGATCTTGATCGAAGACGATTTCTCGAATCTCCGGAGAACTTCTACACCTGCCATGAGCCAGACGATGCCGACACGCTTATCCTTTGAAATTTACTTATGAGAAAGTCGATGTAACAGTCCGACGATGCACTGCATGCAATGTGTGTGTATGTATGTTGTGAGAGAGAGAGAGAATTACGAGAAGACAGACCGGACACGTTTTTGTTCGCAAACGTGTTAGTGAGTCAAGAGAACTTGACGGCTGGCACACGCCGTAACAGCCGGTCCTGCGCCACGGAACACCGTGCACCTGTTTCGATTCTTTCTCCGTATCTCTCCCAACCGGATAATCTGATGCTCGAACCGGCCACCTTGCCTCCAGACTGTAACAGTTGGGTGTCTCCTTTCGCTAACCGATCGACGGTTTTCAAGCTGTTTGTTTTATTTTATTTTATTTCACTCGGTGGGAAAACTTCGGTTTTTGCGCCAATCCCCATTTTTACACCTTGTGAAATAAAATTTTGTTCGATTCTCGTGTGAAAAATGTTTTCTGAACCCAGTGATTGCAACATTCGCCTTCGACTCGTGCTGCAAACTCACACTTGTCAGAAAAAGTTTTTCGCACTCGTATCGAAATGTACTATTATTTTATGTTATTTAATTGAATTTTATTTTATTATTTTTTTTAATTTTATTTTGTAGCAAAAGAAACTTTGAAAAATACCTTTCTTTACATCTATGATCTTATACTACATTTTATACCTAAGGACAATTAGGTACATACATTGACAAAGGGCCATCGACCTGAGTCCTTCAGCCGTTATTTTCATTTTATTTGGAAATTTTTAGTTTTACTTTCGGGTAGCTTTAGGGACGACGGTAGCGAGCGGGGAACGTCACGATAACGTTGCTATACAGATGGATGTATAAACAAGACTGCAGTCGTTAACTGGGTCGGCACTTACGTGGATGTAAGAGTCGAAGGCGTATGTTCCGTTGTGTACAGCGTAAGTTAGCGTAGCACGGCAGCAGGTACCGGTCGAAGTTCGTCAGCCTTGAACCGTCCCTCTCGAGTCATGTCAGGGACGGGTAAGTGAGTTCGAAACACTGCACTCGTGTGCATCGCGCGCCGACGGTGATCGAATGGTCAGGCGGCGATCGAATCAACTCGGACGGGTAAAAACGAAAGTGTCTCAGTCACGGAAGTATTTATCGGGAGAAATAGTACCTTACTCCACGAGGGCGAAAAACGTTTTTTATCACTCGGTGCGAAAAAGTGGCCATTTCCGCCCGCTTCGCGTGCGTAAAACCGCCATTTTCGCACCTTGTCATGAAAAATTTCGTACATCCCTCGTGCGAAACACTTTTTCTAACTCGTGGAGTGATGTACTATTTCGCGCTACTCGCATTATTTTGCATATAATATATGCAAAATTGTCTTCGCAATTTTTTTTTTCGATGTACAAATCAATTTTCAAAAAAATACATTTTTTGTCATCAAACGAATTTCTTGTTGTAAACCTTTACCTGTAAAAAAATAAACGTGTCTCAATAGCGGAAAAATCTATCGGGACAAAAATCATTTTCGACCGATTCGTGTTTCGGTGATTTTTTTCTTTACCGTAAAGTCATCTTTGTAAAATTTCAATTTTCAATGATCGTGCACCGCACAATGACTAAAAATTGAGTTTATCGTTATTTTGTATCTGCGATGTTGATTAAATAAATTAAAAAAAAAACTCTTCAAACAAATGTTGTATTTTAAACTTTTAACGATCACGTGTAGAAATCCAAGCTAGAAATATTGGCATAAAAATAATCTATTCGCGAAGGGATATTTCCACTATCCGTTGACGGGTTCAACAACCGAATCTCCGAATGTAAACAGAGAATATTTCTATCGGATAGACCGTTAAGGGATAAGCCATAACCGTACCTCCCAATCCCATAAATCATCGCGAAATATTCCAATCTCGTCGTGTCTACGAAACTGCTTTGATTCCCTCCGGCTCGGTGTCGCCGTATCGCAGTGAGCAACTGCTGGAAGAGAGCTAAAGGAGCAACGGGTAAACCTCTTCAGGAGTTCCCGTGACTGCTAAAACTTTTCGAGTGTGTCTCTCAGTGTATGCTCGTGTGTGTTTGTGTGTACCACTTCGTGCGAAGAGAAATAGTTTTTCAAAAGCGGAGTCCCGAGCATCGGAGACCAACTTTTTGGCGATATAGCCGATAAGTCCAAGTTCGCAGACGTCGAGAAGGTGCCGGTGCGCTCTCCGTGAAAAAATCTCCGGTTGTTCGCACTCGATTCGGTCTATCACCGATATATAGCCCTAAAAACTCTCCCACTGTCATGCGCGCGGGCTTCTCCGGAGCTCGACTCTTTCTTACCGATCGTAAAAGAGAAATAAAAATAAAAATCAAACATAAGCGAGTAGAGATGCGAAAAAAGCTTCATGCGAACGTAACCCGAAACAACGAAAATATCGAGAGCACGAATTATCCTCGGAAGTGGAGATCGGTATATTCTGTAATTAGAATTTATTTAATACTGATTGTAAAGTGGAAATTCGTCAAGAAATAAATTAAATTAACAATTCGAATGTTTGATATCCGGTGGTGATTTGGTCGGAGTATTTGGCCTGTTGGCGGGTGCCAGATACGGAAATTTGAGGGACAGATGGAAAGCCGGAAAGACGGAAAGATGGAAAGATGGAAAGATGGAAAGATGGAAAGATGGAAAGATGGAAAGATGGAAAGATGGAAAGGTGGAAAGATGGAAAGATGGAAAGATGGAAAGATGGAAAGGTGGAAAGATGGAAAGATGGAAAGATGGAAAGACGGAAAGATGGAAAGATGGAAAGATGGAAAGATGGAAAGATGGAAAGATGGAAAGATGGAAAGATGGAAAGATGGAAAGATGGAAAGGTGGAAAGATGGAAAGATGGAAAGATGGAAAGACGGAAAGACGGAAAGATGGAAAGATGGAAAGATGGAAAGATGGAAAGATGGAAAGATGGAAAGATGGAAAGATGGAAAGATGGAAAGATGGAAAGATGGAAAGATGGAAAGATAGAAAGGCGGAGAGACGAAAAAAAGAAAGGAAATAAAAATAAAAATAAAAAGAATAAAAAAAACTTCATCCAAACATCCAAACCCGAGAAAAGAAAAATATCGAGCATACGAATTATCGTCGGAAGTGGGGATCGGCAGATTGTATAATTCACGTATCCGATATCCGGTCATGATTCGGTCGGAGTATTTGGCCTGCTGGCGGAGCTCTGGATATTTAAGGTAAAGAGGAAAAAAGTCATAAAAGCTGAAGCGAGTGAACGAATAAACATTAAAGAAAAAAAAACAAAAACGGAATGACCCAAGAGCCTCGATAGAACGTGACGGAGCAGAATATGCAGGGGGGGGGGGGGGAGCAACGAGCAGTAGCTTCCTCGAGCAAGGAAATAAAAATAAAAACAAACCCGCAGAAAGGCGAATAAAAAAAAAACATCATCTAATCGTAAGCCGAGAAAACAAAAACATCGAGTGTAAAATATCGAATTATCCCCGGAAGTGGAGATCGGTAGATGGTATAATTCGAGTATCGGATATCCGGTCGCGATTCGGTCGGAGTGTTTGGCCTGTTGACGGGTGCCGGTTACGGAAATTTAAGGGAAAGAGGGCACGAGCCATAAACGCTGAAGCGAGTGAATGAATAAATATTAAAGAGTAAAAATAATAAAAGAAAAAAGAATTAAAAAAAAATGAGAGAAGAGCCTCGATGGGAAGTGCGAGACTGTGACGGAGCAGTGTATGCAGGGGGAGGTAACGAGACGAAGCTTCCTCGAGCGAGTTCCGACTCGGCGAGAGATTTGCATTCGAGATAGGTTTTTATCGGCTCCAAGGATCGAGTCCTTCCCCTCCCCTGTTCCCCCACCTCCGGCCTCGTGAATAACAGCGCGCGCTACGTGTAACGATTATTAGGTGAAGAACCCGACGCGGTTGCGCTTTTACGAGATACATATCGGACCGCTTTATAGTCCGTAGCAATTATGACTCTCTATCTCCCGACCGCGCTGCGCTTTTGGATCTGGCACGTCCGCGCGGATACAATATAATATGACCGTTCGCCTGCCGCCCGCCTGTTGATAGACACACTTGGGGGGGATCCGGCGCAACGCCGGAATATATCATTGTTTCGTCGCCTCTCCGCGGAGAGCTCAGCCTCCATTCGTTATTATTGTATTTTCGTTACGCGAGTTCCAGATAAAAATAAAAATAAAAATTTAAATGGTATTTTCGTTACTCTTATCGTGTCGATTTTTAAAATATATTCCTGCAAATGTATATGTCAAATATATGCATGGCTTGAAAAACAGCAATTTATATGTTTGACACATTAATCGTATAGGAATCATCGAATTTAATGTATCTCGAATAAATTTATATATTTGTTTATTTATTTATTTTATTTATAACAGGCTGGGTTCAATTATAAGGACGGTAAAAAACCGTTCGCCCAGTGCATATTTTTGCGTTCATATAAATATCGTTTAAGTTGAAAAAAATAAGCAATAGATGGTTTCGTTACTGCCAGCGTGTCGACTTTTAAAGTATATTTCTGCAAATGTAATTGTCAAGTATGTACATGTCTTGAAAAATGTAGCAATTTATATGTTTGACAAATTAATCGTATAGGAAACACCGAATTTAACGTATCCCGAATAATTTTTTTGCCTGGACACAATTTTCCTTTAAGTTGAAAAAGTAAAAAATTAAAAATTTGAAAGCTACAAAGTTATCAGTAAAAAAAAAAATCGTTTGGGGCTCCGTGTGTAAGAAATGTTTCTTGAATGGACGGGCGTTCTTTGCCTCGTGGCAACGCTGTTGATCATCCCATAGCGATAATCCGTTTTGCCGGAAGTGCCCGATTCGACGCACGGTCGGCAATTATTACCGCGAACGGAGTGCGCTCGCGCGTTCAAATTGCAATCGTTGATGGAAAAGTCTTAGCGGCGTCTGGGTTCCCGAGAGGAGCTATGTACGAGGGGTTCTGCGGATTGATGGAGGGGCGAGAGAGAGAGAGAAAAAAAAGAAAAGGTTGCATGATTCTGGAGGCGAAGAAAAAAGGGCTCGACGAGGGTGGGAGCGAGGCTGATCGTGAAGGGCTTTGGGATTCGTCGTAGATTAGATCCGTCGGTCGGTTCTCGTTGAATTAGATTCGCCACATCGACGGGACATTTCGGTAGGGGGAAAACTGTACGAGAATGAGAGAGCTCTTCTCGCACACCTCGCCGAGCAGACGATTGGATCGTGTCACGATATATATATATATATATATATATATATATATATATATATATATATATATATATATATATAAAACAGTCGCGAGGCGTAGTGTGGAAACACGCTTGAAGCACGATCGACGGTGGAGTGTCGACCGATTGGAGACCGGATTCCAAAGAGAGGGTAAAATCGCGCGATGGAAGGGGTTAATCAAGTTGAACGTTTCAATTATTCCAATTCCAGTGGAGGACGTACGGGAAGAGAGAGTCTTCCGGTCCAGCGGACCCGCTCCTTCTTTCTACTCTTCCGTGCGGCTAACCAACGATCGATGGACCGTGGGCTTCGCACCACCACGTATGTAGCGAAAGTGACCCATCGACGGTTTTACCCGTCTTTTTATTCCGTATTAAATTCATCAAATAAAGATCAGCTTCTTCATTAAAATAAAAGTATATCAAGAGACGCGATAATAGCGTTAACATTTACTCAAATATTTTTCACTAATAATCGAAGATACAAATGTCCCACTGCACGAACGCACAAAAAGGCCAGCAGATTAATGTTCAGCGCACAAAAATACGTCGGAATATATCGCAGTTAATTTTATAAACGGAAACATTTCATATCGACAAAAAATATTTCATCCAAAATTCAAAGGCCGTTTTCCAATCCATTTTTCACGTTTTTCAACGTCCCCGAACGGCACGATAAAACGATTCTAAAACTTCGCACAAGGCTCTACCTTGTGTATTTTTTTTGTGGATTTTTCATAGCTCCATTGGGAGGCGAAATATCGACCTTTCAAAATCACGAAAATCGACATTTTTCCAAAAGTGGCCCAAAAAGTGAAAAATCGTTGTTCAATCGTTTTTTTTTTTTTTGATTCTAGGCTATATTCGACGTATTTTTTCCCGCTGATCCCGAATATAACAATTATTTTACTCCTTATCCAATATTTTCCATTTAAATCCCAAAAATACGATTTTTCATGCATAACATCGAGACTTTCAATGTCTCACTGTACTTCAGCCCCAAAAAGGCCAGCGGACTCGTGTTCAGCGGGAAAAAATACGTCGAGATACGTGGCAGTGCATTAAAAAAAAAAAACATTCACTGAACTAAATATACGTTTTTCAAACAAACTCAAATTTTCGGGAAATTAGAAAATTCAAGGATATTCGAGGACTTTTTCAAGGTCAGGCAAAATTCAAGGACAATTCCAGGACTCCAAGGACTTCAAGGACGCTGGACACCATGATTACATATATTGTATACTAAATATCATATATATTGCCCCACCCTAAGTCATTGTAATGGATAAAAATAATATATATATGCAACACGCTTGGTAAGTGAGGTCAATAAATGTCTGTAACTACTAATACTGTTATTCGCTAATCATCGACCAATAAAAATGTACGATTATCGAGAAAAAAAAGACAATGATTTTAAAGCAACATAAAACTTTTCGTCGATTTGATCAAAGGCTGATGCGTCGTGAAAAAAAAAAAAAAAAAATCCCTAAATACATGGCTGATGAGATTATTAGCGGAAAAGAGCTTCGAAGAAACGAGTGCTCGGTTTGGCCGGTTCTATCTACTCGACTCAATTCTCTCGGCGATCGGTCCGATCGCGATAAATTTAGAGCGGAACGTCGAGCTCGTAAAGCATTCCTCGGTAGACTGTAGCAAAAGCGCGCTCGAGGGAAGGAGAGAGAAAGAGAGCGAGGGAGGGAGACAGAGAAAGGGAGGAAGGGAGACGGAGAGAGGGAGGGATGGATATAGGTGAGTGCGTGCCCGACTGCACGCTCGTTTCGTTCGTTCACTCGCGCACGCGTTGATATATAATCCCCCGTCCGGCGAACGTGACGAACGAGTTCGGTGGTGTCGGGGACTGCGTGCGTGCATCCGTGAATATATGAATACTACATACATATATACACGAAACTCTACATTGCTTCCCATCGGATACGAGTTTATACCGCGTTTACTCGGCTCGGGGATTTCGTGCGCGCCGGCTCTGTTACTGCAGCTACTACTGCCCCCGGTTTCTGTCAGCGAGCGGCAACCCTTCCACGCGACCGGACGGACAAACAACTGCCCCTGCACTTCGGGCCCCCACACACGCACGCACCACTACAGCTTTTGCCATTATCCATTCGACGCACGAATGACGATTGTGACGTTAAACTTTGTCTCAATAAAAAAAAAAGGTATCGGTTTTTCCCCACTTATTGAATAAAGTACGAATTTTTATGGATTTTTTTTTAGCACGTTAACTTGTTATTCGAATCATTCGAAAGTTGTGTCTTGGCAACTTCTAGGTTTTCGTTTAACAAGGATCCGGTACGTGAAAGGTTGTATTTAAAAAAAGGTATCTTTTTTCTCCTACTTATCCGCTAAAGTACGAATTTTTATGGATTTTTTTAGCAGATTAACTTGTTATCCAAATCATTCGGATTTTTCTTCTTGGCGAATTCTAGGTTCTCATTGGACAAGTACCCGGTAGGTGAAAGCTTAAACTTTGTATTCACAAAAAGGCATCGTTATTTTTCTACTTATCCGATAAAGTACGAACATTAGAAAGAAGTTCCGCGACAAACTTTATATTATAACAAAAACAAAAAAAAAACTCTTTTTTATCTACTTATACGATAGAGCACGAAAATTGGAAGGACAAACTGCCCCAGCACTTTGGGCCTCCACGCACACACACACACATACACCACTAAAGCTTGTAACATTATCCCTACGATGCATGAATCCCGATTGTTACGTCAAACTTTGTATTAAAAAAAAAAAAAAAAAATGTTTCTACTTATCCGATAAAGCACGAAAATTGGAAGGAAGTTCTGCGACACGGCCTCCAGTCCTCTCCGGGGAGTACGAAAACGGGAGAATATAAACACACAGAGGCCGGGAAGGCTGTAGTATGATAGTTTCGAGGGATACGGCAGTATCGCAGTGCGATATCACGGTGGAGCTCCGGGTTTGTGGTTCATGATCGTGGGCAAGTAGGTCGAAGGTACAGTGCAGATAGGCAACCAACCCTCGAGCCCCTATCCAACGGCCCGATGAATGTCTATGTGCATATAGACGTATTATGTACAGCAGAATGCATATGCACACGTATATAGGCGTTATACGCGCCACGATCGATATTCGATATTTAATTTGGACACACGAACCCAATTCCCCCCCCCCCCCCCCCCCACCGCCCCTCCAACGCCCCCGCACCCACACCCACGCGAAAGGGAGCATGTGCTCTCCGGGCCGCGGACGTCGACTTCCGGTGTTCTCTCCGCTATACAACACAATCGCTAACCAGCTACCCGACGAACTATAAACCCTCCCCCATTTCAATCGCGATGAATGAACCGAGAGGACGTGAACGCTGTTTCGAATCAATAACGCGCATGCATACACTCATTTTGTGTACTTTTTGTTATTACAAAAAAAAATAACATTGGGAATCATCGCTTTCAATCCCCAGACGCGCCGACGGAAACAATAAACGTGCGAGACACTATTCGAAAAAAAAGTCGTGGATCTACCGTGAAAAATCTACTTTTGAGTGAATTTTTTTTTTCTCTTCTACATGTGATTTTTTTTTCCCGAGCGACCGGTATGCTCGATATAACTCGTCGCAGGTTGTCGTCTCGCTAAGTTCCGATTTAGCGCTGGATGAGGTTCGATATATACATATTTATCGATGACCCAGTCGTCTGTGGTTTTTTAAATTAATGGTTTATTTGTAAGGCTGATTTGGCGTCTTTTTTTGTTTCTCGCCTAGACGTGAATCTTTTTTTTTTAATCTGTTTTTAATTTCCCGAGCGACCGATGTACTCGATGTAACTCGTCGCGAGTTCTGATCTCACAGAGTTCCGATTTAGAGTTGGATGAAGTTCGGTATATACATATTTATCGATGACCCAGCCGTCTGTTGATATTGCGACTAATTTGCAACGATAATTCTTTCTTTAACGCAGGTATTCCGGATATTCTGTACTAGCTAAGTATGCAACAATTTCCGGTCGCACGCAAAGATAAATATATATATATTGGACATTCCGAGCCATTTTGACCTGCGTTGAATCCATTATTAACGAATTTTGTCTTCTAATTTTTTTCACTATTTTTTTCCGAAATAAAATTAGAAAAAAAATTGAAGGAGACGCCGGCCCACTTGGGCTGAAATCTGAAACATTTTTTCTATGACACAAGATGTTTCAGATCTTTGAATTGTGGCGATCAATAAGTTCATTCTTTTAATGATAGACAATCAAAATTTTTTTTTTGTCTCATAAAAATCTGAGTGCTTTTGAGAATTAGTTCAGTAATATAAAAAATCGCGAACCCAATACAAGATATGAAGGCTTAGACTCAGATAAAATGGTAAAGAATGCCCATATACATATCTATGTCTTACCTAGAATCAAAACGGATCGTCCGATTCATTAGTAAAAAAAAATCTACGTTAAAAAATCCAATTCGCCTCAATTCTCTTATTTCTCGTCTAGACCCGTATTATATTTTTAAACAAACCTACTTTTAATTTTCAAATCAAAAGATACTTATCGATGACCCTGTGATTATTCCAACGACGTCTTTGCGACTGCATTTCCTCGCATAACGCACTTAGTCCCGATATCCACTACTCGCCAAGATTACAACAAATTGATGGCTCGCGAACAAAAAAAAAAAAAAAAAAAAAAATGTCAGCGAGATCGAAGCCCCTAACGGTATGATAATCGAAGCTGCCAAGCCACGATGGAATATCGCGTCGGGTTATCGCGGCAGCGATATTAATTTATCGGTTTCGTTTATTTCTGAACAAGCGCCTGAGGGTTACATCCTCGTTGGCAGAGGAGAAACATGGAGAGAGGCGAGCGAGGAAGAAGAGCGAACGTGCCGAATAGAGATAGAATAATAGAGCGATGGAGTGAGAGTACGGCGAACGATGGAAGGGTACAACGAGAAAGCGATTGAATATTAAGTGGGCCCGACTCGGGCATCAAACTTGGTCGAGGAACAGAATCTGCCTTGGTAGACGGTAAGGCGGGTGTACGCGCTTTCGAGCAAACCCCACGGTGAAGCTCGACGGAGAGGAGGAGGGCGAATTTTCGGAGGGGCAGAGGAGAAACGGCGAAGGCTGTTCCCAGTCGTTCGTCGTCATAGCGGCGGAAACTCGCGGGAGTTCGAAGAGGTCGCGTGACGGGAGGGGGGGGAGGCGATTGCCAACGGCGATTTCAATAATTAATGTCACGGGAATTGCTCGCTGCCGTGGAGTCTGTACCCGTTCTTGAGGCACGGGTAAATTCTCTTCCGGTGTCAGCAGGGTTAATGTACCAACCCGTTAAGGACACGGACCGCATTGTGCTGCACGATTATTCTATAATACATCTCGTTTGGACGATCTTTGGCGCTGGCTCGACGATAGATAAAACCTTGCTAAGATTATCTCGTGGGACCAAAAAACGTTTTGTCGAAAATTCAATTAAAAAAATGACTTTATTGTACGATACATCTCGTTTGGACGATCTTTGGCCCTGGCTCGACGATAGATAAAACCTTGCTAAGATTATCTCGTGGGACCAAAAAACGTTTTGTCGAAAATTCAATTAAAAAATGACTTTATTGTACGATACATCTCGTTTGGACGATCTTTGGCCCTGGCTCGACGATAGATAAAACCTTGCTAAGATTATCTCGTGGGACCAAAAAACGTTTTGTCGAAAATTCAATTAAAAAATGACTTTATTGTACCATACATCTCGTTTGGACGATCTTTGGCGCTGGCTCGACGATCGATAAAACCTCGCTAGGATCATCCCGTGGGACCAAAAAACGTTTTGTCGAAAATTCAATTAAAAAATGACTTTATTGTACGATACATCTCGTTTGGACGATCTTTGGCGCTGGCTCGACGATAGATAAAACCTTGCTAAGATTATCTCGTGGGACCAAAAAACGTTTTGTCGAAAATTCAATTAAAAAAATGACTTTATTGTACGATACATCTCGTTTGGACGATCTTTGGCGCTGACCCGACGATAGATAAAAGCTTACTCGGATCAGCCCGTGGGAGTAAAAAATTGTTTGTAGAAAATTAATTTTTTTTTAATGAAAAATTAAACTTGGTACCCGTGCTTGAGCCACGGGTAAATTCTCTTCTGGTGTCAGCAGGGTTAATCTACCAACCCGTTAAGGACACGGACCGCATTGTGCTGCACAATTATTGTATAATGCATCTCGTTTGGACGATCTTTGGCGCTGGCTCGACGATAGATGAAAGCTTGCTCGGATCAGCTCGTGGGACCAAAAAACGTTTTGTCGAAAATTGAACTTAAAAATGGCCTTATTGTATGATACATCTGGTTTGTACGATCTTACAAGCTTACACGGATTATCTCGTGGGAGTAAAAATTTTTTGTTGAAAATTAATCTTAAAAACGAGAAATTAAACTCTGTACTCGTGGTCGAGCCTTGGGTAAATTCTCTTTCGGTGTCAGCTGGGTTAATGTACCAACCCGTTAAGGACACGGGCCGCACTGTGCCGCACGATTATTGTATAATACATATCGTTTGGACGATCTTTGGCCCTGGCTCGACGATAGATAAAAGCTTGTTCGGATCATCTCGTGGGAGTAAAAAATGGTTTCTAAAAAATTAATTTTTTTAATGAAAAATCAAACTCTATCCTCGTGTTCGAGCCTTGGGAAAAATTCTCTTCCGGTTCCAGCAAGGTTAATGTACCAACCCGTCAGAGACACGGACCACATTGTACTGCACGATTATTGTATAATAGATAATAGATGAATCCTTGCTAGTATCATCGCGTGGGACTACAAAAAATGATTGTCGAAAATTAATTTAAAGAACGACGAATAAAAACCAATTGCAAATACGATAATGTCTGTTTGACTCTACGAATTTTTGTGGATTATTGGCGGATGACCGAGGAATATTATCAGCTCGCCGGCGACCACAAAAAAATATTGGATCTACTCGTGCCCATTAAAAAAAAAATAGAAACAAATAGAATTATATTTAGGACATGACAACCGAAGAAATTCTTGCGATACATTTTTTTCGCCGCTAGCAAACAATTTTTTTGTTCTTTTTTCGTCAAAAAACAATTAAAAAAAATTATTCGATGCTTTTGCAGGCTCGTGGATAATCCTGTGCGACGGGTCGTTCGAGCTCGTGATTCAGCGGGAATTTTATCTGCCCGATGGTTCGGGCATGACAAAACAACATGCTCGAAGTTCGATATGAGAAATCGTTAATCGTTCTCGCCGTCGAGGACAATGAGAGAGCTTTTCGAGAGCTTTTTCGGCTTCGGTTCGTTGAGCCGATAATGGGCGGTCGTACGATTCGCCGGTGGAACGAGACCGAACGGTGCTCTATCTGCGCTGTACAGAACCGGCAATGGTACGCGCAGTCCGATTACGTCAAAAACGAATGCTTAATTCATGGCGCACTACAACGGCGCCCTTTCGTAAAACGGGCTGCGTTCATTATATCGGCGAGAGGCACAGCACGCACACGGATCCATCCAGTGAGTACGCAAATGAATTGTCAAATGAATCCACAGGTATATCGGCGTTACAGCCCAGTTATTAAGTTTTTATATTATCGTGGCATTAAAGCTCCGGTAGCTTTATCACGCTCGAGTTGCTATTGCGGTTATCCGCCGAAACGAAAATTGGGCGTGGATTTTCACTGATTAATGCATTTGATAGAGGAAGTTGTTGCAACACTTACGTGGCGGCTTGGATGGCTCGTTCGATGGTAACTCGGTCAGCTGCAACAGGAAATTAGGGAAATTAAATTACATTTTTACATTAAAAAAAAAAAAAATTCCTAAAATAAAATAAACCCTTCTGGAGACGAGAGGAAAGTCTATTAATTATTTTCCTATACTTTTCTTTAGCTCACTCGTTGAATTAAATTCTCTTTCTCCGATCAACTATCGGATGTGAAACACCGGACGGTATTTTCTGATGTGACAATTAATGGTTTTTTCTTACCTAACGCGGAGCTTTAAATCAGATTCCACTGACCTTATCGATTATTCTCCTATTCGATTCAAGAATTAAATCAAATTTTGATTATCCTTTTAAAAAATTTTTCTTCAGATAAAATCAATTCTTCTGGACACGAAAGAAAGTCACTCGTTGAATAAAATTTTCTTTTTAAAATCACTAAATCGACGTGCAATACCGAACGGTATTTCTGATGTCACAATTATTGGTATTTCCTTACCTCGGTAATTGTGTTATCGGAAGCTCTAAATTAGATTCCGCTGGACTCAGCTCTGTTCCCAGTTTATTCGAGAAATTGAATGAAATGTTTATTTTACTTTCATTTTTTCAAAAATAAAATCAATTCTTTTGAACACGAAAGGAAACTCTATAAATTATTTTCCTATACTTTTTATTCAACTCACTCGTTGAATAAAATCTTTATTCAAAACCACTAAATCGACGTGCAGTACCGAACGGTATTTCTGGTGTCACAATTATTGGTATTTCTCACTAATTGTGTTATCGGAAGCTCTAAATCAGATTCCGCCGGACTCAGCTCTGTTCCTATTTCATTCGAGAAATTAAATGAAATGTTTTATTTTCATTCTTTCAAAAATTAAATAAATTCTTCCGAACACAAATGGAAAGTCTATAAATTATTTTCCTATACTTTTTATTCAACTAACTCGTTGAATAAAATCTTCTTTTCAAAACCACTAAATCGACGTGCAATACCGAACGGTATTTCTGGTGTCACAATTATCGGTATTTCCTTACCTCATTAATTGTATTATCAGAAGCTTTAAACCAGATTCCACTTCCACCTCGGCTCCACCCCATAATTGAGAAAGTTACCCGAACCCCGTTAATAACGGCGTTAAATAAAATCTTCCATTCGTTAATAATCCCCACCCGGGGAGTTCAAACTATTTTATTATTGCCGTTCCTTTCGGCCGGGAGTCTGGCGGGGGACAGCGAAGGCATTTCGCGATACACGCGCTCTGTGTACAGCCGAGGTGGCGCGGTGAGCAGTTAGGCGAGCTTACGCCACGTAGGAAAGTCCGCTAGGGATGAAAATTTATCGTACGAGAGCGCTTATCCCTCTTTACGTTTAGCATTCATTTTGCCCGGTCTTTCTGGCGAGTCCGCGCGGAGGAAACCCTCGCTGGAAGCGAATGAACCGGGAGAGGAGAAAAAGTGGTGAAAAAAAAAAAAAAAAAAAAAAAAAAAAACACATTAGCGCGAAAATGGAAAGAATGTGGAGGAGGGAAAGGTACGAAGCTGCGGGGAATTTACGTTCGCGAAAGGGTGAAGGGCGCGCGCGGAGCCCGAGAAGTGCGAGACCGAGTTAACTCGAGCCTTTACGAGCTTATTTCCACTGGGACTTCACGGCGGACTCGCGCCGTTTCCGCTTTCTACGTCTTCCTCGCGTTTTCCGAGCAGTACTTTTCTTTGTTTTATTTTTTTTTTTTTTTTCGCTTTTTCCGCTCTCTCCTCTCCCACCGTGCGGCGACACGGAGCACCGCTCTCGTTTCTTCGCGGAGGCACGCGAGTTCGCAAATTTCTTGAAGCGTTGCCAAGTGGCACGAGGAGGATACGAACGCCGCCTGGCAAGTTGATCTCCGTTTCGGCGACGTACGTGCGATAGCTTCTCGTGCATACTCGCCTCCCTTCTCGTGACAAGTCGTTGCGCTGTGCGAGAACGGACTGAAGAGGCCGCACTCTCGAAATCGATCCTCGTCGGATCGGGGAGAAAAATGTTAACGGTATTTTGAGAACTTGTACGGTCCTTGGGCAGAAACGAATTGCGGCAATCGGTATTGAAGACTTTAATGAACTTTTTTCTTTGTTTACAACGGCGCGCATTTTTTTTTTTAGAGATAAAAACTAATTCGAGGGTTATTCGCACGGTAACTTCGAGTACGGGTCGAATTCAATTTTTTTCAACGAATGTATATATGTGTATTGTTTCGTCCATTGCTGCACGCAGAAAAATAGTTCTGTTTCTCTAAGGAAATAAAGATGGATAATAATTTATTGTTGTGGCAGCAAAAATATTTGTTGCGACAACAAAATATTTTGTTGTCCCTATGTTAACCCGGTAAATCAGTTATGGTAACAAAATTCTTGTTGACCCAACAATTTTTTTTCCTTCGTGTGAGCTATGTGAGAACGGACTAAATACGCTGCACTCTTGAAACCGATGCGCGCCGGATCGGGGAAGAAATATTACCGGTACTTCCGGGAACTTATACGGTCTTAGGGGCGAAACGAATTACCGCAGTCCGTATCGAAAATTAATGATTTTTTATTTTTAGTTTTTAAGGTGCGAATTTTTTAGCGAAGAAAATCTAAATTCGCCCGAATTTGAGGTTTTTTTGAATAAAATATATATACAGCGCTACTGAATAAAGTTCTTTAGAAAATTGTAGTGCAGTTGACGCGCTCCACACTAGTCGAATTGGTGACAGTTAAAAAAAAATTGTATGCATCGAAAACTGTAATGATCTTTTAATTTTTTTTTAAGGTGCGAATTTTTCAATGAAATAAAATTGAATTCGAGCCTGATTCGCACAGTAATTTCGCTCGAAATTGATTAAAAAAATGAAAACTCTATTGCTATTGAAAAAAGTTCGCTGAAAAAGTGGAGTTATCTCGACACGTTTTCGCAACTGTGTCACTTCGCCTTGAGGGGATTCGAGCGTTTCACACTAGTTAAATTAGTGATGCATTAAAAATGCACAATTCCATTTTGTAAACAATTCTATCCATCGAGCTTTTCCATCGTGACTCGCGTTAATTCGATTCTATTGATTCGCACGATAATTAAATAATTTGTCATACGTGCCGCGCGCCCCGACCAAATGTCAATGAGGATTAATTAACCGTATTAAACTAAGTAATATGTTTTGCAAAATCAACGATACGCCGAACGACCGAACGAATGAAATGTGTTTATGTACCAAACGAACGGGAAACAAGGCTATTTCGTTACGCACCGCGATACAAAATATAATAAATAAATTGTCCTTCGTCGAACAGAAACAGTTGTATTTAAATATTTTTAAGAAAATTCAGAAATAATAATAATAATAATGATAATAATAATAATAATGAAATAAACGATCCTGACCTTGGCGAGCACTGGGTTGAAAGTGAACTTTGATTCCAGCTCCTTCCTCGGTGTCTGGGCTATGGCCGTGAGCGGCGTGGGCGGCATCGTCATTTCCTGCAACGACAAAAGAAGAAAAAAAAAAATGAAAATTATTTGTAAATGAACGTTTCCCTACCGACGAGTTCCGCGGAACTCGGCGGGATGCACGTGAGGAAGTATCTCGCATGTTTACGCGGCAGCGATAGAGCGCAATGCGAACTGCGAAATTGCGCGAATAATGTGTGTAATAAAGTGGATGACTTATGACCGCGGTGTTTCATGCGAGCGAGAGAAGTAAAAAAAAATATGGAAAAATAAAAAACAAGACAAAAAAAAATAAGAAAAGGCACGAATCTCGAGGACACTGCGGAGTTCGAAATTTATTTCGTCCACCCTCCGAAATTCCGGCGAGAATTCCTACACGATTGTGCCACCTTGACGATAATAACAATAATAATAATAACAATAATAATAATAATGGCTTTTTCACGCCTCTCGAACAGGTCAAACTATAATGGTGCATCGTTGATAATAAAAACATTTACAAATAAACAATAAAAAAAATTGACGAGTAAGTAATATTTTTCTTATTCGCGGGTTTATGCAAATTGAAACTCTAACTGCAGTGCTTTTGGCCCGACAGCTCGGAAAAATTTGGCCTCCATCCAGATCGCTCCTAAGAATCGAGGAAATAATTTCATTCCCAACGACGTCTTAACGCGTCGCTGCAAAGAAAGTGACTGTGCACAATCAAACGTGCACGTGTGTTGCGTGAGAGGAGAATGAATCGACCTAACTGAAGACGTCAGAAACACAATATTTTCCATAACTATAACAACAACAAAAACATTAACATTCGTTCAAAAAACTCAATGAATACTAATGACCCAAGAGGAATAAATATGTTTCCCGCTCGTCAACAGCAATCGTCACATATTTACCGATCCGTCGGTAACTTATCGACATTATTTTTTCTTTTTAATAAAAATATAAATATACATTAGTTACGAGACACATTTACACATTTATAATTTGATAATCGGTCGAGGAAAAAATCCGTCAATGAATAAACAAATTACGAGCAATTTAATTTAAATTTACATAAAAATTAAAAACAAAAAATAACGTCGATATGTCGAATAATGTCGGCATGTCTTGGCACAAAAATTTGTGAAAAATCAACCATATCGGAGACGCCCAGGAACATCGATTTGTGTAACAATGATTTCGTAATTTGTTTATTTATTTACGGATTTCTTACGTATAACTAATGTATATATATATATATATATACGTTAGTTATAAAACACATTCATACATTTCTACTTCGATAATTGGTAAATTAGAAATCCGTCAACAAATAAAATTAAAACGAAATGCCAAAATCATTGTCATGCAAATCGCTGTTCCTGGGCGTCTCCTGAATCGTTGAATCTCCGCATACTTTTGCGCCAATGTGTGCCAAAAACATGGCTATACATGCCGTATCCATCGAGGCTTCGGAACAAATGTTTCCGTCGGTTTATCGTCAACGCTATCAGATTTCATCGAGCTATACATCGGGCGAAGGGAATCGGGGTCGAAGGATCGAAGAGCTTTCGGTGAAACTGCTAAGGACGGTTGTACACATCGATTGCCAGTTGTGTGCCGAAGGGGGGTTCTTCGGTCTCTGTATGTGTGTCTGTATCACAGGCAGTGTAGCGACGAAAGGATATAGTTGGACTCTAACGACGCCGGGTAGTTGAGCAGTGGTCGTTGATGAGTGGTTGGGTGAGCCGACTTCGTGTCACAACTCTCGTAGGTAAGTGAGAAACGATGGTTTAGCCGATAGCCTACCTTCCCAGGAATACCAGACACCATCCGGCGACTTATCGATTCCTGAGCTTCCAACCCGACCACACGAACCCGCCGTATTAACTGCGCTACGGTTCGCACGTTTGTGTGTGTGTATGCGGAGGAGGGGGGGGAGGGGGGGGGAGGTTGTATAGAGTCTGAGGGTGGAAATAGGAGGGTGGTTGCACCCTGCGACTCTCTATCCTTGCCAAGCCGTACCTTACTCCACCTCAGACTTCCGAGGCTGCTGCGAGAACAACTTCGGAATCGTCTCACGTGTATAAAGCTTCCTCGGCGGGAGGCTACGCGATACACACCGTCCTCGCCGTCGCGCTCCGAGAAACTTTGAGAATTAACGAGCAATGCCCGGGAGCGCGCGTTTGCCTTACAGGGCGAATTTCAGACGAAAGGTTTTAACCGGGGGGGGGGGGGGGGGGGGGGGGCGGGAAGGCGCCACACGATGAACGCGGGGTATCAAGTAAAAATATATTTATAAATTTTATTATTATTTTATTATTATTTATAACAAGAGGACGTAGAGCCAAAGAGTGCTGAACTACCGCTGAACGTGTGCTACCCCCCTGCACAAACATTAGATCTCGCTGTGATACGAAAATTGTGGAATAAAATTGTGATAAGCTGTGATGCGCCAGTGCGCGCTCAATAATTTCCTTGGACTGATAATTATAGATAATTGCTCTATTTGAACCAAATGATATTACATTATTTTACGTCAAAATAAATCGAGTATATTATATTTTTTGGAAGAGGGTTATTCCCGTTAAATAAATAAATACATTTTTTAGAAAATATGTAAATATTTTTAAAAGTGTATACTTTTTTAAATATAAGTACACTGAAAAAAAATCGCTTTCGGGTTGCCGAAGAAAAGTATGTTTGTTTCAATTCTTACAATTCCATATGACATTGGAACAACGACGGCAAGACTGTCTGTCAAGGTGACATGTTATCGTTTCGGTCCGGTATGAAATTAGACGAATTAAAAGTAGAATCGAAAAAAAAAATTTCATTGGCTGCCCGCAACTAAATTTTACTAGAATCATTGATATTTTTTTTCAGTGTGTACTCTTTACGTACATTATGCATATAGAAAATTATATAATTGAGATATGTTAATTTCGGCGATTTTTATAAGACTGATATATCGAGCATGTATCAATCGGTGTGTATTTGTTATTTCGATAAAACGTATCCGCATTAGAGAAATCGACATAGCGTCAGATTTATCACCGATCAAATTAACTGATCCACTTACCATTTAATTTAATTACGCTCCGAAAAGATCCGTTTTCCCGATTAATTCAGCGAGGTGATGTAAAAACGCCGAAAATGAAGAAGAAAAAAAAAAAAATTCGCCGGAGGTGAGGGTATTATCGTAAAAAAATCGATTGTCGACAGGTTGCATCGTTACCGGAACAAATTTATCCGCCGCAACGCCCAAAGCAGAGGCTATCTGGAAATCGAGGTGAGTTCATTTACGAATTTATTATTATTATATTTTTTTCCAACTACCAATTCACCGCAAACGACCTATTTACGGCTCCGATTTAATTTCCCATCGAAAATGCACATTCGTATTTTCAGCTCGAAATAATACGTGGAAAAAAAAAAAACCCCCCTTCGATAACTCGTGTGCGAATTCCGAGGAAGCGAGAGGTAATAATAATGTCGAGCTGCCGTACAGCAGCGTGACAGACGCGAGCTGAAATACAGTCGCGAAAATCAATGATCGATCAAATGACGTTGGATATTACGGAGCAAGTATACATATAACCGATAAAAAAAAAAAAAAAAAAAAAAAAAAAAATTAAATAAAAATAATCGATAACAGAGACAAGTGGGCGTGTGTGTATGCAAACCGGAGAGAGAGCGTACAGGTATCCGAGGCTGTACACGTGCTCGTCCTGCGGGCCGTGCAGGTGACTGCGCACCGAGTTGTGTGCACGCGACACACACGCACATAGTTATAATGCATCGTGCAGCGTACAGAATTTATACAGCGGGCGCGAGCCTCGCCGCGAGGACGGTAATTATGCGGAGCACGTGAACGAGCGAGAAAACCCGTTACGACGTCCGTGTCGAAGGTGGTTGACGACGTCCTGCTGTTCCACCGTGCCGGGCGTGTAGGCCGGGCCAATAAAATCGCGTGCGGGTACATAACCCTACAAGTTGTTCTCCACTTCGAGCTTAACTCCGCTTCCATATCCGCGCGTTCTGTCAGCGCTGAAACTTGCTGTTTTGTAGACAGCTTCGACTACTTCGAGCAGCCCATAAGTGGGCTCTCCACCTATCGGCGACACTTTCCAAGCTCGTATTTTGAATTCGCTACACGATTTGTCACGTGCAATTCGATGCGATTGCATAGCCGGGCGAATCGGAGGCGTCACGCATAAATAAGGGAATTTGAAAAATTCATGGCAGTTTGGAGTTCAGATCTTGTTTTGTGTTTTTTTTTAGGCTGCTGCACTGGTGACCGGTAAATAATTCAAATGGTAGTGGGGGAGAGCAACAGCGTCCATTTTGCATAGTTGTTTTCCACTTCGTCTTCATCCCGCTTCCATACGTGTGCGTTCTGTCAGCGGTGAAACTTGCTGTTTTGCAGACAGCTTCGACTACTTTGAGTATAGGTGTAGAGCCCACTTATGGGCTATCGGCGACACTTTCCAAGCTCGTGTTTCGGATTCGCTACACGATTTGTCACGTTCGATTCGGTACGATCACATAGCCGACAAATCGCAGGCGTCGCGGATAAATGATGGAGTTTGAAGAATTAATAGCAATTTGGAGTCTTTTTTTTCCTTGTTAGGTTGCTGGACTCGTGACCGGTAAGGAATTCAACTGGTAGTGCGAGAGAGCAACAGCGTCACTTTTGCACATATGTTCTCCACTTCGACTTCATTCCACTTCCATATCCGCGCGTTCTGTCAGCGCTGAAACTTTTGCTCTTTTGTAGACAGCTTCGACTACTTCGAGCAACCCATAAGTGGACTTTACACCTATCGGCGACACTTTCCAAGCTCGTGTTTCCCATTCGCTACACGATTTGTAACGTCCAATTCGACGTGATTACATAGCCGGTGTATCACAGGCGTCGCGGATAAACGATGGAGTTTGAACAATGAATGGGAATTTTGAGCTTTTTTTCTTGTTAGGTTGTTGCATTCGTGACCGGTAAAGTATTCAACTGACCGTGCTGGAGAGCAACACCGTCAATTTTGCACAAGCTGGCGGGTTCACTACCCTAAAAGTTGTTCTCCACTTCAACTTCATTCCGCTTCCATTTCGACTACTTCGAGGAAATAAAGTCAATTATTGAGTTGGGACAATTAATGGCAGTTTGGAGTTTTTCTTTCCTTTTTGTTTTCTTGTTAGGTTGTTGCACTCATGACCGCTAAAGAATTCAACTGACCGTGCTGGAGAGCAACACAGTCAATTTTGCATAGGCTTGCGGGTTCACTACCCTAAAAGTTGTCTTCCACTTCAACTTCATTCCGTTTCCATTTCAACTACTTCGAGGAATGAAAGTCAATTATTGAATTGGGACAATTAATGGCAGTTTGGAGTTTTTCTATCCTTTTTGTTTTTTTTGTTAGGTTGTTGCACTCATGACCGCTAAAGTATTCAACTGACCGTGCTGGAGAGCAACACAGTCAATTTTGCACAGGCTTGCGGGTTCACTATCCTAAAAGATGTTCTCCACTTCGACTTCATTCCGCTTCCATTTCGACCACTTCGAGGAATTAAAATCAATTATGGAGTTGGGAAAATTGATGGTAGTTTAAAGTTGTTTTTTCCTTTTTTGTGTTCTTGTTAGGTTGTTGCACTCATGACCGCTAAAGAATTCAACTGACCGTGCTGGAGAGCAACACCGTCAATTTTGCACAGGCTTGCGGGTTCACTATCCTAAAAGTTGTTCTCCACTTCGACTTCGTTCCGCTTCCATATCAGCGCTAGAACGTGCCTGGTGCATAGATAGCTTCGACTGCTTCGAGCAAGCCCATAAGTGGGCTCCCCCCTATCGCCGGCAGTTTCCAAGCTCGCGGTCCGAATTCGCTACACAAGTTGTCACGTGTAATTCGATGCGATTACATAGCGGGCGAATCGCAGGCATCGCGGATAAATTATAGAGCTTGAAAAAAATGAACGGCAGTTTGAAGTTTATTTTTCTGTTTTTTTCTTGTCAAGTTGCCGGTTTCGCGACCGGCAAATAATTCAACTGGTAGTGCGGGAGAGGAACAGCGTACATTTTGCACATGCGTGCGACGGGTTCATTACCCTAAAAGTTGTTCTCCACTTCGACTTCATTCCGCTTCCATATCTCGTGTTCTGCCAGCGCTGAAACCTGCTGTTTCATGGATAGCTTCGACTACTTCGAGCAGCCCATAATTGGGCTCTCCCCCTATCGCCGATAGTTTCCGAGCTCGCGTTCCGAATTCACTACACAATTTGTCAAGTTCGATTCGACGCGATTACATAGTCGGAGAATCGCAGGGCATCGCCTGTACATTACGGAGTTTGAAAAATTAATGGCAGTTTGGAGATTATTTTTGCTTTTTTTTTCTGTTATTCTTTTTTGGTTTCTTGTTAAGTTGCGTCACTCGTGACCGATCAACAATTCAACTGATAGCGTGGAAGAGCAACAGCCTCGATTTTGCACAGGATCGAACAAGGTAACAGCGGAAGGAACAACGCATTCGTGTTCCAAATTCGCTAAACAATTTGTCAAGTCCGATTCGACGCGATGACATAGTTGGCGAATCGCAGACATCGTCGATACGTTATGCAGTTTGAAAAATGGAAAGGCAATCTCCAGATTTTTTTTTTCTTGTTTGGTTCCTTAGGTTGCGTCACTCGTGACCGGTGAAGAATTCAACGGATAACGCGGGAGACCAACAGCGTCAATTTTGCACAATATCGAACGAAAGAACAGCGGAGCAACCTTCGTTGTTCGCGTTCCGAATTCGCTACACAATTTCTGACGTCAGATTCCACGCGATTAGATAGACTGCGAATCGCAGGCGTCGCCGATAAATTTTGGAGTTTGAAAAATGAGTGGCAGTTTGGAGTTTTTTTTAGGTTGCTGCACTCGTTACCGGTAAACAATTCAACTGTTAGCGCGAGAGAGCAACAGCGTCAGTTTTGCACAGGATCGAATGAAGGACCAACGTGGCAACCTTCGTTGTTCGCCTTCCGGATTCGCTAAACAATTTTTCACGACAGATTCCACGCGATTCGACAGTCTGCGAATCGCGGGCATCGCCGATAAATTTTGGAGTTTGATAAATTAATGGCAGTTTGGAGTTTTTTTTTGTTGTTTGTTTAGGTTGCTGCACTCGTGACCGGTAAACAATTCAACTGGTAGCGCGGGGGAGCAACAGCGTGAATTTTGTACGGGGTCGAACGACGTAACAGCGGAAGGAACAGCGGGGCAACCTTCGTCGTGCGCGTCGTCGTCGTCGACTTTGCTCGCACTCGAGGCGCACTCAACTTAAAGTGGTCCTCGGGCCACGTGCGGGTAATAGGCCTCGGAAGAGTAACGTTTCCGTCGACGAGGCGAATACCGGCTACTGTACCGGTACTGCGCATTCGTGGTGCGAGCGAGGGCAAACAACAGCGAAAATAATAAAAAAAAAAGGGTGTTCAACGAGGCGGAAAGTAAATCCCGGGGCATGCGATCCGGCCCGAGTAGATTTGAATTGTAAAATTGATTCGTTGCTGGTACGAGGACGACAAGAGGATTGCGCGAGCCGATTGGCAAATCGCTGGCGAATTCCGTCGAAGGGAAAATTGTTTTAAAAATCCCTGAAAAACAAGACAGAATGGTTTTTCGATGGAACAAGTAGTAAAATATACCAATATGTTAAGCCAACTTTTGACTGAATAAAACCCGAAAATTGCAATTTATTTTAGCGCGCTGGCGATATTCATCGATCTGTTGATGAACATTATCGAGAAATTTGCTATTTTTTTTAAATGTATTGGAATATAAACGGTAAAACGGAACCTTCGTTGGGAAAAGCGTGAGATCAGATTTGCGTGTAATCAAGCAAATCAAGCTGCGTGTAATCGGACACGAATAAAATCCTCTCCCTCATTTAAATTTCGCACTCAACTCGACTCCTCTAATCGATGCCACGGGGTGTCCTAATCTACCAAACTGCGAATTCCACAATGAATACACGATTAATCCCTCGGCGAATACCGTCGAAAGAACGATTGATTTAAAAATAAGTGAGTGAAAAAAAAAAGTTAAAAGCAATTGTAGCTCACTGGCGAGATTTATCGAACCGTTGATAAGCATTATTCAGATGCGTTCAAAAACTAAACAATCAATTGGAATACAAACTGCAAAATAGAACTTTCATTGGAAGAAGCATGACATCAAAATCGCGAAGGATTCAAGCTGCGTGTAATCGGACACAAATCAAATCCACTTAGCTCCATTAACATTTCACATTCCACTGAACCCCTCTAATCGATACCGCGAGGTGCGCTAATCTACCAAATTGCGAAGCCCACAATGAATACAAATATTGTCCAATAACAATTACCCCGGATTACCCGAACTCAATCTCGATCGAATAACAAGTACTAAAATATGACATGATGTAATAAAATATGATAAGTCAAATTTGAATTAAAGAAAACCTGAAAATTGCAGTTTAGCTGGATCATTATAGCTCACCGGCAAGATTTATCGAGGAACCGAAAAACATTATCAAATGTGCTCCAAAAACTGAACGATTAATTGAAGTACAAATCGCAAAACAGAAATTTCGTTGGGAGAAGCGTGAGATCAGATTCGCAAAGAATTGAAGCTGTGTGTAATCGAACACGAATAAAATGGGCTTTCCCCATTAACATTTCCCACTCATCCCGACCCCTCTAATCGATACCGCAAGGTACGCTAATCTGAAAAATTGCAAATCCTACGACGAATACATATATCGTCCAATAACAATTACCCCGGATTATTCGAACTCAATCTCAATCGAATAACAAGTAGTAAAATATGACATGATATAATAAAATATGACAAGTCAAATTTCAATTAAAGAAAACCTGAAAATTGCAATTTAGCTGGATCATTGTAGCTCACCGGCAAGATTTATCGAGCTGTCAATAAACATGATCAAATGTGCTCCAAAAAATAAACGATTTCATAACTTTCGTTGGGAGAAGCGTGAGATCAGATTCGCAAAGAATTGAAGCCGTGTGTAATCGAACACGAATAAAATCGGCTTTCCCCCATTAACATTTCACACTCAACTAGACTCCTCTAATCGATACCGCGAGGTGGGCCAATCTACCAAATTGCAAAGCCCACGACGAATACATATATCGTCCAATAACAATTACTCGGGACTACCCGAACTCAATCACAATCGAGTAACCCCTGAATCCTTCCTGATCGAAACTAATAATATCGACAATTTAATCGTTCGATAATTTCTCGACTCGTCGTGACGACGAGTCCCGTTAATGGACGTGTCGCGTGATACAACGCTCGACATATTTGACATCGGCCTTTCCACGACGCTCCGTTCTCGGTATATCGCGTCGTTTATTTGTCCGTCAAGTCGATGGTTTGTTTGATTGTTCGATCGATGAACGCGACGATGTACGGGAACTTGTTCCGCTGTTGGCTCCAGCGTTGAATCCGCGTTGCCCAACGGGGCACGAAGTTGTCCGCCGACGTCGCCGCCCCTCGAAGGGGGTAACCGATGACACAATCGATCCGGACTACTCCTACCTCGCCTCTTCATTTCGCGCCTCGTGATCCGACGGACGGACGATCTGCCGGACCGATCACCGCTCCGCGGCCGGTAGAAATAGTTGGCCCAGTTTCGCGCACCTGTACACATATCTTCGTGCTCGGCGAATGCGTCTACGTTGGCTCCACGCGCTTTACATACTTCCCCGTTCCCTTTGTCCTGTTCGTCGCGACGACACGATTGACAAACAAAAATCCCACGAAAATAATTGCGGAGGGCCCACGAATACCGGTACTCCGAAGGGAATACCGGTTGATATCCCAGATTTAAAGTTCGAATAAAATTTTGTTTTAATTTTTCGAACAGATTTTGGACCCGTTTGGGATTAGCAAAAATTGAATTCTCTCCTGACGCGACGACACGAGTGTTCGCGGAGAGCTCACGAATACCGGTACTCCGAAGGGAATGCCTTAATATCCAAGGAGTAAAGTGAAGTTTCGAATAATTTTTTATGTATGTTAACAGATTTTGTGTAAGTTTGGGATTGGCAAACATAGAATTCTCTCGTACCGCGACGACACGATCCTCCGCTCCGTCGTCGCGAGTCTCGTACCAAAAATCCGACGAAAGTAACAGAGGAGCGCTCACGAATACCGGTACTCCGAAGGAAAGACCTCGAAACCCCAGACCCAAGGTGAAGTTTCGAGTACATTTTTTAAAAACTCTCGAACAGACTCGCTGCAGGTTTGGGACTGGCAAACATGGAATTCTCAGCTCGCTCCACTCGCGAACTTCGCCGAAATTCGAAGCGGAGCCTTATTTGGAGAAGAGATAAAAGGAACGAAAAAAAAAAAAAAAAAAAAGTCATATAGATGAAGATGACGAGACATTCAGTAGCGTTGGGCATCGTGGCACGGTCTTGGGTCGTGAGCGCAATTAGCAGTAGCATTTACGATGCCTACCGGCGCAACCCGTATTTTCCCACGGGCAAGCCGTGAGAATAATTCATGCCACGCTCGGGCGAGTGTGCGTCCGCGCGGCGCTGCTTCTCCTACTAGCCTGCCGCCTGCCTATTGCCGGTACTCCCTTCGTGTCCGTCGTGCTTTTGCTCTTGTGGTGGAGGAGCCGGTGCAGTGGCCACGTCCGTTCGTTTCCTCGCTCTCTCGCTTCTCGAACATCTCTGTCTCCCATTCTCTCGTTACAGTTGGTATTCCGCGGCTCGTTCCGGAGCCAGCAGAAAGTACGATACGGTACTGACTCCTCCGCTGGCCGGAGAGCGACCGGAGCCGGCCGGCGGAGTCGTAAATTCCCCGGGAAAATCGAGCACCACCGCGAGAGGCCAGCCGGGATCGCGGATGAGATGCGTCGGAGGTTGCCAAGTTATAGAGCTCATATAGAAGTACATATAGACACACACTCATATATTCGTATGTATATATATATATATGTGGGTGTGTGTGTAGAGATGTGTACAGGAGACTGATAGTGGATCGCACAGACGGCGTGCAACTGACGTAGAATAAACTCGATCAATCGATCGCGTGCACGCGTTCCGTGCGGTGAAATCGAAAAAAAAAATATATATATATATAAAATAATAGGAAGTGCGCTTCTCCATCGCGCGGTTCGAGACGGCTATCGAATAGAGCGTGACGTATTCATGATGGAGACCGAAAAAACAAAAATTGTACGGGAGTAGAAAAATGCAATATATGCGACGAGACTCTAGCGCTGGGGATTGAAAAATAATGTATGCATTTTTCTTTGTTGTTCTATGAAATTCGGGTAAAAATTTATTCGCTTCTTTTGTCCTATTGGGAAAATGGTTTTTTTTTTTAATCTCTATAAAATTCGTGTGTGATTGATTCGCCTTTTTTTCAAGAGTTTTAAACATTTTCTGTGTAACTTTTAGGAAGAATGAAGAAAAATGAAAAACGCAGACAAAAGTCGTTCCGAAGAGGTCGCATGAGGCAATGGCAAAAATAATGTATACCATTTTTTATAAATCTATAAAATTTGTATAAAAATTGATTCGCGCTTTTTTAGAAATAATTGTAAACATTTTCCGTGTAACTTTCACGAAGGCTGAAGAGAAAACGAACGAAGAGCGTTGAATATCAACAAGGGGGGTTTGATAGAATGGATGTAGCAGATAAAATTGTTTGGGTGGCGAGGAATTGAATGGAAGAGGGCCGGAGGGGACGTGAGATTGCGCGACTCCATTGCGTTCGCAACATGGCCCTTTTTACACTCCGATCGTAGTGTCGTGGATGCGTCACGCGGCTTCGAGATGTGGTTGTGCGCGCGCGAGTGATAGAAAGAACCGAGCAGCGCTGGGGGGGCGAGACAAAGACCAGTTAAGCTCGCCGACAGATGAATCACAGGAGTGATGGTTCCGTTGGCAGTCAGTCCATCGCTGCCAGGAACACCGTAGAGTTGTACCAACAGAAGCGGCGACAACGGAATCGAGACGAGAAGGGCAACGGTATTACTACAACGTGCCGCACCGTCAGTGAGTCATCGGTCGGGCGACACGGGCCGGTTTGTTTCGCCGATCGATAAACTCGTGTGCCTATTATGTTTTAGATAGGCGTGTACACGACCGAGTTGTACGCACACCAGCGCTCTCGCAGTCGCAGAAAACCAGCCGCGAACACCCCGTTGCGGATGGATAATCGATCGTAATTTTCAACCCCCTCGTTTAAGTTCGCGCAGTTACTTTCCGGTCAACTGCCGAACAAGCGTCGGAGATTAATGGCCGCTTGTGACAATATTAATGTTTCGCGAAAGGCTGAGAAATTTCATTGGCTTACTTTTCTCCTCCGTCAGACACTTGTCAATAAGAGCGCAGATAAAATTGTTTGGTGGCGACGAATTGAATGGAAGAGGCCGGATGGGACAATGGGAAAAATAATGTATGGAACTTCTTTAAAATATCTACGAAAATTGTGTAAAAAATTGCGTCGCTTCTTCACTGAGAATTAGAAATAATTGTTCTGTGTAACTTTGGATGGAGAAAAATGAACGAAGAGCGTTGAAAGAATTGAATGGACGAAGGCGGATGGCCCAATGAGAAAAAATAATGTATGCCATTTTTTTAATAAATCTCTATTAAATCCGTATAAAAATTGGTTCCCTTTGTTTTGAGAATTTGCAACATTTTCTGTATAACTTTTAGGAGGGATGAAGAAAAATGAGTGAAAAAAGTTGAATGTCAATAAATGAGGGGTGATAGAATGGATGGACATTGGGAAAAATAATGTATGCCACTTTTTTTTCTAATCTCTATAAAATTCGAATAAAAATCGTTGCGCTTTTTTCGGAAGATGTTGAACATTTTCGACATTTTTTAAACAGCCTCGAACACCCCGCAGCGGATGGATAATCGACCGTAATTTTCCAACCCTCGTTTAAGTCCGCGCAGTTACTTTCTGCTTAACTGCCGAACAGGCGTCGGAGATTAATGTCCGCTTGTGACAATAATGTTTCGCGGAACGTTGAGAAATTTCGTTGGTTTACTTTTCTTCTCCTCCCTCCCCTGCGACCGATAACTCCATTACCGGGGTAACCGAGTTCGAGGAGTTTAACGAGCAAACAAGCCGTAAACTTCGGGACCGCTTACCTTGAGAATGTTCTCCAGTTCTGGCGAAGTCTCGATGACGTCCTGCCGGGAAGTCGTACCCTGTAACGATTCAAAGAGCAAAGTTAGAGAAGAGACAATTTTTGGCGTGGACAATGTGTGTTCTCGGTGAGGGGGTTGGGAATCGGATTTGGAACAAAATGGAATAGGATGGACGGGGTGGATGCAGGAGGGGAAATGTAGGTTGAAGGCCTCGAGAGACAGATATATCGTTTTCATTAGTCGCCTAACGCTCAGCTCCGACTCTCCTCACTCTTCGCTCCACCGCACCCTGGCTCTGCCTTTTCCCCGTACTGTTTCTTTCCCTGTCTCTCGCCCGCTCTCTCCGTTTCGCGTTTTCGCCTCTGGGGGTCTCTCTCTTTCTCACGCTAGGGCGGGCGAAAGCGGGTCCGCTGTAATTTCGTGAGGGATAACGAATGGCTCGCGCGACTCTCCGGTAACGAGCCGAATCAATCCCGGCTTATCGCAACGCTCGATTCACGCTTATAGGGGACTACTATCCAATCCCCGATGGTCCACACTATTTCGGACGGGCTCTCTATGAAAAGAGATTTCGCGAAATCCAATAAGTCTCTCGGGACTTTCGTTATGGTATGTGTGTTTTTATGTGTACGAAGAACTTGAGAGCAATGAGGGAGACAATAAGCCTCTGGATGATGCGATAAACACACGTCGGGTTTGAAACTCCGAAGGACCGTTCGGTGTCTTGATCGAAGTAAAAATTCAACGTTTCGGCCATGAATGAAATTTTTTAATTATAACGTTTTCATTTTCGAGACAACTTCTTCGAATGCGAATACCGAAAAATCGTTTTTTTTTTAATGTCGACCGCGAAACGCCATTTAATATCAATTGGTAGGAGGCAACATTTAAGTAATTACCTCGTTGGACAAGAAGACAAGATGAATTTATTCCGACAATACGAAAAACTTGAGAACAATGAGGGGACGAAATAAGCCTCCGGGCCATGCGACAATCATACATAACGTTTGAAACTCCCCAGGATCGTTCAACACCTCGCTCAATGTGAAAAATCAGATTATCGACATTGCATGAAAAATATGAAGAAAAACAAAATTACGATTTAATTTTCGCGAGAAGTTATTTGATTCTAAAACCTAAAAATCGTTTTTTTTTTTTTATGTCAACTCGCAAACGCTATTTAATCTCAAAATTGGGAAGGGGGCATATATTTAGGTGATTTCTTTGGACGAAGTGAATTTATCCCGAGACGAATGTACTCACATTGTCCAGGGGTAGCCTCGATAGTCTGGAAGCGGCCGAGTGCGTCCTGGCGGAATTTCCAGGGTTATTGGCGGTGCTGTTAGTAACGCTGGAAGAGCCGTTACCGGAAGTGGCGAGGTTCCCGCCGCCGGGAGCGCCGCCGCCCGACGTGCCGGTGTGGGGATTCGTGTTGGTGGCGTTTGAGGACGAGGATGAATTGGTCGACGAGGGTGGTGGTCCCTTGGCCGGAAGAAGCCCGTGGCTCCGATGATCGTTGCTGTTTCCACCGTGTTTGACCGGTTGGCCGGGATATCCACCTCTGCCGCCGTACGGCGGCTTGCCGTCGGCGGGCTTAACGAAACCTCCTCTCTGCGAGGCGTGACTCGAAGAGGCGGAGGTGGTGTTTGCCGACGAGGACGCCGAGCTCGAGGACGATCTCGGTCCGCTTCCGGGCTTTTTGAACTCCTGCGACGAGGGCGAACTTCTGCAGGTACTCGTCGCCGACGGGATTCTCGCCGACGACGACGCGACCGAGGGCGCTGGACTCGCCGGTACTCCCTCGATTCCAATCAAACGCTTCGGCTCGTCGAGCAGATGCTTCACGAGCGAGTAATTGCCGAGCTTCGATTGTATCTGCTGCGTCGTCCGGTCCTGCGAGTCGGGATTTATCTGAAACACGGAAATCAATGAGACGATTAGTTTAATCGAATCGATCACCAGAGATAAACTTATCTTTTTAGTCTCATTAAAATTGACCTACTCGTGGTAAAATTTGACTACATTAAAAAATGTATTTGGATCGAGGATCAATCGTTGAAAATTAGATGAAATAAAAAAATAATTCTTAAAAATTAGATTAAGTTAGAAATTAATTTTTGGAAATAGGATTAGATAAAAAATTAGATTAAATTAGAGATTAATCATTAAAAATTGGGTTAGATTGAAGATTAATTATTAAATATAAAAATTGTGGAGCTAAAATTGGTCACGTTTGCCGTGAGCCACTCCGAGCCGTTTGGCCGGACGCTCCTTTCATTGAGAGATACGGACAGTTGTGCGACGGTGGGATCTCGTAGACGTGGAACGGGAGTAAAGACGAGGGAATCGAGGTCGATCCTTTGGTGGAAGGAGAGAGAGACTTATCCGGAGCATCGAGGTAGAAAAAAAAAGAAGAAGAAAAAAAATATGAAGAAACACTGAGAAAGGAGAAAGGAAAGACTTCGGGAACAAAAATGCCTTGGGGGATCGAAATTACAGCCGGCTAGACGTCCTCTCGCTGAGGCGATTTTGACGACGACGGCGACCATCAGGCCTGGCTAAACCGGGGCCTTGGACGATTTAGACGAAACGACGGTCGAGAGCCTCCATGCCGAGAAAGACGCGAGCGAGCGGTGCCTCTACAGGCGGCTTTGATGCTAGAAGCGGTTCGAGGCCCCGAGGAGACGAGAGGAGTGGAACCGGTGACCAGGTCAGGGTTTTCACGTCCGTCACGACCTCGGCTAACCTCACCTTCGAAGGAACTCTCTACCCCGCTTCCTTTCCGCCGTACTGTTGCGCAATACCCGACTACGTAACTGTATCGCACCCAAGAAAATTGGATGACCAGGGATAACCCGCCCTGATGGACATGGACCTCGTTCGTTGCCATCCGGCTACGAATATTCATCTTTTTTTTCAGTTCAGCTTAGTTCGATTAGTTTCAGATTTCATTTTTTTGTTAATTCAATAAAAGGGAGATTGACTTTATTTTATACGTTTGAAATGTCTCAGTCGAATTGATAATTAGTACGACTCGTCGTTTTTACTTGACTTCCTTATGAAATTTGAGTAAAAATTAAACTTCATTTCTCTTTTATTTTTGAATCAAATAAAAGAGATTACCGATTTTATTTTTATTGGTCTAAAATGTCTCACCAGAATTGAAAATTATCCCGACTCGTTATTTGTACTCAAGTTTTTAAATGAAATTTGCATGAAAATGAAACTTCATTTTTTTAATTATTTTGGAATTAAATAAATGAGAGACAGACTTCGTTATATTCGGTTAAAATGTCTGACAGGTATTGAAAATTACCACGACTCATTGTTTGTACTTGACTTTCTTATGAAATGCAAATAAAAATGAAACTTAATTTTTTTTAGGTGCTCCCTTTCGCCGTTTTTATTTTTAACTTCCATTATCGCTGCATTCGTTCGCCGAGCTCTTCTCTCCGACGTTTTCTCACGAGCTATTTGCCTCTCGGCTATTTGCAATTTTTTTTCTTCTCTCCTTTCTCTCAGTTTCTCGTCGCGAGGATTGCCCGGTCAGTGTTTAATCTTCACCTTTTCTCCGTTTCCACCGGTAACAGTTAGAAAAAAAAACAATACTCCATACAATGCATAACACTGTGTGTGTAAAAAAAAATCCAATGTCCCCAATTTGTTACACGCAAAATAAATCCCGTTTGCTCTTTAATTAATTATGAATTTGGTAGAAGAAAGATGAATTCTCGACTTCCGAGCTTGGACGGCCTGCCAGATAATCCAACCTCCTCCAGTCAAGATTTCTCTCGTGAGAAATTATCCGGCAAGCTCCGCGTGTTTTGGTGTAAAGCCTTCGAAGGAAAAAAAGCCCAAAAAAAAGTTGCTCCGAACCGCGAGAAGAAAGCCTGGATTCTTTTATTCTTCTGCCTCTTTCTTGCCATTTTCATTCGCCGTTCGACGCGGTTGGCAAGCGGGATGAAACGTTTACCCGTGTGTGTACGGAGCGTGTAAAACTTATCGCCGGTATTGCGACTCGGTGTCTGAGCGAGGAAGAAGAGATAGGGATGCAGAAGAAAGAGCCAAGAGGGCAAAGAATAAGAAGAAGAAGGGAAAAAAAGGTGCGGTGCGGAGTGAGTCGGAGAATCCTGACGCGTATTCGAGCAAAAGCCCGTGTGCTCTATGCTCAACGTTCGGGATCCTCGCCGAGACTCTCGGGCATGGCTGTAGAACGGAAAGCCTTGAAGATGCGATGGGATGGAAGCCAGGAGGACGGAACGGGAGTTACTCGGCTAGGACAGAGAGAATGTTGCGGAGTGTGTGTGTGTCTGTGGATTTATTATTATGTGTGCACGAGTAGATCCTCTTGCTTCACTTCCAACAGCAACTTGCCCACTATTATCTACCTTGTATCCTCTGTACATTATGTCTGTCCTTAGTGTGTATATCTCTCTACAATGTAAAAAGATTTCCCGGCCGCTGTGTTCAACAATCGTGAAGGGCGGGGTCAAATGAAACAGAGGGGTGAAATATTCTGTCCTATTATGGAAGGGGTCAAATATGCTAAGGGTCGAATTTTAAGACTTCAGTTTGAAGCCAAGCTTTTTTAGCCGGCCGAGTGCATAAAATTGTGCATAAAATCGAGCCCCTTGATGTCGCATTGTACTTTAGGCTAAAAAGGCCGGCGGATTCGTGTTCAGCGCGCAAAAATACGTCGGAATACGTGGCGGTTAATTTTTAAAAAACGAAAAAAAGATTCGTCCAAAAATTGCAGCCTTTCGAGTCCATTTTTGCGTTTTTCAACGTCCTCAAACGGCACGATAAAACGCCTCCAAAACTTCAGGCAAGACCCCGTCTTGTGTATTTTCTCCCTTAGAACACGATGGGCACCCCGGATTTTTCATAGCTCCATTGGGAGCCAAGATATCGACCTTTGAAAATCACGAAAATTCTTCAAAAAATTTCAACACTCGGCTAATAAAGCTTAGCCGGCTAATATAGTTTAGCCAGCTAATACAGTTTAGCCGGCTAATATAGTTTAGCCGGCTAAGACGGTTTAGCCGGTCAAATTATAAAATCCATTAACCGGCTAAGATATTTTAGCCGGCTAGGCCGGCCTATCTGTACAGCCCTAGCCTGTACTATCCATACATCTTCAGTTTCCCAACTTCCACCCATCAGTAGTGCTCATGCGCCAATAATCCGCCGTCGCAGCCTTCCAGTTATCTTATTTAGGGTGGCCCATTACGCCCCGCGTCCGCCTGATTTTTCGCCAGCCCATCTCGCCCCGGTCCCCCCTATATAAACTGGATGGGTACTCCGTTACGTAGCGTATGTTTGGCTAACAACTTCGTGAACTTGTAAAAAAGACGTCTCGATATACACAACGATATACGTATACTGTATACAAACTTTTTTCCCCGGCGAAGTGCGTTTTTACCGTCAAACTTCGCACGCCGTTCAACAAGCGGAAGAATCGCAGTACGCTTTATATAATATGTATTAAAAAAATATATAAAAAAGGACTAATAAATCTCGACTGTAGGAGCAGCAAGAAAGGGATTCAAGGATTTGCTCCGAAAGATTTCGGCAAAGCTCTTGTAATGTGTACACAAGAATAAGGAGGAGAGGAGGATGGAGCGGAAGCCCTCGGAGGAGTTGGCTTCTCCGTCTGTAGCGGCGATGCTGGTAGATGCTCGACAACGATCACATCTTCACCTCGAGCCTCTTCGCTCTTCGCGTGCTCCCGGTTTCCTTTGATACTACATACATATATATAGATATATATACATATATATATATATACGCGGTACTGAAACGCGGTAGCTGCGAGTCTCGAAGTGAACGCCACGGCGAGCCGTGGATGAAATTTTGCTCGAGAATAAGAAGCAAACCGAGGAGGATGGAATAAAAAGGCGCGGGTCGGGAGGGGGGAAAGAGCAGCAGCCTCGGGCGGTAGAAACGGTAACGTGCGGAATGACAAACAGAAAGGTAAAAAATAAAGGGGAAAAAAAGATGACAATAAGAGAGAAATGAGATAGCGTGAACAAGATGTAAAAGCGATGAAACGGAGAGGGTAGAGCGGCGGAGCGGAATGACGAAGGTGGATTTAAACATTCTTGGGTCGCACACGGTATTGAGATGAGGGAAGGAAAAGTCACAGCTGCGGGCACGGAGAGAGTGCTGCGCGGTGGTTTTTCTTCTTCTTTTTTTTTTCTTCTTTTTCGCGGACGATGTGTATAGTCGTGCAACCTCGCGAAATCAATAACGCCCACAACTCCTCTCGAGTCTCTTATTACACTGGCGTACAGGCCGATTCAGAATTAATAATGGAGCTGCTCTTGGACGGCTGCTCCGAAAAAAAATACTTGACTGTTGGGTTTTTTTTTGTATTTTTTATTTTTGTTTATTTTTTTTACTTTTTATTTTTATCGAAGTCACAGCATCGAGGGAAGATCGTAACGGTGGCGGGATCGATTTGAAATTGCGTTGAAACACTTTCCATATCGAGTCCTCGCCGCGAGCGGACCAAAGCGGCCGTGCAGTAACAGCACTCGTTTAACGTCCGGTTTGGCGCGCGTCGTTGAGCGTGGGTGTTTGCGGTAACAAAACGGATACTGCACGAGAGCAGCTGTTGAGGCTTTAACGCGCGTTGCGTTAAACTAAAACTCGACAACGCGTGCGCCATTTCGACCTCAGCGGGAATAAAATGTATTCAAGTAATGTACGTTCGAAATTTATTGAAGTCGGTCCATTTAATTGATATTTAAATAATTTATGAGACACACTCTTTGTATTTTAATGTACATATATAAATAAAAAATAATAATAAATACACAAATAAAATGAATATATTAAAAATGGTAAAAAAATTGCTATTTAAATATTATATTTAATGACACACACAACAAATTTCTTTGTATTTGAATGTATATATTCAAATAAAAAATAAAAATAAATAAATAAATTAAAAATTGAAACAAATTTTTAATACCAAAAATGGTAAAAAATATATATTTAATATTAGTGGATGAGGCTCGGGTTCGCACACAGCGGACGCGGGTTCGATTCCCAGCCGACACCACTGGGAATTTTTCCATGTGTTTTTTCTGTGATCCTGGTGGTTGGGTTTCCACCCTTGACAAATATGTGCCCAAAACACCTCTCAGTGATGAGTGGGCGGTCGGTGTTCGACTTTGGTGTGACTCCCGCGGGTTCTTATCTGGCGAATGGTGTCTGCCGGGCAGGTTATCGACGGCGCATCACTGAGAGAAGGTGTCGCTCTAAGCGCCTCTGGTGGCCGTGCTTGAGTTTACTCGCATTGCGATTGGGGGACTTAGGAAGGCACAGGCTGTATCGGCACAGGTTTTCCGTAGTTTGCCTGGGTCCTCGGCGAATGCGATACAGTCAGGGGGTAAGTCGGCTGCGGACGCAATCTGGGTTGGGTTGGGGGGGGGGGGGGGGGGGTGTAAAGGCGAGAGCCATACCGAGAGGAATTACTACACTGATAAAAAAATACCGTTGAATCAACTAAGATTCGGGCAGGGACGTTCAACTAAATATTTCGTTGGTACAGCTAAAAAATTGCTTAGTTGAACAATTTGTTGGGTGATTTCACGACAATAATTTTGAGTCATTAAAACATTTTGTTCGACCAACTTAATATTTATTTGAACGTCCCCGCACGAATCTTAGTTGATTCAACTGTACTTTTTTATCAGTGTAATAAAAATAAAAATATATATATTTAATATATGGCATATTAATTTTTCCATGCATGAGGCTTATACTTTTTTTTTTTTTACTCTGCCGCTACGAGGTTTTATGAATAACGCAGGCGAGGACACCGTGCGTGGAAAAACTAATTGCCGAAAAAGCGCGTGTGCCGCGTTCCCGCCATAATCGAGGCTGTGCGCGGTGCGACGAGTTTCACAAGCCCTTCAGAGAGGTTTTTTTCCATTCGGCGAGATGTCGGACAGGGAGCGTGGAGGTCGTGCGAGGGAATAAAAAATTCCACAGCAATTTCAGTCAAAGCAGGTTGGACGTTTGCTTTGACTCTGTCGTGTCGTGTTCACGCGTGTGTTTTATCTCTCCTCTCCGCTGCCCCATCGCGGTGCCCTCCCCGCCCGGCTCCCTTCGCCCTTTACCCTTTATCTTTTCCTTTGGCCGGTTTCGCGGCTCATTTGCTTACCGTTGCGGCAAATGAAAGAGGAACGGATCGCAGCGGTCTAAGGAGGCAAAAAAAAAAAAAAAAAAGAAAAAACGAAAACGGTGAAGCGAAGAGGAGCTTAGGATTCGTAGAGCCACCACCACCCCCCCCCCCCCCCCCCCCCCACTCACACACTCACACACGCACGCACCCACACAGCTTGTACTTGTACGTACTTGTGCGCGTATTGACGCGACACGCCAACTTTCCACCAAACCGCTAACTCTCTCTTTTATGCACGCGAACGCGGTGTTTTCTCTATCGCCACTTGTTTCGATTCGAGCCTTTTTCCCACGGGGCTCCTCGGAGCGTCGTCGACCACATACGCATGCGCACCCGGAAACGGAAACGGAAAGTTAGGGGGCTCATAGGAGTCGAATCATCAAATACAGAAGTTAGGGTTTGGTCTGGCTGGCTGTTAGGTCCCAGCACTGGCGCGTTACTGGTCAGACTCCGGAACACGGTCTCGCGCCAGTGCTGGGATGTAACCACGAACCAGGCCCACCTTATCTGATTATTCGCTTTAAATTTAAACCTCCCAATCCCAAAAGCTCGCTAGAGTTTCATCGAGAATTCGATCAGAAAATCGATCAATCAAACCGTCCGTGCATCACGGAAGTTGCAGCCGGAAATGCTACAGTTGACCGAGTCGAAGAAGTCAGAGGAGTCAAATTCATCAAATAGCCAGATTAGAGTTTTGTCCGGCTGACAGTTACGTCCCAGCACTAGCGCCATACTGGCCGGCCTCCGGGACACAGTTCCGCGCCAGTGCTGGGATGTAACCACCAGCCAGACCCATCCAATCTCGGTATTCGCCGCAAATTTCAACGAATCTCACGATTCTAAGAGCTCGCAAGACTTTCATCGAGAATTCGATCAGAAAATCAGACCGTTCGTGCATAACGGAAGTTGCAGTCGGAAACGCTACAGTTGATCGAGGTCGAAGGAGTCAGAGGAGTCAAATCATCAAATACATCCCAGTTACATCCCAGCACTGGCACGGGCCCCGCCAGTGTTGGATTGAAACCACCAGCCGGACCCACCAGATCTGGTTATTCGCTCGAAACTTTAACCTCACAATCCCAAAACCTCACAAAGTTTCATCGAGAGTTCGATCAGAAAATCGATCAATCAAACCGTCCGTGCGGAACGTGCGGTCGGAAACGCCTACAGTTCACCAGATTATCTCGAGGTGCAAACACTCCCCCCTATGCACGGTGGAATAACGGTGTTGAGAGATTGGCCGCTGATACTTCTGATTCCCGTTGACAAGCGCCGTCGAGGGCGGACGGGGCGGTCTTTCCTGCTCGTCGGCAGATCGTTGAATCGCCGCACACCTGGAAAGCCGGTCGGAAACTCATCCACGGTAGGCCGGTGCACTTCGGCGTGCACTCGGCTCCCAAGGTGCTGAAGCCGAGCGGAGAGTTGGCCCGGTTTCGCGAGTGCAACGGCTATGGATTCACGCTCCATCACGAGGAAGCCGCTTCGCCGCGCACCGGCCGCCCGGTAATTAATCACGCACGAGTCAAGGTCCCGAGGGAGGAGGGCCGAGGCGGATGGACCGAGTGAGCGGGGTGGACAGGAGAGTGACGAAGAACAAGGAGATGTAACGGAGGAGCGAAGCGATGGGAATATATATATATATATATATATATGTCTATCGCGAGAAAACATATATATTGTGTTTAAATATATGTGTTTACGTATATGCATGTGGGTACGCGAAGAGGAGACGGAGAGTGAAGAGCGGTTCTCGGTTAAGCGTTAGCGGCGGATAGCCCGCAAGGCGTTTCGCGCCGGGGCTTCGAGTGAAACGTCAATTAGCGTTTCATTAGTGGGATGCTTGGACTAACAGGTAACGAGATGAACGGCGTTCGCGTTCGCCAGTCGGGGATGTCCTGTCAACGCTCCTGACGATTATAGCGGGATAACGCGAGTGACGCGTTAGATTACGAGGGACCAATGCGGTGAAGTGCTCGAAATACGAAACGCGCGTTATCTCCAGATGTTCGGACTGCATGTCCTGACGCTCTGGGCGTAAAACATGTTACATCCTTTTTTTTTACAGAAAAGTGTTTGATTAATTGTGTGTGGTTCTTGAGCCAACGAATATGATACGATTATAGCGTGATAATGGGAGTGAAGCATTAATTTATGAAAGACCAATGCGGAGAAGTGCTTGAAATACGAGACGCAGTTTCGTTCCAAGTCTTTTGGGACCCGGTGTCCTGCCTCTTCGGGCATGAAACATGTTTCATCCTTTTTATGAAGAGAAAAGTATTGAATTTAATAAATGTTTCGGAAGATGAGAGTAATATAAATTTCGTGCTCGAGCCAACGAAAATTAAACATAAAAAAAATATGGTAAAATCGTAAAAATTACGTCACGAGAGTTAACGCGAGTGACGCATTAGATTATGAAAGATCAATGCACTTAATTCCCCAGTTTTAGAACTCGACGCTCTGCCTCTTCGGGCAAAAAACATGCTTCATCCTTTTTTTTGAAGAGAAAAATATTGAATTTAACAAATGTATCAACAGATGACCACGATATGAATTTTATGGAATTCTCAAGCCAACGGAAATTATATTTGTTCGATCGCGTCAACGTGATAAAAATATATATATATATATACAGGGTCTCCCATGGGACACCCAGTATATTTACATTTTCGCGATAGAATATAATGCAGTTGTGACATGGTTAAACTCTTCACGAACGAATCATCATCGATCGAATTCGTGCGCGAATTTCAATTATTTTCGTGAAATCCAAAAGCGTTTTAACGCTCCTGGAATTTATAATCACCGAATGAATTTTGACGATTTTCATCAAATGCGCATAACCGACGATATCCGATTAATGGACATTCGGTGTACGGCGAGAGAGCGGGCATCGCCAGGCGGGGGGGGATGTTCGATGTCATTTTTATCGGTGCAGCCGATTATTTGCCGTACGGTCACATGTACGGAATTTAATCGTTTTATCAAAAAGGATCGAGGAAGCTTTCGCCGCCCGAGGTCGACAGAAATGGAGTAGGAGAATGAGGAAGAGGGAGGGGGAAGGGGGTTGAGTAAGTGAATATATATGCCTGGGTGACTGCCCCGGCGTCTCTCCCGTTCTCGTGTACACGGTACGTGCACCAGCAGAAGCACCGGTAGCAGCTCCACTGCATACAGCGCAACCCTCCGCCTCCTTTACATTTTAAAACGTACGTGCACCGCATCGGTGGCTCAACCGGAGAGCTGGCAAACTCTCCCCGCGAGGCTCCCACCCTCTCCCGTTTGCTCGTTCACTTCTTCTCTTCTACCCTCAATTCCGTTCGTCCCACAGTTGTGCCGGGGGTTGCATGCAAAATTTTCGTTAAGCGTCGACTCGTTCGACGAGAAAAGGTGGACGAGCTCGGTGGAATTCACGAGCAAAATGTATGTATATGTTTATATACATAGACATATATGTGTGTTTCAGTATACATGTACACATATACACTTATATACATACAGGTTCATTGCCCTATCGCTTGTTACGCTGCTTTTCTTTCGCTCGGCGATTTTCATTTGATTCGCAAATATTTTCACTGTAGCGGCTCAAGATCGGAAATGGATCGATGCAAACATTTCATAACGCAAATGTTTGTTTGAACCTACCCCTAAACATTTTTTTTTTTTTTAATTCTGTAAAGATTTTTTTGAAACCTAAGATATCGATGTGGATTTGCGCCATTTTTGCTCGTGCTGTGACGATCCTACAATAAAAGAAATAACGATCCCCATTGGGTAATGTTTCGACTTCAAAAAAAAATATGTCGCACATGTCATTAAGTTTTCTTCCTAACCGGATCTCCTTAATTCCGCGTGCGATACATTATCTCAAATGAGACAATCGTCTTGGTAGAAAAAAAAAGAATGCAAATTGTAAGGTCTGAGCGTTGTCGTGCTCATTGTAGTCGCGCTCGTCCGAAGGTGACGCGGAGTTTATTAATCATTCGAGAGCGAGGAAGAGAGAGGTACGTTAGAAAAGTCGACAAGGTCGATGAGCTTTTACTTAGTCTCCCACACCGCGGATAAGAAAACAAGATAAGAGTGAGACAAAAAGAAAACCGAAAAACAAGAAACCAATTTCTATGAATTTTTTCTATGTTTTTTCTATGCATCAATTCTACGCGTTCCAATTTGCAAGAGCAAATTGTGAGGTCTGAGCGTTGTCGTCGTCATTGCAGCCGCGCTCGTCCGAAGGTGACGCGGAGTTTATTAATCATTCGAGAGCGAGGAGGAGCGAAGTACGTTAGAAAAGTCGACAAGGTTGATGGGCTTTTCCACTTAGTCTGTCACACCGCGGATAAGAAAAGAAGATAAGAATAAGACAAAAAGAAAACCGAAAAAAAAAAAAGAAACCAATTTCTATGCCGGTGTGTGAAGAAAACAAGGATGTCTCCGCGCCGTTCGGGGCCGCGGGTGGAACAGTGCGCTTCTCAAAGTGACGAGCTTTCTAATCATTCGACGAGAGCGGATAGTGGAGGAGTGTCGCGAGCGCGCGCGAGCATAAATGGGAGGAAAGATAAATGAGGAGGAACCGAGAATAACGAGGGAGACGGAGCGGGCAAGGAAAAAAAAAAAGCTGCTGGAAGATCCGTCCATAGCCATCCACTCATCCACGATTATTTTCCACCCTCCGATAGTCGTCGCAGCATCCTCCTCTCCCCCCCCCCCCCCCCCCCCTTCGCCCGCAGCCTTCGACGTTCTCTTACGCTTCCATTTCCACATCCATCCTGCTATCGCATCTATTCAACGAGACTCGAGTCCTCTCACTCTCGCCTCTTCCTCCTCCTGGTTTTTTTGCCTCCGCCGGTTCGCGCGACCAACTTTCATCTCCCCCCGTCCGTTCTCCAGTCTGCTTCCCCTATTCACCCGTTTACATCCCCAAACTAACGCAACTTTATTCCCAACCGTGAGCGGCGCGTCTGCCGCTTCTCCGAGCGACGAGTCTGCCTTGCGCGATCCCCAGCATTACTTTCTTTTTTTTCCCCCTCATGCGATTCTTCCCTCGCTCTTGTTCTCTTTATTTATTTATTTCTCTTTCGAGCTCTCGGTATTTCCGAATCCGAGCTGTGCCTCTGGTTCGCCCCAGAACAGCCCCAAGGTCTCGATGCTACCCTCGCGCGACCAGGTTTCATCTCCCCTCGCCGAGCCACAGTCTGTTTCCCCTTTCGCCCGTTTACACCACCAAAAGGCACCTTTATTGCCAACAGTGTGCGGTGCTCCGGGACTGAGAAAGAGAAATTGTTGGATCAACCAAGGCGCGGAGACAGTGAAAGGTGTTATTTGGTTGGTACGACGAAAATGTTTGTCTTGAACGACAAATTTTGAATCGATTGAAGGAAATAATCGTTCAACAAAGCAATGCTTTTTTTTTGTACCAAACGAAAACATCTTTATTGCCAAACGTTAGCGGTGCTCCTGCACTGAGAAAAATAAATGGTTGGATCGGCCAAGGCGCGGGGACATTGAAAGGTGGTATTTGGTTGGCACAACAAAAATGTTTCTTTCAATCGACAAATTTTGAATCGTTTGAAGGAAATAATAAACAAAATAATGTTTTTTTTCGTCACAAACTAAAGCACCTTTATTGCCAACCGTGTGCGGTGCTCCTGCACTGAGAAAAATAAATGGTTGGATCAACCAAGACGCGAGGACATTAAAAGGTGTTATTTGTCTGGTACGACAAAAATGTTTGCCTCAATCGACAAATTTTGAATCGATTGAAGGAAAAAATCGTTTAACAAAACAATTATTTTTTAGTTATTTTTTTGTACCAAACTAAAATACCTTTATTGCCAGACGTGAGCGGTGCTTCTGTACTGAGAAAAATAAATTGTTGGATCAACCAAGACGCGTGGACATTAAAAGGTGTTCTTTGGTTGGTACAATAAAAATGCTTCTTTTAATCAACAAACTTTGAATCGATTGAGCCAAATAATCGTTTAAAAAAATGCTTTATTTGTACTAAACAGGCAACAGCTTTGAACGTAAGTCACGACAACTTTTAGTTGCTCCAACATTTTTTTTTCTCTCAGTTGTCGCTCCTTCGGGCAAAGAGCATTATTTTCGTTTTTTTTTCGTGCGATTCTTCCCTCTTCTTCACTTTTTATTTATTTCTTTCTTTTTCCCCCTCTCAGTATTTCCGAATCCGAGCAGTCCCTTTGCTTCGCTCGCCCCAGAACCGCTCCAAGGTCCCGACCCTACCCTTGCGCGACAAATTTTCATCTCCTCACCGCTCTCCAGTCTGCCTCCCGTTTCATCCGTTTACACCCCCGAAACTAACGCAACGTTATTCCCAATCACGAGCCGTGTTCCCGCCGCTCCTCCGAGCGAATAGCATTATTTTCGTCCACCTTGCTTCACCCAACATCCCTCATTCTCATTTTTGTCTTTCTTCACACGATTCTTCCCTCTTCATTTATTTATTTCTTCTTCGCCCTCCAAGTATATCCGAATCCGCCGTCTCTTCGCTTCGCCCTCTGTCGCTCGCTCGCCCCAGAACCGCTGCGAGGTCCCGATGGTACACCGAAAAAAAGGTTTGGTAATATCAAACTAAGCTGCAGTTGCGGGTGGCGAAAGAATTATTTGGTCGATTGAAAGAAATATTCAGTTGATTGAACGAATATTTAATTGTTTGACCGAATATTTAATAGTTTGACCGAATATTTAATAGTTTGACCGAATATTTAATTGTTTGACCGAATATTTAATTGTTTGACCGAATATTTAATTGTTTGACCGAATATTTAATTGTTTGACCGAATATTTAATTGTTTGACCGAATATCTAATTGTTTGATCGAATATTTAATAGTTTGACCGAATATTTAATTGTTTGACCGAATATCTAATTGTTTGACCGAATATTTAATTGTTTGACCGAATATTTAATTGTTTGACCGAATATTTAATTGTTTGACCGAATATTTAATAGTTTGACCGAATATTTAATAGTTTGACCGAATATTTAGTTGCTTCAACAAATAGTTACTTGGATTTAACAAACATTTTGTTCAATCGAACAAATATTTCTTTCGCCACCCGCAACCGCGGCTTAGTTTGATATTGCCAAACCTTTTTTTCGGTGTATCCTTGCGCAACCCCCGGACCACAACCAAGGTGCGACAGGTCTGTGTAACCGCGGAGAAAAGTGTTGCTCGGTCGCGCGCACTTGGGTGTGTGTGCGGCCACGGATAGAATTATACCCGAGAGAATGAGGAATGGTGGCGAGAGAAACGAACAACAGAAAGAAAGAAAGAGAGGCAAAAGTAACAAGTGAGTCGCGCTCGATCACGCCAAGCCCACGTAGTCATTTTTCGTACAGTGGCCTCTTCGGATCATCACCCGGGCGAACCGGGGGTCGAAGGTCGAGGGGACGTCGACCGTTCGGCCGGAGTCTCTTCTGCCTCTTTATTCGTCTTTTTTACTGCCATAAAAACAAAACAAAAAATCCTACTTCAGAAATACATTCCCGATATTTTTTTTTTTTTTTTCCGCTATGACGGAAAAAGTGGCGTGTAAACTGCCTTCCGAGCGACATCGCCACCGAACGATACTTTCTTTGTTCGAGGGCTTTCGTGTTTTGCGAATTGCCTCGGAAACTGATCGATGCACGATTTTGTGGAAGATTCTGAAGAGTAAATTAAATAACAAATAAAAGCTTTCGCGGAAAATTAAGACGAGTGTTAAAGGAGATTTATTCGAGAACTTACCGTCGAGACGAGACACCTGGATGAGGTTTCGAAACGAACCCTCAGCCAAAACTGACCGTTCGTTGAGGAGAAATATTGCACGATGAGAGAAAGTTTGGCGCGATAATTTCAATTGAGCTGTTCGTGATTCAGTCGATTTTTCGTAACAGAGGAAATAAAAATATATTTTTGATTGGAGACTGAGATTCCGAATTTCTTTTTCCGCTACGCTGCGCGAAGAGCATTGTTTTTATTAGGTGAAATAAAAAATAAATGAAAATTTGATTGGATGCTGAAGTTCCGATTTTTTTTTAAATCCTTCATCCGACATGTTTCTGGCGATCGCCGCAGTCGCGAGCCTTGCAAAACAAATGCCTGTCGTCGATGAGGCCAAGTAAAATTGGAAATACAAACAAAAACGCCCCGAGACGATTACACGGAATCGCCGTATTTAGACCGGTTGGAGTTACGGAAATAGCGCGGAGGACTCATCGTCCGTGGAATCTCCTCATGCTTCGGCTAATGTCGTATATAACCTGCCGTGAAAGTTATTTTCAGAATTTTCTCAACGCAATAATAACGTCCGGGGGGGGGGGGGGGGGGGGGGCGGGCGCGTATCAGACACTCCGGTTTATACGGGACACGCGTTTGTAATCTTCCTGATGAATCCTCTTTGCCACATCGGTTATCTCTTCCTCGGTCTCGCCCTCCCATCCCTCGCTCTACCGAGCACTATGTTAAAGTCCACCCAGTTACGCTATGTCTGGCGGGTACTTAACATCCCAGGCACGAGACAGCGCCAAGCTAGGGCCGTTCTGACCATTGTCGTACAAGTGCTGGGATGTATCAGCCAGCCGGACGAAATCCCTACCCGGCTGATGGCGCTAAATACTTTAATAACTGCCGTGAAAGTTATTTTCAGAATTTGCGCAATGTAAATAATAAAGACCCTTTGCCACATCGGTTGTCCTTCCCTCAGTCTCGTCACTCTTTCATCCCTCTATCTCCCGAGAATGGTGTTAAAGTCCACTCAGTTGGGGTATGTTTGGCGGGTGTTTGACATCCCAGCACTGGCACGAGACCGGGCCAAGACCGGACCTGTCTAGTCGTTCTCGTACGAGCGCTGGGATGTAACAACCAGCCGGACAAAATCCCTACCCGGCTAATGGCGCTAAGTACTTCAACAACTGCCGTGAAAGTTATTTTCAGAATACTCTCAACGCAACAACAACGTCCGGAGCGCGTATCAGACACTCCGGTTTGTGTAGGACATGCGTTTCTGATCTTCCCAACGAATCCCTTTTGCCACATCGCTTATACCTCCCTCTGTCGCCAGAGAACAGTATTAAAGTCCACCCAGTTGGGGTATGTCTGGCCTGTTTAACATCCCAGCACTGGCACAAGCCTGGGAGAATCCGGCCAATCTCGTACCAGCGCTGGGATGTAACGGCCAGCCGGACCAAACCCTATCCGGTTAATGGCGCTAAATACTTTAAACAAATCCCCGGCTTGTGTACAACGGTGCTCGCAGAGGGGCGCGCGCGCGGTCTACCAAGTGAGTGAATCAAATTATCGTAGCATCGAGAGGGTTCGACTCCGCTGCCGCTGTTGCGGGGCAAAGTGGGAAATCCTTTGGTTTGCAAATAAACGAGTCCGGAGAGAGTGAAAAGCGAGCCGGGCGGCCAATGTCCTCCATACCGTTTTTTCCGTTCCTTATCGTAGTTGTATCGTCGCTCGCGGCAACTGCACAAAATGTTTTTCTCCTTTTGAGTGTCTTCGATCTTTCCGATGGACGCTCTCGCCATTCCACAGTACAACCGCGATGCAAGCACACGGATTTCTCGGCGAAATATCGAGGCACGTCAGGTCTGGCTCTCGACGTCCCGCGTTAAATACGACGTCGGGCCGCGTGCCTACCCGGCACGACGCTGCGAGAAGGGGCACAGAAGCGGGAAAGCTCGCCGACCAGACACGAATCGCCGGGAGGAGAAAGAAGGGTGGCAGGGAGAGCAAAAAAAAAAGGAAACGCTTTATCAGACCAGCCCCCAGCCAGCGAAGCGAGGAACGACGGAAACCACGAAAAAGAGAGAAAAAAAAAAAAAGATGTAACGAAAAATAAAGAATCACGAAAAAGTGAGACGAGAGAGCGGGATGGTTGAGGAATAAAAATATGCGAAGATGGAAAGACAAGTATCCGTGCAACCCGGTTCGGATCGAGGCGTCAGACGAGCAAAATTTCTTTACATTTTTATCTTCGATTTTTTATAGTTTTTTTTTTTTTTTTTTTTTTTTTTTTGAGGAAATTGAAAGAGTCGCGAGTTTTGGTGTTAAGAGGAACTTATACCTATGGCGAAATCCAATATTTCTTCGATGTAGACGAGGGGTGGAGCGAAATGAAATTTACCTCCAGAATTTACCTCGTACGGTTTATTCCCTAACCGTGTGGGCTCAGTGGAGTGTGCGAGGATGCACGGTAACGCGATGCGATTTAAGGAGGTTGGAGCACTTCGCGCTAGTGAAAGGTGTGCTACAAAATTTTGGAGTTGTTTATACAAAAATTTAGGTTTCTATTGACTATAGTGGATGGTTATTTGTATTACAGCAGATGACGTTAATCTGGAGAAACATTAATTGCAATGGATTTGCAAAAATACTGACTGGTCTGTGCTAGTTTTCAAAAAGGTACAGATTCGTTCAGTTTTTTCGAAGAGTAATCCGTGATTTTTGCTCGATTTTGATGTGTTATGGCTCATTGTCGTCCTCGCAAGATATGCTCTACAAATTCACCATCTAGATATTCGATAGTACTTTCCGTATAAAAATGACCGCCTTTTTTATTCATCGACGAAATTCTTTCATAAACAGCTGTCGTTGTTAAACGGAAAATACTATCAAATATCCAGAAAGTGAATTCATAGAGCACCTTTCAATGAAGAGGATGAACCGTAATACATCAAAATCAAGACAAAAATACGGATTGTTCTTTGAAAAACTGAACGAATATGTAATTTTTTCAAAAGTACCCAAGCCAGTTTATATTTTTTAAAGCGCTCTAAACTCCTTTAGGTGTGGTTAAAGATCAACATAACCCCGAAACATTCCTAACAAGTTTTTCTCCAAAACGGTTTTATAAAATCAAAAACGAATTGTGGAGCTCCTGCATCAACAACATACGCAGCAAACCCCATCATTAGTTTTTCATCTTATAAAACCGTTTCAGAAAAAAACCTATTCAAAATTTAGCGTCAATGTCTCTCGCACCGTCAATTGGGCGATGGAATTCCTACCATCCTTGTAATTAAGCCCACCCGCAAATAAATAACTAAACATATAAACAAGTAAACAAGTAAACAAGTAAACAAGTAAACAAATAAACAAATAAATACATAAATAATGTTACTCTGTCTCTCTCGCGTTCATACGTGTTTTGCTTCCCCTTAACGCGAGAATCCAGACTCTCGGCTGTGCGAAGTTGGCCACTTAGAAAGCGACTATTGAATGGGTAAGTGCCAGAGGCGCGGGGGGGGGGGGGGGGGGGGGGGGGGGGGGGGGGGGGGGGGGTATTAGGTATTGAATACAGAGTCGGAGGGCGCCGGTTGTCGCGTTCGCGGCGCGAAGGAGCCAGATGGGCAGGAGAGGTTAATTAATCGTGCCCCTTGGCACCGGTCCACCGTGGCGGTGCGCTGCGCCGATCTCCTCGCGCTACTCCGTAGCTGTACCAGAACGTACAGGGGGATGGCCCGATGTTCCACGTCCCGTTCCACCCGGCGGCAGTATGCACCGGTTGTGTAGATGCAGGGACGAGCAGTGATGCGGTCAAAGCGAAGGGGTGGGTTCTGACGCGTTAGTTTCGCCATCGCCCTCCTCCGCCTTCCCGAGCCGCCCTTGGCCACTGTTGTCCGCGTCCCTCCGCGTCGCCAGCCTCGGTCCACGCCTGTGCCGCCACCTTTACCCTGCGCTCTCGACTCCGTCACGCGGAATGGGGAAGGCAATTTTTTTTTTTCAGCGTTTTATCCCTTTAATGACAGTCCCGACGATACCGCAACGATTAGGGCAGGGGGTCGAGAGAGCGATGTTAATTATTCCTTTTGAGCGAAGCTTGTTCGGATTGTCTGCGGTGAGGCGACAGCGTCCCAGCGGTGAAACGTCGAACTTCGCGAGTGCGAATCGCCCTGCGCAATGTTTCGAGTGGAAGGCTACAATAAGAGCCACATGCAGGGCAAAGTACGAGGACTTTGCGACGTTGAAGCTCGAAAAATGAATGACGAAGTAATTTTTTGTATTTGGAAAAATAAATAACAATTTTATTCAATTTTGAAGCATAAAGGAAGCAAACGGGAAAATGATGTTCGATCTAGGGTAAACCGGCCAATGAATGGACAATTAAGCAGACGAAAAAGCCAGTGAACAGAGGTTTTTTATGCACGTGCTCTTACGGAAAGTGTCCATTCATTGGCCCTGTCCATTCATTGGCTGGTTTACCCAATTACCGGTTTTCCTGTGAAAATCGATCATTTTAAAATCCACTGCTGATTAGCCAGTTGTCCGTACTTCCGCGTCGCGATCCTCGGTCCCCGCCCGTGCCGCCACCTTTACCCTATGATCTCGACTCCATCACCCGGAATGGACGAGCCAATTAATCTTTTCGCGTTTTATCCTTTCAATGACAGTCCTGGCAATACCGCAATCATTAGGGCAGAGGGTCGAGAGAGCGATGTTAATTATTCCTTTTGAGTGAAGCTTGTTCGGCTTGTCTGCGGGGAGGGAGGCAGCGGCGCAATCCCGCGCGTCGGAGCGCTCCTAGCTGTGAAACGTCGAACTTCGTGAGTGCGAACCGCCCTATGAAATTTTCGAATTAAAGGCACCGAATGCCTCGTGCAGTGGAAACTACAAGGACTATCTGGAGTTGAAAATCGAACAATTAACTAAGAAATAATTGATTGCAATTTGAAAATACATAAATAAATGAATGAATAAAAATCTTGTTCAATTCGGAAGTAAAAAAGAAAAAATGAAGTTTGATCGATTTCCGATTTTCCGGTGAAAATCGATTGTTCGTGAATATAAAATCGACTGGTAAAAGCGGATTAACGGCTTATCGACCGTGCGAAGGAAGAATCGTTGTCGCAGTACGTAACCGCGATGTAGGAACGAATAAAGGTCGAGCAGCGCCGAACGACTGCACGGGGGACACGTTGATGTGTGCACACACATCGGGACGGAGGTGTGGGCAGAGGAGCGTTGCGCCACACGGGTAACCCTCGTGCCACGAGCGAGTAACCCGTAAAACATGAGTTAGCGAAGAGCCTCGCGGTGCAGCCAGTCGACGGTCGCGTTGTTTATTTCTCGGTTTAACCGTGGCCCACGCGAGCAACCACGTGAAAAAGGGACTCCCTGTATGACGTAGGTAGGCGAACCGCCGCGCGCTACAAAGGCCAGGCAGTCATGCGCGCCCCCGAAAGATCGCTGCCGGGAGAAAGAACAAAATGATTCTCTCTTTTGCATATTTCAAGAAAAAGACAAAAAGAAAAACATTGCAGAAAAATTACAACCACATAAAATTCAACTCCGCCACCCGGCGCAAACCAAGACGGAATGAGACAAATGTACACGAACGCGGCGAAAGTACCTTCTATAGAGAAGAGCGGGGGCAAGATGGGCCAGTCGGACAAAACGGAACAGTCCTGCAAAGTGCAATTTATCCATCATTCTCGTATGGGACAGATAATCCGGATGTATCGATGGGGCAAAATCGCACATCCACGAGTGATTGGAAAATTGCCTTTCGCTTACCCGTTTTGCCCCACCGTTCCATTTCGCCCCGCTCTCCCCTATATGCATCTGAAAAAAAAAAAATCCCGAAAGACCAAAGAGTGACGACCTCTCCCCGTCTCTCTTTTTCTCATTCCACCTTTTTTTTCCTCCCTTTATTTCGTTCTTATTTCACGTTTCTCTGTCCTCCATTTCTCTTTCTCCCTCCTGCTCGCCACTGCCATCCGGAGCTAGCGGCGTACGACTCTCGTCAAGCCACCGCATTATCCCACCCACCCTCCTCACACACCGGTATTGATTCCATCCCCCTCCCCCTTTGAACCCCCGGACCCTTCATGCCAGCCTCTGACTCTCTATCTCTCTCGCCCCCCCCCCCCCCTCTCCTCTCGGTAATGCCGCGAGAGAACAGGAGAGTCGGTGGACTCGTGGCCACTGTAGTATTAGTAGTAATAGTTATAGTAGTAGTGGCAGTCTCGTCGTCAGTTCGCCCAACCGGAGCTTCCAAGCCCGACCCTGTTTGTGTGATGAAATCCGTGAGTGTGTTCCCCGGTTTCACCCTGCAGGCTCTATAGACTCTCACCCTACCGCTGTAGCGTCTACGCGACTCTGCCTCCATCCACCCCCCCCCCCCTAGCCACCCCCCCCCCTCCCGCGGCGCCCCTTTCCAAAGCTACGATTTTCTCTCTTTCCCGCAGGCCATTTCTCTCGTGCATTCCTCCTTCCGTTGCCGCCTCTCTTTCCCTCACTTTGTCCCAAGTCCTTTGCCTCTTCTCGCTTACCCAGACACGAATACAGAGAGAGAGACACATTTTCTGTACATTATTCCCCGAAGAGTTTCTACGCTCTTCGTCCGCTTCCCATTCTCACCGGGAAAAAGAGCGTTTATTTTATGTTAACGAATCTTTTGGTGGATATGGCGGAATAAATACGAGTTTATTGTTGATACGTTTCATTTTTTTTTTTAGGATTTTTTTTATGTAGTATTGGTTCAATGGTTTGGTTTGGTCGATTATGTTTTATCTGGATGAAATAATTTTTTTTTTTTACAATTGATGAACATTCGTTATGACTGACGAAAGATTTGTTTTTAAGGGTGAAAGTTTGATGACCGATGAAAGATTTTTTAAAACTCTCCGTCAGACACACAAATTTTCTGTACATTATTCTCCGAACAGTTTCTCCCCTCTTCGTCCGTTTCACGTTCCCACTGGGCAAAAGGGCGTTTATTTAATGTTAACGAATCTTTTGTTGGATATGGCGGAATAAATACGAGTTTATTGCTGATACGTTTCATTTTTGTTGAGGATTTTTTTTTATGTCGGATTGGTTCAATGGTTTGGTTTGGTCGATTACGTTTTATCTGGATGAAATAATTTTTTTTTTTACAATTGATGAACATTCGTTATGACTGACGAAAGATTTTTTTTGAGGGTGAAAGATTGATGACCGATGAAAGATTTTTTTAAACTCTTCGTCAGACACAAATTTTCTGTATATTATTCTTCGAACAGTTTCTCCTCTCTTCGTCCGTTTCACGTTCCCACTGGGCAAAAGGGCGTTTATTTAATGTTAACGAATCTTTTGTTGGACACGGCGAAATGAATACTCATTTATAGTCAACAAATTTTTGTTTAAACGAATCAATTGTTTTACTCATCAACAAATGGTTCAACACTTTTGTTGTGTCAATTACATTTTAACTGGCTCAACCAAAATGTGTATATAAAAAATAGTTGATTGAAATTTTTTGTTTAACGTTAAACAAGCTCTTCACTCAGTGCTCACCTTGCGCCCTTTCTCGTCGAATATTCTCTCCTCACCCCCCGGCTGCAGTCGTCGAGGTACATATCTCTCTTGCCCCCTCCCTCCCCTTGTGAACTTCGCGTTTTCTCACTCAAGCGTTCGGCTACCGGTTACCTCTTGGCATTCCCGCTAAAACTCGTCCTCCTCATACCCCTCCATCCAGCTATAGACGCGGGCACAGGCCAGCAGCGAACCCCGCGCGCGCTACAGTCAAAGCTGTCTAGGGCCCCCTTCCCCCCCCCCCCCTTCCAGACCGCTCGAGTGGCTTAATAAATTACGCTAAATACCACCGGGCTCACGTAACTCTGTGCCGCCCGTCGGGGCTACCGCTGCACAGCTTCTACGTATCCTGTGCACACACACACACACACACGCGTGCAGAGGTCGAGTTTGTGTAGGGCATTATGGAATATTACACAGAGGAGCGCGGGAACCCCCTCGGCACGACGATGATACCCGAACGGCTTGTAGTTCGCTCGCGTGAACACACGTCTGTGCGTCATTGCGATATCGCTTCGATCTATACCTATGGGTACGACTACGTAGAGGCAGCGACTATGGACTCCAATATGTGCGCACCGTACTACAATATCCAGACGAATGGGCCGTCGAGGCTCGAACGCGAGGGTTCAAAAGATCGCACACGTACCGCAGATTTGTATATATATATATGTTTTTTTTTTTTTTTTTTACGTTCCCGAGTCTTTAACGAGCGATATGCAAAGCGCCCTGCGAAATTGATTACACTTGGCGGAATAACTTCTTGGAATGGATGTGTAGCGCGGATATGGAAATGAAAAGTAACACGTTTTCTTCTTTTTTTTTTGTGCGATTGTTAAGAGTTTAGGAGATTGTGGTTAGTTTAAAGATTGAATTACGTTTTTGGGCCAACTTAGAAAAATTAGGGCTGGAAGATTTGTTTCGTGAATAAAAATAGATAAGTTCGTTGGTAGGAGTAAAAATTGATTGAAATATTTTTCGAATGGAATTAATGTATCTGAACGGGAACGGTTTTTCTTTAGAGTCGAAGGAAGCTGAGAAGTCGAGTCGCAGGTCATTAGTTTGAATCAAGTTCGTTACAATTTTTGGTCCAACATGGAAAAATTAGATCTGCAAGATTTTTGGGGAATAAAAATAGATGGGTTTGTTGTGACGAATGAGAGATAATTGTAATATTCTTCGGATAGAATGAACTTATATAGACGGTATCGGTTTTTCTTTAGAATCGAAGGAAGCCGACAAGTCGAGGGGCAAGTGTTCGCTCTCGGTTCGGGAGAATTCGCGACTGGATGGAAAAAGCCAAGAGGGACTTATATAGCGTAAAGATTGAAGGCGGACTGCGAGGGGGAGAAACGATGCGAAACTCGGTGGAAGCTCAGCCGGATCCTCCCAGGACATCCGAGCTCAACTGTGCTCTCTTGATAGTACACTCTTCGTGTGCCTTCTCAGGATTCATCGCCCGACGTCTGACCCTCGGCGCGCGAGAACCCCGCCGGGGATAGAGAGGGAGGACTTGAATTATGCAAGGGTGCCCCGTGCAAGAAAAGTGAAGGTTCTCTCTCGCCTTCTCGATCCCTACTGGCGGCGGCTCGGAAAAAAGCTCGTGCCAGCCGCTGGCACATTTTTGCAATGTGCTTCGCACAATCGTCAATGGAATTCCGCGGGACTGAGAAGATAAGATGACCCAGCTTTCTCGGCAGATAATACAGAAGTTTTCACCCACAAATCGGTACATCATATTTCACATACAAAAATGAGGTGACATTCATTGATCGGTGTGTCGTTAAATTCAAAAAAGTTCGACTAATCGTAACGAGAATTAGTTTCAACTCAAAGTTTTATGTTGCATTTTTTGTGATGAATTTTCACCGTATATCATTATTGTACTTCAATTTAAAAAATGGTGTTAATGACTAAAAAAAATACTATTTTTTTAACTAAAAAATAGAATTGATTTTTTCGGTGGAAAAACAATTACTTTCTGAATTTCGAGCCTGCAGATTGAGAATGAAATATCTTTGCTGGTTTTTAAAATCCCAGTCGAGTCGAGCGCCGCTTCGATGTATTATAGAACAGCTGCGATAAAATCTTGTTTGAGAATATTTTTTTTTTATCGCTCAGTTCGAACGATTTCGACGTCAATATCGTTGTCGGACAGACACAGATGTTCCTCGACGGATTTTTTTTTTTTTTTTTTTTTAATGGCATCACGCTCAGATAGCTATTCCATTACCGTGGCTGAGTTATCATCCGTTATGCGGTGTTTGTGCAACAACCATTAGAGTTTCTCGTGTAGCCGTCCGTGAGTTTATACGACTGACCCATGGCCGAGAATATTGTACAACTGCACGCTCGTCGGTACGTTAACGAGATATAAACCTCGCGGGCGTGCGGGGTTCATGTACACGAGTGGCATGCGGACGGAGGGATACCCGAGCGTGGATATCGAACACCTACGCATATTGACAAATCGCCGAGCGAGCTCCCTCGCTCTGCCCCACCTCTCGCCGGTCCGAACGATTATTCGACTTTGTCGAGCGAGCGGCAAAACTAGTCGGGATTTTGCACCGAATATTTATTACAAAAATATGATATTGTTTAAATTTTTATCATTCTTTTTGCTTTCAAGTGACGAATATTTTGTACAAATAATTATAAATCAACAAAGTCGAATATTTATAATATTATAATTATAATAATATTAGTCGCAAAGTCAATTAGTTCATGGAAAGTCAGCAGCGACGATCGACAAAGAAATATAATTATAAATAATTATATCGCACTATTTATCGGTTATAAGCACTATCAGTTTTACCATTACATTTTTAAAATTTTTTATTTCAATGCATGAAAATTTTATCGGAAGTTCAATATTGCGACTTCATTGATTTAATTATTCTTTTTTTTTTTAGATATTAAAGAGTTAGTTGACCAGTACAGATTCATTTTATATCCGGTCGGTTTTGAGCAACTTCGCTCACGGAGCGCAGACTCGGGCATGACAACATTTGGGGGGACGGAGGATCGATGGGGCGCTCGGCAGAGTCAACCGGCGAGCCAGAAAGGCATGTATAACCGAGGAGAACAAGCTCCGGAGGGCTGTCGAGCGAGAGGATCGATAATCGAGAAACCGGAAGACGGCCGATATCGAAGATACCGTGACTAGTGATCCACCAGGAACGCGCTCGACGATAATAGAGGCTGCAGCGGCTGTCGGCTACATTACTGACCTTGAGGATCGATAGCGCGTCCGGGGATCCTGGCGATGGCGTAACGACCGATAATACGTATATTAGATGGATATATATTTATATATACATATATACACCTGTATATATGAAGGTAAAAGGTACAAGATACAACATCGTCGTAATCTACTTTTAGCCCAAAAGCGTAAATTAGGTACGACCGTGGCCTTGAAACATATGATTTTTTTATTTCCTTATTTTTCTCCGTAATTCGATGATCTACAAATAAATTCTCTCAAATACACTCCGCGAATAATTGAACGATTATTACGTTTCCCGGCGAGTTTTTTTTTTTTTCTACCGCATAATTACTAGATTGTGATGAGTGAAAAAAACGCATTTCAATGCAACGACCTCTGCACAGAATCGTGACGAACGATAATACGTATATTAAATACATATATCTATTCATATATATATACACATATGAAGGTAAAATGGGCAACATACGACATCGTCGTAAACTACTTTTAGCTCAAAAGTGTAAGTTACGTACGACCGTGGCCTTGAAATATACATCTTTTTTTATTCCCATATTCTTCTTCATAATTCGATGATTTATAAAGAAATTTTCAAATACACTCCGCGAATAATTGAACGATTATTACGTTTCCCAACGGGTTTCTCTTTCATTTTTTTTTCTCTGTCGCATAATTACTAGATCGCGATGAGTGACAAAACCACATTTCAATGCAACGTGCTCCGCACAGGATCGTCCGGTATGTCGTATACAAGTGGGATATCATCGGCTCGATTTCATAAGGACGTATCGGCTTTGCGCGAACACAGTCGCATGGAGCGACAAATCGACTACCCGACGTCGATCACCGGAGTCGCGGGGCTTCGTCGCTGCTGACCTCGAACGTCTATGAGAGTAATTATGGAACCGTCGGCACGCCAGCGACCGCTGCGTCTCGGAGCAACTGAAGCGCGGATCTCCCGCGAGCCTTGAGATGGAGGAAAAAAAATTTGCTTAAAAATGAAATAAAAATAAACTCCCGAACTAACACGACGACCACGTCGATGATATTCTTCGATCCCAACCCCCCTTTTTCTTCTACTTTTTTTCTTAACAACAAAATTAAAATCTGCAGAACTGTTAAATATGACCTTTTTTTTGTGTACGCTTTTTGCTGCGGAATTACGTCGACAATCTTGCGTCCACTATCGGTAAAGTACGATCTTCCGCGGACCTTGAAACGATGCACGGTTGATCGGGCGCCGCGACGCACTCGCGAGACTCGAGAGACTAACCTTACCGGCCTATAATCTAGCGGCACTGTAGCACGGACACACTCGGACCTACGAACAAATGTATGTGCTACGTGTCTCATATATGTATATATATATATATATATATATATATATATATACACACATACGCGGATTGACCGAGCTCAGATAGAAACGTGAACGGCGACGCAGACGATGCCTACGGAGTGTCGCAGTAATCTCTCGCGAGCAATACGAAATTGTCCGAAGCAGTATAGGAGGCGCCGATGTCAGGATAGAGAAAGATAGAAAAAAAATAACAAAATTAATAATTAAAACATAAAAATAGAATTAATAATAAAAAATAATAATTATAAGATAAAGTACTTGTTTCGGCAGTCCATATACCAAATATAATTATAAAATGAAAATAAGATAAATAATTAAAAAATAATAATAAAATTAATAATTAAAAAAAAATACAGTGAAAAAAAAATGGAGGAGAAATGTTTACGGAACGACTATAGGAGATAGACCGGCGAGTGTGGGAGAGGCACGTCGGAACGGAAGGGGGGGGGGGGAGGACAAATGGTCGAACGGAGACACGCGCCCGGATTACGTAACTGAGCACAGCGTATAATACGATCGAGCCGACCTACAAATCATGGGCTTCGCTTTCCGCTTAGCTGCGCTTTAAAGCTCCTCGACACGACCGAGCCCCGTGGATGATCGAAGCCAGACTATACCGTACGCCCTATTGCCGAAAGCTAATATCCAATAATAAACACGCAAACGATCAAATTCGGCGATATTGGCGACCCGATTATTTTATCGAATTAGTTCTACCTCGAGGAGGAAGCTTTATTATCGTGATATTTAATATATATATATATATATTTATATATATATATATATGTTTTAAAGGTTTTTGTGTTAACGTGTTCGGGATTTTCTGGAGCAACGCTAAGAGTTTATTTTTATTTGTAATTCATTAAATTGCGCTTTAAGAATACTCCATGTTTTTTACCAATTTTGTTATCGTGAGGAAATGTAGTTAACGTGATTTTTTATTTTTTATCTTTTTGACAACGTACTCGGAATTTTCCGAAGAAATTTTAAGATTGTCAATATTCAGGTAGTTTTTTTTTTTGTAATCGATGAAATCGCCTTTCAAAGATCCTTTGCGCATTTTTATCGACTTTTGCCTCTCGGACTTTGTTACTCTAACGACGATATTGACAGTCTGCCGGCTTAGATTGTTCGACATTTTTCCGCGGCCGCTTTTAAAATAGCGAGGAATAAATTTTTATATTATTTCACCTCCACATGCAAAACACGCCGTTCTGTTTACCCTTATGCAAGTCGGTCTCCTCTCCGAGTAAAAGTAAAAAATGTAAGGTGTTCATGTCAACGTATTTCGAATTTTCCGGAGTAATGTAAAAATTTTCAATATTCCGATTTTCATTTACGTAATCTTGCAATGGCGTTTTAAGAAACCTCTGCGAATTTTTTTTATTTTTCGGACTTTGTTACTCTAACGAGGATATTGAAGTCCGCGAAATGCACAAACACCCGAGACATTTTTCCGGTACCACTTTTGAAATAGCGAGGAAATATTTTTTTTTTGTTCACCTCCACATGCAAGACACGCCGTTCTGTTTACGATTATGCAAGTGCGTCGGTTGCATGCCTCTCGAACTAAGTCGACTCGGGGATAATAATACCGACGAATGAGCGGTTGAAGCTCCGTTCGGCATTGCGCCATGCGTGCATCATTGTAAATAGAGGTCCGTCGAGGACCGATTGAAGTCATAATTGTATTTCCTCGACTTTACTTTCCGCGTATCTCGTCGTCCTTTCGACACTATAACTAATTGTTCGCGGCTGTATCAAAACAACAACAAAAAATTAAATTAAATAAAAGATAAAAATTGTATTCGTATGAACGCTTTCTCGTGGCGAAGGCGCGTCGTGGGTCGCGGCGGGCGCGACTGATCTCTCTCACTCTCGAGGAGTGCGTGAACGCGCGCAGCTGGTGGTTCGCTTAATTAGGCTAATTGAGGACGCGAGATATCGCAGACATGCAAGATCCCGCTCGGTCTCTACGCGCGATACTCGAGATATTCACTGCGGCCCCGGCGGACGAACTCGCCGACTTTATCCCTCCCGCTAATCACGAATAATTCAATTATTAATCTTAACGCGAGTGATACCGCGACGAGAAGTGAAAGCACAAAGAACCACCGAGTTTGGAGAGGAAAAAGAAACGGAAAAAAGTTTCGCAACTCTGACGACCTGATTAAATTTTTATTATCCGCTTTTATACTCTTCTGCCATTCGTCAAAATTTACCGGCATTTTTTAATTTTTTAATACAATTGAATTTTATTTTATTCAAAGAGAGCAAGGGTAATTTAAAAGTTTGAAGAAACCATACATGGAAATAATAACACAATCTATCTACTTTTTTGCCATTCGTCAAAATTTATCGACATTCTTACATTTTTTAATTTTCTGATTCAATTTTATTTTATTTTATCAAACGCCTCCTCTCCGCCTCTTCAAGCCCAGCGCTTCCTGGAATTCGATTTCGATACATTAACTGCGATCCAATATTTTGCGCAGTTCGTAAACAAAATAATAATAAAAAAAAAATCTATCTAGTTAAATCAATAATTTTTTGAATAAATAACATTTTAAATTTTCTTGGCTTGGTCGATGATTTTGTGTTCGCGCAACTTCTTCATCGAAGCGATGAAATTTCAGCTGACCGAGCTGTCAAATGTACGTCCGACGATTAACAAAATCGGGAATGGGGATTAATAAGTGGCAAGTTCGTTTTTGTTGCCTCGGATGAACGGCGATGCACCAACCAGGAGGACGATGCAAGCGATTAAATTATTCAACGACTGCGTGACCTACTGGGAGACCGGAATAGCCGGGCGGTACGCGTGCGTCCGTTTACGTGTGCGCTGCTCGTGATTGCTGCGGCCACGCTCGCCGGATGTGGGAAGGGACGGTCAGAGAGAAAAGAGGGTTTAGCTCACGGGGGCCTTTCGAGTGCTTCGGACAACGACACACCGATATGTGCATTACGTGCGCTGCCCGCGCATGCGTGGACACACTTATACACATATACACATATACACATACATACATGGACATGTACGCGTACATACATAAACGTAGGGGAGAGCGGGGCAAAATGGGACAGTCGGGCAAAACTCAATTTTCCAGTAATTTTTTAGTGCTCCATTTGCCCCGACACATTCGGATAGTCCGAAGCGTTTTACCCCACTGGCCGGCCCAAAAATTATTGGAAAATTCCGTTTTGCCCGATTGCTCCGTTTTGGCTCACTATCCCATTTTGCCCCACTCTCCCCTATGTACATACATGGACATATATACATATATATATGTAAATGCGCTTTATATATTATTGAATGTACGCATATGTATACAGTATATATATATGCTCATATGCGAGCACACACTTCGGCGGTCGGTTTGGCTTGTAGAAACTCAGAGTGGGGGCCGACCACCACCTATTCCCAAGCGCACCGTCGTCCGCATGGACATTATAATAATACAATAATCATCCGCAAATTTATGTATGTATTTATGATTACACGTCACTCTCGCTATCGTACTCGTCAAACTAATGTACAGATAAAGCCCACATAGCGTTTTAGCCGTTCCAGTTCACGCGCCTCGCCAGTATGTTTGATATGTCAGGAAATATATATATATATATATTTCTTTGTGGCCTCGAACATTTATTGCGCGTTGACGTTCTTATCGCAGATCGCGTGATTTGGCAATTTTTTCTTATTTCTAGTCTCTCCCTCGTTTGCCCAGCCCGCGACTTTCGTTATCGCACGATCGAGGCACGAAAGCTCGCGAATTGCTATCGTGAAAAAAAGCGTTTAATAACGCTAAACACCAAGCGGGAGCGTGCGCTGAAACACCCGCGACAAAATACGTGAAAACGTGTACGAAAGAGAAGCCTGTTGAGTTTTTCGAGGGAAAGATAGAGAGGGTGACAAACGGGAGTTTTATAGAGCGAGAATTTACGGGGTTTCTGTTGACTATATAGCGCGCGCCGTTTCGGATACCGAGAAGGTCGATCCGAACGGGCGGGACGAAAAACTACTCATCCGCCAGTTTATTTCGAATATTTTATCAACCGATCAATCACAAAAGATCGATTGAACGAAATCGGCGAGCCTCGATTAGTTACCGAAAAATCGGCCGATCGACACCGAAAGTTTCGACTCGTGCCGGCGTTTAATCGACGACGGCTCATCGTCGGGAACGCTGCGTTCGTTAAATCCTCCCCGGTTGGTTTTGCACCCGCTCGACGGGCGCGTCGATATCCGGTCTTCGGGGCGAAACTTTTTTGTCCCGATCGCCCGGACTACGGTGAAACTTTGCGGACAGTTGACCCAGCTAGTGGCAGAGCCTCGATTCTCCGCACCCTCGGCAGTTACCGAACGATAAATCTCGAGGGCCCATCTCCCCCTCTGCAAGAGGCAAGAAACGTCGCCGGGTAGGTTCACTCTCGACGGCGGTTGGTGTCCTTACGAGAGATCCGAGGTCCGAGAGCCTGTGGGACGTTCTTAGCGTCGCGCGCATGCACAGACGCGCGCACGCACCCTCCGAGTCAAAGAAACGGACTCGGAAGACCTAAAGTAGGCCTTCACGCCACTCAACCGCCTTCGCCGACCCTCTTCTCGGACACTCATCCTCGAGGAATCCTCGTACAACCTTACACCAACCGCATGTGGGCCAAACTCTGACGCACTCGCGCGTCGATAAAAATGGCACCGGGAAAATAAAGCTCAAACGAATCGAAATTTTAAGAACAAAAAATATGCAAGCGCGACAGAGGGACGGTGTGAGGACACCGTGTAAGGAAGGTGCAGGGCATCGGGAAAATAAAGCTAAAAGGAATTTGAAATTTTTCGAAAAATTTGAAAAAGATAAAAACGCGAGAGAGGGAAGGTGTAAGGACACAAGCAGATTGAGTTCACTTTTAAGAACGTTGTGAATTTAGTGTACCGAACTGGAAGTTTTTATCCAAAAACTGGTACATTAAATTTAATGTACAATTGTGATAAACAAAAATAATGCACTTTTATAATTAAATGAAAGTAAACAATTAGAATTAAAGTACTTTTATAGTAAAATGAAACTAAATTATTAAAAGTAAAGTGTTTCTAAAGGTTCTTAATAGTTTTAAAGTTGACTATCCGGAAATTTTTCATCACAATTGTACATGCAACTTAATATACCAGTTTGTGCATAAAAACTTGCAGTACCGGTACATTAAATTTCACACTAACTTTTTTTTTCAGTTTAAAGGAAGAAGCAGACTCGGTCTGTACGAGCCGGAAAACTTCGAGGAATCCCGGAACAACATTACACTGGCCGGATATGGGCCAAGCTTGGCGCACTCGCGTGTCAATAAAAAAAATGGCACCCGGAAAATAAAACTAAAACGAATTGAAATAAAAAATAAATAATGAAATATACAAAACGTGAGAGAGGGAAGGTGAGTGGGGACCAGCCGATTGTCGACGATGAAAAGGATCATAATAATGATCATAAAGGAGACACTCTCGGTCCGTTTTACGAGGAATAAAACGCAAATGGTATTATCGGGTGGGGAGAGACGAGAGGCGCTCGCGTATTCAGCGAATGTCGGACCAAGATACGATCTGTCGATACGATCGCGACAGAAGCTCTCTCTCTCTCTCGTGGGTTTGTGGATAGTGCATCGGTTTAGCTGTATATTTCCATTTTTTTTTCTTTTTCTTTTTTTATAGGATTGTTGCGCAAGGATTGTGTGTCTGAAGCCGGGTGAAAATTCGATCACCGATGTTTTCGCGACCTTGCGTCTCGACACGCTTTCTCGAATTATCGATGAAATGTTTAGGCGCGAAATTGACTCGCCTGCTACTATTCGATTATAGATATTCGATGTGCCGCATTGACTCTTCGAAACACGTTATTATGTGCGAAATCTTTTTCCAGTTAAAATAAAAAAATCAAATTTCATGGAATGGAAGAAAGTTGAGAATAAAAAATTATTAGCTTAAGTATTAATTATTAGTTATCAGCTTAAGTACTTCAAGCTTCGAGTATAGCGTGTAATAAAAATGTACCAAAGTTTCATCGCAGCAATAAGATATAGTGTTTTGACTCTCCAAGTACGGAGACTCTTTACCGTCGAAAAATAATAATTAGGCTCAACTCCACGATGCTTTTTCTGGATCAACATTTTCGATAAATATAACGCCCGAATAATTTACTTCCATTAATTTTCAACACCAAAATAATAAAAAAAATTAAATCATTAACAATAATAATAGAAGAGCTTGTCCTGTATATACACAAAGTAAATAAATAATAATCGTGACCATTCTTCAGACCATGGATTACTGTTCATCAATTTTTTAAATTTATAAGTGCGACTATCTTCGGTCACGCGATTTACGCTTAAGTCTGCTTCAAAGGCTTGAACGGCACTCGTTTACACGATAATTGGATTGAGGGATCGTTGGTCCAAGAGCCAGAAGGGCGTATCAGTCATGTTTGCAAGCGCGGAAGATGCTACCAGGAGCCTTGAATTACCGATGTATTGCGTGTGTTTGTGTGCGTGATAATGTAACGAAATTTGAGACTCACCCTGACTGGGGCACGGGGAAACAGGGAGGCGGCAGCGGACGCGTGGGGATTCACGTGATGATGGTGGCCGTGATTGTGATGGCCGTGATGATGATGGCCGTGGCGGGTGTCCGGGCCGCCCCCCGCTGCCGCCTGTTCTGCCTGGACCGACATCGCCGCGCGGGCCTGACGTTCCCGCTCTCGAAGCCGGTCCCGGTCCACGCTGCAAAAAATTAAAAATCAAAATTAAACAATTATTTTAAAAATTTAAATAACTCAATTGAAACTATTGAAATTAAATGCACGGAGTGAGTTACGAATTAAAAAGCGATGCGAATATGAAACACGCTGCTGTATGCAATATTTCGTCAGAACTCACGACGAAATTTTTTCGTTGCTCGACAAACAGCCAATATATCGCTACAAATATATTAAAGGTTACGGCAGTTGAAAAAAAATAATCATCCTCATGAGACTTTTGTATTTCTAATTTCATTAAGAAATAAAAATAAATAAGTAAAACGGAAATTAATTTTTTATTGTAAAAGGAAGGAAATTGATGTTATCCGAGTGAGCGTCAATTTCCTTCGGAGGCAAAAAGAAAAAAAAAAAAAAACAATTTATTTTTATTTCCTGTCCCTAATTTTTGCAAGCTGTGAGTAACATCCGTTCGGGATATTAAATTTGCTATTTGCCCCTGAGGAAGAGGGTAGGTCGGGAAACCCCCGAAAACGAGATACCATAAGCCGACTCGTAAATAGCCGAGAAACGCCCGTGTAAAAAGTGTCGCCGGTTAATATACGACTGCTGGATCGCTCGAGAAAGTGTGAGGCGACGTGGTTAACACTGACGGGAACGAAGGAGCGCGTCACCGGCGAGCTCTTAGCAGCCGCGAAGCAACAGTGGCAGCGGCAGCAGCCTCGACACTGACACACTGACACCGTTCGATCGTTCGCAACGCGACAAGCTCGACTCCGTACTGCGTGATGTCGATGATTCGAAAAAGATCGAGAGACCGAGATCGCAGAGTGAAGAATCAACTGGTCGCGGATAAAAAGAAAAAAAAAAAACATAACGAAGTCCGGAATATCGATGAATCGTAGAGGAGCCGCGCATTGACCGGCCCCTCACTCGGTCTTTAAGTCTCAAGCCGTTTGCCATTGCTCGAGAAAGAAAGAATTTAAAAAAGAAGAAAATAAAGCCAATAAAACGTCGACGATTCCTTTGAGGTTTACGCAATCTTATTTTCCCCACCCCGATGGATTTGAGAGACCGTAAATATGTACACTGCACTGTAAAAAAAAAATGTGAATTTAATGTACCGGACTGGAAGCTTTTATGCAAAAACTTGTACGCTTCATGATACATATAAATTTACTGTATAATTGGCATGAAAATTTATGGGCTTTTGGAGTGAAATTAAAGTAAATTATTGAGTGTAAAGTATTTCTAATGTTTTTAATATGCTGTGGGTTCATTTTTTATCACAATTATACATGAAATTTTATATACCAGTTTATGCATAAAAACTTCCTGTACTTAAATTAACCTAAATCGTAAGAAATTAAATTTCATACGAATTTTTTTTACCGCGTGAAAAAAATTCGTATGAAATTTAACGAACTGGTGCTGGAAGTTTTGCCGAATAAACTGTAATACTTTTTTTTTAATTAAATAATTTACTTTAAATTCGCTATAAAAGTACTTCGACTCCAATAATTCAGTGTAGTCTATTAATTTATATGAAAATTGTACATCAAATTTAATGTACCAGTTTTCGCATAAAAACTTTCAATCCGAAACATTAAATTTACAATTTTTTTTAACAGTGTATAAGTTGCAAAAACTTTTAACCTTCACTCCAATAGTTTATTAATTTTGTTCTCACAATCTTGATCCCTTGAAACACCAATGTCACAAAAGCTCGAAGATTATATATATATGAACAATAATTTATGAACGACGAAAGTGCATGTCGGTCAGAAAAAAAAAAAAAAAAAATCACGCGCTAGGAATAATTACAGCGATGTCAAGAGTTGTAGATGATTGCCGGCGATCGACGACACGTGTAAAATTTTTTCTCGTTACCGTTTCCGAGCGGCCGGCTAATATGCGTTGTGCTTGCGGTTATCGTTAGAGCTCGCGAGGTACGAGTTGTAAAAATGGGCGAAAGAAGTAACGCGTTATCATGTCCGGACAGGAAGGCGAAGCACGTGGGACAAGGTCGCAGCCGGACAGTGTGACGATCGGAAAAACTGGTCGCTTAAGCGGCACGCACGGGCCCGAACGCTAATTGAAAAAGTTGGCCGGTATTATCGTCCATTGAACACGGGCAACAAGTGTTACGTCCGCAGTTAAATATCTCACTCCGGGTGGCTATTTTTGCATCCTCGAGATCCTTATTGTCATTCACCGTTTTACAGAAAAGAAACAAACAAGAGAAGACCAAAAGATCTAAGAAATATTATTCCAGAAAATCAAACAATCAAAACAAGATCAAAAGATCTAAGAGATATTGGTGCAAAAAATTAAACAATCAAAACAAGGTCAAAAGATCTAAGAGATATTGTTGCAGAAAAATTAAACACACAAGACAAGATCAAAAGATCTACGCAATGTTGTTGCAGAAAATCAAACAAACAAGAGAGGATCAAAAGATCTACTCAATATTTTTGTAAAAAATCAAACGAACAAAAGAGGATTGAAAGAGCTAAGAAATATCGTTGTTCAAAAACAAACAAACGAAAAAGGATAAAAAAATCTAAGAAATAATGTTGCAGAAAATCGAACATACAAGAGATGATCAAAAGATCTACGTAATATTGCTGCAGAATATTCGATAATATATTAATAAAGATAACAATTGTGCGATCAAGTATTTAAAAAATTATTAACATGCCTGCGACTTTGCCGCAAAATAAGACCATCACAGTCTACCGTAAAACAGTTGGTGCAAGCGCCGTTTCCGCAGGAGTAAGGCATTACTATTATTATCCCGTGATTCATGTACTCGGGAAAGTTCAAAGCTTGAAGTTTAAAGTGTAACCGGAAAGTTATATAAAACTGCAACCGAGAAATATCCTTTGAGAGGATTATTTTTGTGTGCGGAGGTAAAATGTGAACACCCCTCAGTGTATACGGGAATTTATTACGGCACGGCGAGCCCGAAAAAAAAATCTCCGACCCAAAAAAAAAATCTTCCTCAAATAATTCTGAAAAAAATAAAAGTAAAAAAAAAACGTGAAATTCAACGTTTGCGAAGAAAGGAAAATTCTCAGCATCCGACGGACTAGTCGACTTCTCCTAACTCTCCAAACTCGACCGCAGCAAACAGCCTCGCTGCGCAAATCCATCTCCTCGATATTCAAGAAATCTCCTCCCGACCGCAGACGCGCTCGCCAAGTTCATGGATTCTGCGACAACCGACCCGCTTGACTCTTACTATTTATACCGGGTGACATTTTTTAAAATATGTCTATATATGTATATATATATATATATATACATATAATAGATAAAAGCACAGCCGAGAGGTTGGGATCGTATCTCGCGTTTATCGGTACGGTACGAGAGTTCCCGAGCGTATTGCAGTTCACGGGTGTCTCGGTACGTTCGTGAGCGGCGTTCGGGCGCACCGGTCAGTTGTATTTATAGAGTACAGAGAGTTAGAGAATGAAGCGTGTGCGGGAGAGTGTGTGAGGGAGGGCGGTGCGACCGGTGAGGGAATGAAAAATTCGACGAGCGATATATATATACGTATACGATCGGCGGTGGACGCGACGAGGGTACATAAGCGAGTACATATACGGGGGGGGGGGGGGGGGGGAGGTAGTGCTCCACATAAATAACGGTTTAACGCTGCTTGTCGATAAAACTCACGTGAATTTCCAGCGGGCACGCAAACCCCTTCTATCTATCGGTGCAGCCGAGCGAGCCGCGCTCTCGCGCGTGTTACCGACCGTCGGTAAAAACTCACACGGAGAGAAAAATAAAGAGCGCGGAGAGACTGCACGGGCGAGTTCAATCAGCTTATTACGTACGGCCGGTGATATACGCCGTTAATGCAACTCTAATAAATTACGTCGCTCCTCCGGGACGAGAAGGATGTATGTGTATATATGTATATATACATATATATATACATGCGGTATTGCCTACCATTTCGACCTGGGTCTGAACCTTAGATCTTGGATCGGGTCCGCGATTTGTTATATGACTAAACTAACTCTCAAAAGCACTCAGATTTTTTAAAGTATTTACAATTATTTATGATTTAAAAAATGGGCTTATTGATCGCCATAATTTATAAATCTGAAAAACCGTGTGTCATATATTTTTAAATTTAAGATTTGTGATTTCAATTTTTTTTCGAATAAAAAATTAGAAAGACATAATCAGTCGATTATTATCGCTCGACCATTTTTAATATGCAGCACCGCATTTTTCAGAATCTGTTCAGATTTTTCCGGAGAATTCTTTTAATTTAAACATTTTTATAATGCCGCTTATACATCAAAATTTAAGATATGAATTAACGGAAACTAGGCTAGGGATATGACTAATCACTAATGACGGTGGTAACACCGTTTAGGAAAACAATGTATCGGCGGTGGGACGGAGAATAGAAATTGGAATAGGCGTGAGACATGGCGCGGATAATCGTATACGCCGCCGGTATCGAATATACACGTGGAAACGCGCGTTCAACGTTGTACGTTGAATACGTTAACACCCGACTTGGGTTCGATCCACATACGTTATTCATCGGTTGTGTATTCTCACGGATGAATATGGAAATTTCATCTTCATCGCGTCTACCGGCGTCAGCCTCCGTCAACAGGTTTTCGGAGCGCGATAAACATTCGCCGAACGGCGATACTTCGTTATAGATGTATCAAGCCCGGCTGACGATGCTTACAACAACATTATTATTTTTATTCTTCATAAATATTCATATTATATTTCAGAAATATTTTTCGTGAAAAATAAATGAATTAAAAAAAAAAAACGCTGTTCGGTACTTGACGGCACGGATAGGAAACGTATCGAGCCCCGTGCGTGTACTCGAGCGTGCGCGCGCAGCTCGAGCGCGCTGCGAGCCCGATGTGTAATTCGAGCTTCATGCAAGTCTCTTTGCATCGCGGACTCGACGGAGTTTCCCTTTGAGAACCGAGCATTCCCCTGTACTCGTAGTTTGTTATCCGCGCATCTGCGCCTCTCATTCCGGCCGAGCGAGCTCAACCGGCGCCGACGTTGTACACACTCCGCGACTCCCCCGGCCGCGCCGCGTTCGCGACTCGCATATCAAGGAGCCGCGAGCTTCGAATCGCCCGAACGGCGAGAAGCCGCGAGCAACCGTGTGGCCGACTTTGTCGGACCGAGCGGGAGTCTCGAAAAAATTGACAGGAATGAAAGGCAAAAAAAAAAAAATAAACACATAAAAGTATAAATTAAATGACTATGCTTAGCAAATCTGGAATATTGGAAACACTGCTTTTCACACCGATTAAATATCGAGTGTAAATACACGTGACTGGGTAAATTGGTATAATAAAAATTGAGTTAAAAAATACAAGTTGAACATAAAGCTAACGCGTACAAAAAAACTTTCGATGTTGGATAATGTTTCCTTGTTAATGTCGACCTTTGGAAATAGACCCCAATGTTTCTTGTCCGCAAATGTCCAAGATTCTTGTTTCTTGTGCCATAAAAATGTGTCCGTTTCCCAGAAATGTCTCCTAATTTTACAAATTATTTTTGGTAAAATCAACGAGAAAATAATTGTCGACGTTCGCGGTCAAAAAGGCAAAGGTATAAGATCAACCCTAATAAATATGCACCTATTATGTTAACTTTCAATTTAATCCTAATTTTTATTTTACGTCGTCTACTGCTCGCCCTGATCATCAATTAATCATCATTAATCACTTGTAATTGGGCATTGCCCGTTTATCATTAAATAAATAAATAGGTACATAAATAAATGAATAAATTTAAAAGTTTGTTGAATGTCCAAATTTCTTTTGTTTTTGCTTCCCTCTCCATAAGATGTTTACATTGAGGGAGGGTGTTCAAGTAAAATTATATATCTATAGGTCGTAGGATTTAGTCCGATCGATATCTACGGTGTCGAATTGCATTGGTATTCGCGAATATATATATATATATATATATATATATATATATATATATATATATATATACGGATATCTGCTTATCACACCTCACCAGTATAAGTCTACTTGCGCACTGGAGTGGGCATTTATCCACAGATATGTATCTAATACCTGATTGAGGTATATAACCGTGGGGTTCCCCGCCGAGGTGTTTACCTGGGCTTAACGCAGCACAGCAGCAGTGCAGGCTTTCGAGGCGTGGTTGCTGATACGGATATTAGCGATATTACACGTGATCCGCGTGACACGCAAACAGTGATTCGATCGAGCATACTGCCCATGCCTACTTCCGCATCTATGCTTCGTGGCAGATGGAACACGTGATGGAGAAAAAAAAATTAAACGTGTAAATAATGTTAAATGTTAGACGCACAGTCGGTACGAGCCGCAACGATCGGCCAGTTACGATAGCTCAGTCTTTGATTTTTTTAAATCTCGACGGACTTAATAATATATATATATAGTATTTCTTTATCTAAGTTTTTTCTATTTTACAAGTATTACACACAGACAGTCGGTACGAGAAAAAACGATAGTCCAGTTGGCTGTGTATTTTTAAAAAATCTCGACTCTCGTTAATAACAAATGTTATTTCGTTATTTAATGCCATTTTTAAAAAATTACAAATATTACAAACACACGGTCGGTACGCAACGATCGGCGAGTTTATGAGCTCAAAGTCCGTTTTTTAAAAACATCGACTGTCTTTAAAAAATCGTAAAAGGAAAGAAAAAGAACTTTTTTTCTTTTTTTTTTTTGCGCTAATGCGATTATATCAAAGGGTGCGAAAAGTTCGCGGACCCGACAAGATCAAGGCTGAGCTGCGGAGTAGAAATTCGAGGCGAGTTTAAACGCCGAAGAAAAATTATTCCCCTCGAGAGCGGCGAGTTTTTAAAAGGAAGGAAACCGAGCTATCTCGAACACGCGCCGACAAACGATGTCGTTCGCGCTTTGGGTAGTTGCGTAATCGCCGTCGGCTCCCGGTGAAACAGCGCGGAATGCGCGCGGATAGAGGAAGAACGGGGAGGAAATAACGCGGTAATGTCGTTGAAACGGCGAAGATTTATGTATATAGGGGAGGATGGAGGATTTTTGTGCGAAACGACTCGAAGTCGATTCGAAGCGCAGGAGACACGAGTCGCGAGACCGGGCTGAACATAAAGACGGAGGTAAACAATGTTGGAATGTATGTAAAAAAAAACAATAATAAAAAAACCCGAGGCCGGAGCTCCGCGACTTTAAACGATTCGACTCCGCGAAGAAAAATATCAACAAGTTACAATCATCAATCACGTGAGTTTTTACGAGCCTGAAGATATCTGCATGACATCAAGTTTCATCTTTGGCCAGTCTCTATCAGTGCAACGATAATCAATTGTTCACTTATATAATTTTAATCTCCAAGTGAACTTCCTCGAGCAAAGTTTGTACAATGCAAAATACAACCATTATAACTTGATGAAATTTGGGCACATGCTGATATCTTCAGGGTCATGATTTTTTTTTTTTTAATTCGAATTTACAGTCGACTGCCCGAACGGACGAGACTGACGTCAAGCGGAACTTCTGTCTGCCCCTTTTTATTTGTCTCTTATCCGTGTAGACTCGGCCATATCGCGCGTGCTTACTGATAAGGTGAAACGTGCTTTATCGCTCGAACGATAGAAACAATCGGTCTCTTTCAATAATACGACGAGCTATCGCCATTTGTGCTTGCAACCGGGTCAACGGGAAATATTATCGTAAATTGAGACTTACGAAATGGATTTCCGTTTTCTTATTTTTGTTTATCAATCAAGCAGCATCGGCGCGCTGGAGAACGTTTCGTAAATGGTACACCGAGAACCGATGATAATCGACAGAGATAAAAAAAAAATTCGTAATTACACATTTTTGTTTTTAAACGATGTCGTTGAATTTCCTGACTGCAAAAAAACCGTGAAACGATAATAATAACCGAGAAAAAAAATTCTGCAATTACAAATTTTCGCCGTTAAATGATGTCATTAAATTTCCCCGAAGTAGAAAAAAAGTAACCTCAAGTTTCGACTCGCCGATAATCGAGTCGCTCGTGTGTGATCACGTGGAAAAAAAGGGAACCGCCGGTAATCACCGAGAAAAAAATTCTTCAAATTTTGAATTCTCGGTGAAAATCGAGTCGATCGTGTTTGATCACGTGACCACAAAAAAGGTTAACGATTTAAATCACCAAGAGAAAAAAATAATTACAATTTTTGATGGTCATTAAGTTTCCTTGAATTAGAAAAAAAGTAGTCTCGACTTTCGACTCTTTCGGTGATAATCGAGTCGATCATGTGATCCACGTGACCCCCAAAATACCCGAGAAACTATGATAATCGCCAAGAAGAAAAATTCGCTAATTACATATTATCGTCTTTAAGTGATGTCATTAAATTTCCTCGAATTAGAAGGGAAAAAAAAGTATCCTAAAGTTTCGACTCTCTGGTGATAGTCGAGGCAACCGTGTGATCACGCGACCGCAAAAAAAGAAAAAAGACAAAATCGAGCACGTTACACACAGTATGCCGGGGAGAGCTGACGGAGGATCGCTCACCGGGTGTTCAGGAGTGCGGCGCGCGGCGCGCCGCTTCCAAATATAATTCTGACGTCGGTCGGGTTGTCGATGCTGTTGCTGTTGCTGTCTCGATGTCGCTGCCGGGACGACGACGACGTATCACCATTAGCAGCTTCGCGTCAGCTGAATACGTTCGGCGCAATATCATGCTTTATTTTCCCCTCGCGCTAATCACACGGGCGAAAGAAAAAACAACTTCTCGCCCGTCGATCTCCCGCAGAGTTCGTTTCACCTTTTTATCTTCCTCCGAGAAAAATAACGAGGTAAAGGTTGGGAGAAAAGAAAAAGAAACCGGAGATTAACCGATGAGAGTCGTCGTTATCAACGAAGAGCGAGCAATAGGATCAAACACCCACGCACCTCACTGTACAAGCGCACACACAAGGTATATAATATACGACGCGGCCTCGAGGAAGCGGCTAATCCAGTGTGCGCGCCCCTCTCGGCCCTCCCCACTCGGTCGTTACACGCGTTCGAAGAAAAAAAAAAATAACCAAGCCGACGAAACTCTGTATCCGCGCTTTTCCGTTCGCTCATCGCCGTCGCACCGCTCGGCCTAATCGCCTCGCCATTGCCGAGCGGATAGTACGAAGCACACTCGATGCACTAGTATTTAAAAAAAATCAAGTTGCAAAAACGAGCGTCGAGCGAAAAAAACTTGTCGAGAGTTTCTCAACGCGAACGACGCGGCGAGACTTTCTCGAAAAATTTCGCGGACCACCAGTCGGGAATACCCCGGTTTGTCACGCACCGGATATATCCGAGCGACACGCACGCATCTCCCGTTCCTGTTAAAGATTACGATTATTTCTTTCGAAAGGACATAAGATTTTTTTAAGTTAATTCGTTTTTGTTTCTTTATCTAAAGCATTTTTTTCCACTGCGATGAATTTACGCTCGGAAGGAGAGAGAGAGCTCGTAGAATCGTGAATTCGAGATTGGCTCTTTCCGTCCCGTGTGCACGGAAAGGTCACCTCTGCGCCGTACACAGAGCGGAGGGAGCTACGGTCCGACACTCGCGCGCGCCCACCGACCAACACCGGATCGGGCCGATGCTCTTCGACTGTTGTTGAATCTCCGTTCGAAGCGGGGAAACGTAAAAATGAAAAACGAAGAATATTATTATAACGAAACGCGAGTGAGGCGAGGTTAACAGTTTCCGAGAGCGAAGGCGCTTCGACGATGAGAAGCGGGAAAAACACACTCAGCCGGGCCGTATCGCGTACAAAGTGTGATACGTCACTGGACTCGTGACAGTGGCGCGTCCCTGCGTCGAACAATTGCGTCAAACCGTTTGATAGATCATTCACGATCGGCGAGCGTTATTGCGTAGTTTTATCCTCTGATGCACACAAACACATATTCATATGTATATGTATATACACAAGTACAAATTCCCGATCGTTATGAATTTTGAGATCGGTCGAAAAAAAAAAAAAACACTCGACGATTTAAAACAAACAAATGGCCGAGGCGGTCGCACTGGCACGGGGAATCGACGTCGTTCGCGGCGGATCGTGTCCTCGTTCGGAGACCACCGAGGAGATTATCGGACTCACTAATTCCGTGTAAAATTCACAGACAGAAACAAAAAAAATCTAAAAAAATTTCGTCACACACGCGCGACCAATATTTGTCGAGGAAAAATAATACGATAACAATTGTAACGAGAACGAGAGGCAAAAAACCACCGTGCGAGTGAGAGAGAAACGAGCGAAGGATGCCTCAGCGTTTCGCGCGGAGACGCAACGAGGCAGATTAGAGCTCGAGAGAAACTGGCACTTTCCGGTCGTGACTGAACAACGCACACGGGTACACTGATACGGGAGAGAACGACGGAGATGGAGAGAGACCGCGCTGAGCGAGATAGCGACGGAGAAAGAGAGAGAGGAGACCGAGCGATGTCGGGGGCTAAGCGATGCGGCGAGAGGGAGACGGAGAGAGCGAAAGAGAGAGAGAAGGCCGAAGGAGCGGACGAGCGGGAGCGAGAGAGACGAAAATGTGCGAAGCTGCGGCCGAGGGAGAGAGATGAAAATATGCGAAGGAGCGAGCGAGAGAGAGATGAAAATACACGAAGGAGCGAGCGAGCGCTAGTGGGAAAGAGAGACGGTGAATACGGAGATACCGGAGGGGGAGGGGGGGGAAGAGTACGAAGGTGGGAGCGTGACGTTGCGCGCGCGGTGGGAGGGGATAAGAACAGGAGCGCGGGCGAGAGACGAGACGAGTAGATATACATATATATTGTGTATATATATATATATATGCACATATACATTCTATATGGGAAATTCGCACACGAGCCACCAGCAGCAGCAGCAGCCGGCTCGCGCGCACGTTCATCCTTTTGCCGCAAAAGCTCGCGACTCTCCGGTACGAACGAGCGAAGTCGCGACTGCCGAGAAATAGCGAGACGGAGAAAACGATGGGGAATAACGGAGGTGAGAGAGAGGGAGGGAGGGAAAGAGAATTTGTGGAAGAGATTGGAGTGTAAGAGAGAGGAGATGAAAAAGGTAAAACGAAGACGAGCTCTAGACACGGTGAGGGCGGTCGGAGAGAGGGGGGAGCGCGGTACGGCGGGGGCGGCAGGAGCAGCCGACGCGCGAGCCGACCGAGTGAGACGGAGAGAGACGGGTAAGTGGCGCGGTGGGGGGATTATCAAAATGGCCGCTCGATCGTCACGCCGCCTCGCGCGGAAAGCGTGGATCGGGCCGCGCACGTAGATGACGGCGACGACAACGGATGGGTATTGGGATACGCGTGTGTGTGTGTGTGTGTGTTCTTGTTTGCGTATATGCACGTAATACGTGCGAATACCGACGTAGTACGCGCATCGCTCGCTGCCGATGGAGAACGCGCATGTTACGCGCGGCTAAAACATTCGAGAATTCGAGACAGACGGAGAGAACGTTATTCTCGTCTTGATGTTATGATGATGGTTTCGATACGAGACTCGCGGACGAGGGGGGGGGGGGGGGGAGATCTTTGAGATTTGATAACTACGCTGTTACGTATCGATCATTTGGGATTCATGAGTCGGTTAATATTCATTGGGAGAACTCGGGGCTTCGAGAAGTCTGGCTAATTAATTTGTACTGGGAGATTGAGTTAATCCCTGAAGGACGAGGGAGGGAGGAGGGGTGAGTTTGTAAATAAACCGAATGTACCAGCAGACAGAAGTCCCGTAATTGCGACGCTGGTAACATTGTTTTTGGACGGATTAAACGGGTTTGACTGATAACAGGGTTGCTCGAAACTGCTCGAGCAGTTATCAAAGCATATCGTCGCTGCGGATCAAATTCAAGCGGCATTCGACACACAGTATTTTTTTTACTCGTTGATTTTTTGGCAAATTATGTCTACGGAGATGCATTCATGAATATTCAGAGTTTGTATGATAATTTCTTTTCTGATATCTTAAGGGTTGTTTCTTTTTTTTAATAGGGTCAATCCATCGTGACTTCGGCTGGCCTAAATTTCAATTTTTTTTTTTCCCCTGCCCCGATTGGCTCGAACTGTTCGGCAGTTATTGAACCGTATCGGCGCTGCGGATCAAACTGACCCGGCATTCGACACACATTATTATTTTATTAACACGTCAATTATTATTTATAAAATTATAATTACGGAGACAAATTCTTGAATCTTCAACGTTGGTATGATAATTTTTTTGCTGAAATCTGATGATTTTTTTATCAGAGGAATTTATGTTTGATTCAAAAGAGGGTCAATGTGATCCAGCGTGACCACGGCTGGTGTAAATTTCAATTTTTTGTCCCGTGCCCAACCGATGCGACTGTTGTCCGGATGACAGGAGACCGGAGCACCAGAAACGCAATTGACTGATGACAGGGTTGCTCGCACTGTTCGAACAGTTATTAAACACGCATTATTGATTTTTTTTAACACACATTATTGATTTTTTTTAACACGTCGTTTTTTAACACGTCGTTTTTGACGCACATTATAGATTTTTTTTAACACGTCGTTCAACCTTTGTCGAATTATAACTGTGGAGACACATTCATGTATGTCCAAAGTTTTTATGATAATTTTGTTGCTGAAATTTGCCGAATTTTTTTTTATTAAAAATAGGGTCAATGCGATCCAGTGTAACTTTGGCTGGCTTAAATTACACATTCTTTTCCGTCTCCCAATCGATGCTACTATAATGACAAAAGTCGGGAGTACGAGAAGCGCAATACTGGTCCGTCTCCATAAACGGCATCTTAACGCAAGCCCCCAGCAAACTCAAATCAAAATTTAACCTCGGAAAAAAAAGAAAAAAGAACTCGACCCACCAGCCATCGTCCTCGATCGTCATCGATCCGTCTGCGCCAAACTAGGCAAGAAATGGGGTCAATGTGATCCGGTGTGACTTCGGCTGGTCTAAATTTCAATGTCTTTTTTCCTCTCCCCCAATCGATGAGACTGTAACGAGTACCAAAAAACGCGATACCGATCCGTTTCCATAAGCGACATCTTTATTTAACATTTCTAAAAATTAATCCTAAACAAAAAAAATCGACCCACCAAACATGGTCCTCGATCGTTATCGACCGGCCTGCGCCAAACTAGGCGTAGCACGCGATCCGGTTAGCGTCGGCAGCGTGTCCGGACGTTCCTCGTGCAATAATCGTCAAACCGCGTTATCGTAAATCAACGATCTCTCCGTTACTCTATCTACAACAACGTATCTGCGAAATCAAAGCATCCTAATTAGTGACGATAATCAGTGACGTCGTTCGACCTTCGTTCCCGGTCGTTTCACTCCCGCCGGCATGCACCGCTGTATCAACTCGAATCCGGCGTTCGTCGCGAGCGCCCTCCGGCGCTCGGCCTCAAAACTCTCGCTATATCAATCCCCGCTCACCGTTCGCGTCCAGCTACGATGTTTAATACTCCCTTTGGCCTCCCATTATCCCGAGCCACAGCGAAATCCCATCGATAAAGAAGTATAAACGATTTAACGGCGTCGAGAGGAGAGTAGTAGGCGGTAACGGTGGTGACTCGTAGCTGGCGCGGCCTGCGGGTTTCGACTCCCGATCGGCTCTGCTCCCGACCTATGTCACGCCGCTTCCGACCGCACTGCCGCTCCGCCGTGGCCGCGCACTATAGCGATGCCCTCTGCATACTCTCGCGCTTCGACAGCTCGGAAGCAGAGGGGCGTAACTCGCGCCATTCACCATTGGACTTACGCCCCTCCGTCGGCCGGCTGCGCTGTACAGAGACCGTGGCAGCTTTATTGGCAGTCCGAAAGCTTCTCGTCGGCTATCGAATGGCGACTGAGCGAGCGACGACGGGGTGAGTTTTATTCACAGAGACGAGATAATGGTACGCGCATCGGGCGATGGAAGCGCGAAGAGCCGTTCCCTCCGTTCCTGCGAGGATAGACGAAACAGATGGAAATCGAAGCTGCGTCCGACGGGGAAAAACGTCTGGGTCGGGTTTTTCGTGCCCGACGAAGAGAGAGCGGAAACCGGAGAACGAAACTCGGGGGTGTTACAGGATGGAGAGAGAGAATTACAAGTCGAGCGGGACGGGGAGAGATGTATACGGTTGGAGGTAAACGAGAGAGCGAGCTGTTGGAACGAAGGGGAGAGAAAGAGGGAGATGGAGGTCAGTTGTGAAGTAACGAGGAGGGACGAGCCGGCGGTTGGTAGGAGGGTACATATTCGCGTCGGGCGCGAATACCCCCCCTTCTGCCTCCACCACGGCGGCCCCCTCGGGCATCCCCTCTGCCCGTGATGAGCCGCCCAACGCTCGGTTCGTGCCGCTACACCATCCGTCCACGAGAGTTCCATACTCCTGTTACTCTTCTGGTCTTCTCTCTACCGATACTACTACCCCGTCGCTCAGCGTATACGATTTTACACGCTGATATCTACATGTCTACATACATATACATGTTCATATGTAAACATGTATAAGTGTACACATGTATAAGTGTACACATGTATAAGTGCACATATGTATAAATGTATACTTGTGTAAATGTGCACATGTATGAATGTACTCATGTAGAAATATACTCATCAGAGCTCGGGAAATATTCTAAGTACTTGAAATACGTATTGAAGTACTCACTGCTGCGTGGTTATTGCGTACTGACGTACTGAGTACTGGCAGAACGGAATTGCTGACGTTCTGAGTACTGGGCACTGACGCAGTACTTGGTACTTCAAGTACTCAGTGTATTTGCCCCGCTGTGGTGCACATATATAAATGTCCATATGTACAACTGTACACATGTATAAATGTACGTATGTGTGAATGTACATATGTACGTATGTGTATGTGTGAATGTACATATGTACGTATGTGTATGTATGGATTTACGTATGTGTATGTGTCAATGTACGTATGTGTATGTTTGTGTGCATATAGTGTATGTACAGCGGGGTAGAGCATGGACGAGACAAACCAAGATGGCATAGGGTAATACTTTGAATGCGGCGTGGGCGAGACGTAGCTACGAAACGGAGAGTGGACCAGTAATTTGAAAGAGCTGCGCGTAGCACGCGTGTATCGAGGAACTCGTATCGGAGCTGAAACGCGAATGCCACTCGAGACACCCGATTGTTTTCGAGGCGGGAGAGGGCGACCGAGGATAAAGCAATGTCGACGAGCGCGGAGCTCTCGCGGATTGCGATAATAATTGTCACGTTTTATCGTCGCATCGTCGATAAACCGCGAACATGATCGGAACACGAGCGCACGGAGATTCTTCGCGGAAATCAAATATATCTTTCGACGATGATAAATAACCACGACGTACCGCAAAATTTGCACAATATTTACGAAACGAAATTTGACGCTTTCCGTGCGAGATAATTCCATCGATAATTCGGTAATTGTTAACCGCTTAAAAAAAAACGAAAAATTCGGTACGTTGAGTTTTTTTTTTCCATTCTGCTCGACCACATTAAAAATTGACTTGAGAAATTGATTGATTGGTCTCGAAATTGAGCATTTCCCATAACGCTTTCGTAAAAAACAAACATTAATAAAAATAATCATCATAATAAAAAGTACTGCAAATTTTTCATAATATTTGCCAAACGAAATTTCACGCATTCCATACGATATAATTCGATCGATAATTCGTTAATCGTTAACCGCATTCAAAAAATCAAAAAAATTCGCTACTTTCTACATTTCTTATTTTTTTTATTCTGCTAGTGCATGTTGAAAATGGACTGTCTCGACCTTGGGCCTTTCCCATTACCTTTTACTAAAAAAAAAAGCAAACAATAAAAAAAATTTAATAACAATAATAATAAAAAGAGCATAAGAGGGCGTAAATAGAAAGTACGTGCGAGCGACCATGCATGCAGAGGGAGTTGCGCGCGTACCCGGGGACTGCGCGCTGGCTCGTAATTAGCTACTTTTACGATTACCTTTACGTAAGGATTCTACCGCTCTATCTACCGTCGACGATGTTTCGGCGAGAGGCCACCTCCTCCCGCCCATGCTAGCGAAGCCGGTGCTGCTGTTGCAGTTTGCCAGTTTCGACCTAGCCGAGGCATATAGAGTAAGGGGGGGGGGGGGGGGGGGGAATACGAGAGCAAAAGCGGGGGAGGTTGTTCCATTGCCCCAGATAAGACGGGACTTCCTCTCTGTCTTTTCCCTCGAGTTCTCTTCCCTTCCTCAAGTTTTCCCCTCTACTTGGCCCGGCACAACCGTCGACGTCTCTTTACCGTCCGAGATATAAGAAACGGAATAGCGTGCGCGCCGTCCCGCTCGGCCTCAACAACCCACCGCGAGAGCTCTCTGGGCATAACCTCGGAGATCCTATAACAGGGAGGATGCCTTGCGGTCTCTAGTTCTCCCGTTTTCCTATAAGCATATACCCATAGCAATCTCGCCTAGCTACCTCCCCTCCCCTCCCCCCCTCCCCGTCCTGCCAGGCCGTTCGCTTATCCTCCGCATCCAGCGATACAACTGTATACCTTATAGTTGCTCTCCGCACACCGTAACGAAACTCTAAGAGAGAACTCCACTACTCTCTTGATTTCTTCGTTTCACGTTCCTCAATTGCGCAACTAGGAATACGCTGATTGTCGGAACTCGGAGGGGGTTTGAGGTCTGCCCGGTGACGAGATACACACCGGTATGCAATAATCATCTTGTCGCGCAACAGCACGACGGACCCAAACCGCTCCGTGACTCTGCGGAATGGATTTTTACTGCGAGAATTAACGTAGGAATAAAAATTACCATAGCCTTGCGATGGGAACGAGAGGTAAAAAAAAGATATACTTTTTTTTTTTTTTTTAAACCATGGCTTGCCTTCCCTTTCGACCGTACACAGTAAAAAAAAGTTTGTCCTTTTTACAACTTATTGTCCACAAACCTTCACAATTTTTTATTTGTTAATTTTCCGATCGCACCATTTGGCTTTAGTTTTATTTTTACGAAAATTCGTATATCGATTTTACGAAATTATTTTTTACTGTGTAAACTGACTTCTCATCGTCGATTAATATCCTTGAGACTGTTTTCTTCGTTTCGATACGCGTGGATATAAAATTTAATTCATCAAAGGAAACATTTTTCTTTTTAATAGAAAAATCTTTGTACTGGAGCGTCAACTTGCCGGTCGATTAATAAAATTTAACCCGAGCGATCCCACGGGATGTTTGATAAAAGAATAAATTTCTCGGGGGATTATAGATTGACGGACGGAACGGGAGTAGTGGAAAATAATATGCGGAGAAAAATTATTCCGACGAGAGAGAGTGAGAGGATTTGTTCGAGGAATTTTTGAGCAACCGGCGTCCCGTCGAGCGAGGGGAGAGGCGCGGGGGTTTCCGGGTATAGAGCGACGAGGAGGGGACATGAGTGAGCACGAGGGAACGCTTTAGGGGTCGGTGCACGCCGGGGTTGAAGCTCTCTCTCCTTTACTCTTCGATTCTCTCGTTCGTGTCGGGAGTGCGACTGTCGCCTGGCTGTAAAAGTTGTGACCGAATCCTCCCATTCGAATCTATATATATATATAAATATATATATATATATATATATATATATAGAAAACTGAACGAGTGGGAACAGAACGAAAATAGTCGATTTACTCGGTATTGGAAGGGAGAGAGGTATTTTTCGCATTCACGAATTTTTTTTCAACCATCATGCCTCCCGCACTTTTCCAGTAGCCCGACCGATTTTACAGTTATACCCATAGAGGTCCCCCCCCCCCCCGCGCCGATGTCCTCCAATCCAACCTTCGTTAAAGCCACGAGTTCGCCGCAGGCATGACGAGTTTGTATGTGAATTCATTGTGGTCGTATTTGGGTGGCGAAAGAGTTAATAAAAGCTCATCAAACGCTATCATATTTACTCTACCGTTCTTCATGCTAATTACCTCATAACGGATCTGTTCTGAGGAACTAAAAAGCGAAGAATTATTAACGCTGGGGCGTCTCGCTGATTAAAAGTATTTTAATCAGCAGTCGGTGGGAATTCTTTTCATTAAAAATATGTATACACGTTCCGAAGGAAATTCATGAAATTATTGTCAATGAATAATTGCATGAATTACAGAGAAAGAAAAAAATACAAGAATTTAGTAACAATTGTGGCGAGCTGCGAATTAATGTTTTACTTTTTTTTTTGTTGCAGAAGCAAGCTCGGTAAGTTGTGTCGTGATTTTTTTTGAATTATTATCAATGAATAATTGCATGAATTTAATTACGGCAAAAGAATGAAAATACAAGGGTTTACTAACAATTGCGGGAAGCTGCGAATTATTTTTTTTTCTTCTATTTTTCTTTTCTGGAAAATTGGTGAGACAAGCTTGGTAAGTTAGTTCGCGACTGACCCTTGTTGTCTCGTACCGGGAAAGCGTGGCTGCGACGGACGAGAGCATACAGAGAACAGAAAGGGAGCGCCCGTTTACGCGGTACAATGAATCGGGCGTGGGTGTGCGAGCACACGGAAGGGACCTCAGTCAATGGAGGCTTCGTCGGGGAAGACCCATCGAACGATTTAAGCCAAAGAAGATTGCGAGTTTCAAGGACCAAACTGTTGCGCTTCGATCTCAGCCGGGCTTTGGAAACTAAATTGACAAGAACAATTCACTTAAAAAAAAAAGGAGAACACAGGCGGCTAAGCAAAAAAAATTTAACCAAAATCAAAATTCAACGAAAGGAAAAACAACTTTTCCTTCGACTAATCGCCAAAATTAATTCAAAGAGAAAAGAAGAAAAATCGGTTAAGTAAGGGAAAAAATTAACTAAAATAAAAATTGAATTTTTCCTTCGACTAATCGCCAAAATTAATTTATCATACTCGAGGCTGCACGCCGCGTCCGGGACAAAATTTCGTCCTCCGGCAGGCGACTCCAATTAAATCATTACGCATCGCGTCTCACAGGGTGAATGCGACCGTTCGGTGAATAACATTCAGAACAAACTTCCACGTCAGTGCCGCCGCGGATACGAGCGGAATATTCTCTCAGACCTGCGCGAGCCTCAATTCACTTGAATAATAATAATAATAATAATAATAACCAAAGAAAAAAGAAAAAAAATTTATCATTGACAGACCTTTACGGGATTTCTCGCTCGAGCTACTAGCGCCGTCTCTCAAAGCTTTTTCGCGTGCATTACCATACACTTTTCACCTTCGTCCACCGACCTCTCGTACCTACAATTTTTTATTTACTTTTTTTCCCCTTCTTTTCTCCACCGTGCAAAAAAGTAATGAACGAGCTCGCTCGAACGATCCATAAAATAAAGAAACAGTTGAAAAAATAGGGTGGCGAAGGTGATAACGAGGGGAACGATGCTGCAGAGTCGGGGTCGAGCAAGGTGGAAGGCGGCGCAGGTGACTGGACGGAGGGACGAAGTAAAATCGAATAAAAGAGTGTAAAGAGTGTTCGAGCGACGGGAGCGTTACGCATCGTTGGCTCTACTCGTGAACCTTTGCCCGTCGGGGTATCGAGGGAGAGTCGGTTCGCGTGTGCCCGGCGCATCGGTCGCATGGATTTCGTCCGACGCAGAGGTCGACCTACGACCTAACACGTGCGGCAGCACAACGTCTGGATCGAGTTGCACTTTGGATAAGAGCGGAAGGTGCGCGTAGGTGGCGAATGTTGCGCAAGGGTTTGCGATATTTGTGGGCGCTCTCGAGTTTCCGGTCTCACCGCAGACGATCGGGGGTTGAAACTGCACGGCGGTGAAAATTCATTCCACCGACGAGCTCGGCGGCTTCGAACATTTCATCGTGACCTACGATCGTCCCACGCGCAGCAAACAACGAAACGCGTGCAATAACAAAAGTCGGGACGACCTTTCGTATAGTTTTTTTTTCTCATTTTCGCAGGGACGAAACTGCGCAACGTTTTAGGAAAGTTTATGATTTTTCGAAAGGGCGGTGAATGAAAGGTTGAGGGAGTCGAAACCTTTGCGTTCATTGGGAGAAGAGACTCGACCGACACTGGCCGATGCTGGGCCGATGCCGGTTCAGCTCCCACTAAGCTGCATTCGAGATACGTTACAAAATGAGCATTAATTATTGATAATTGAATAGGATACCAATTAATGAATTATGTTTTTTTTAAATATTAAATGTTCCAATTGATTTACTTAAATCCAGACTATCGAGATAAATTGTAGAATGTTTAATGCAAAAAAAAATAAAAAACTGATCCAGCTCGCACTGGGATGGATTCGAGAGACGTTCAAAAAATTAATTATTAATCATTGATTAGACTAAAAATTAATCAGTCGATTTATTTATTATTATTTTTAAGGGTCAAGCCCTTTTTACAACACTGATTATACACGTACAAGTGTGAACATAACGCGCATAATGCGTCCATAAAGCATCGGAGAATGTTCGAAGAAAAAAAAAAAAAGAAAGAAAGCCGTCGCGGCAGGTGAGGATTTTCATGCGACGGATGTTGGACAATCGCGGCAAGGTGTGTTTACGTGTATTCCATAACGTTGTGCACAAGTCTCACGCAGCGAGCTGAACGTCAGCACAAAGTACAGGAGCACGTACGGATATAGCCGCGGGCCATTGATCCTCCTGGAAATTGCAAACAACGGGGAGCAGCAGCGAGAGAGGAGCGACGAGTACACGCCCCGGGAGAGAGCAAGAGAGGGAGAGAGTGCGGAGCGCACGGTCGAGACGGGCCTTTATCAAAGTGGGTTGTCAGCCGCAGCCTTTATCACCCGTACTACATTGTTATCGGAGCGTTGTGAGTGCGCGCGCGGACACTGAGGCACACTTCTCTCCGCTCTGACTTTAATTTCTCTCTCTCACCCTTACTCTCCCTCTCTGAGAATTCAACCATTAGAAAATTGATTCTATTCTATGAGCTCATTTTTTCTAATAGCTGAATCGGAGCTCATCGCATGGAATTTATTCCATTCTGTGGGCAACATTTTTCAATGGCTGAATCATAACTTAGGGTATGAAATGTATTCTACGAGCAAAATATTTTAATGGCTGAATTTTGGCTCATGAAATGAAATTTATTTCATTACATGGGCAAATTTTTTTAATGGCTGAATTTTTGCTCATGGGACGGAATTTTTTCCATTCTATGGGCTAATTTTCATACTGGGCTAATTGTGAGTGTGGATGGAGTAGCGAGAAAAAAAAATTATATTAATAAACTATGCGCTTAAAAAATATGTATTTATGTAACTCGGGCATGAAAAGCGCTACTTTCCGTGCCTGCCGAGAGTGGCGTAGGTGGCACTTTGCAGCCATGAGTTTAATAATTTCCCGGCGCATGCGCAGATCGGCTCCTTCGCGTGCGATTTACTTTTTCACATGCGCAGTTCGGCGTTTTGCAGTTTTGCGTGCGGTTTCTGGAAATTATTGCACGCTGCTCGCAGCGCCACAATCAGAAGGCACGAAGGAGCGCTTCTCCTGCATTCGTTACATAAAATAGCATGCGATACTTGTACGTAAAAGCGGACTTTCGGCGAAGGTTGGGAAGTGGCTGCTCGATCCGGCTCGTGCAGCCACTTCCCAACCTTCGCCGAAAGTCCGCTTTTACGAACTAGTATCGCAATATACTATTATTACGTTTCTTACAGCTTGTACTCCTGTACAACAAATAATCGGTATAGTTTTTACATCTAGTTGACTTGACTTTGAACGCGAGTTTGCGTATCTCCCCAATGATACGTCTCAATGTATAAACTATGTAAAAAATAAAATGAACATAGAATAGTACTGGTACTATTGCCAGTGCTATACGTACCAAGATTAATGTTAATCGTATCAACGTCACGAGTGTAGTATGGCACTGACACTATAATACCAGCTATACAAAAATCCGCTCGTCTCTTTCGATGACTTTCATTCAACATTCCATTCATAGATTATAGATTTTGCACGAACAGTGGTTATTCATTTTGTCCCGTCCCATCTATTATCAGCCCGAAGCCCGATTGTATTATACGATGATGCGCTGAATTGTTTAATGGTTAAATTTTAGCACAATAGAATATATTCCTTTCAGCGCGAGTGTCTGTGAGTGTGGACTCCGCAGTGAAAAAAAAATTACATTAATAACTTATGGAAAAGATAAAATAAAAATAGAATCGTAACGGTACCAATGTCAGTATTGCTCGTACCTACTTAATATTAGAATCAACGACTCGAGTATAGTTCTTGCACTGTAAAACCAGCTATAGAAAAACCCATTCGTACCTTCCGATGAATTTATTCAAAATCCTATTTATAGATTAAGGATTTTGTACGAGCATTGGGTATCGCCTTCATTTTGTTCCGTCCCGTCTATTATCAGCCCGAAACCCGATTGGATTGGAAATTTGTGTAATTGTTCAATTTTAGCTCATGGAATAGAATTTATTCCATTCACCGTGAGTGTGGTCAGAGCTGTGAGAAAAATAATTATATCAATTAACTATATCAAACAACAATAGAATACTACTAGTACGACTGTCAGTACTATCTGTACCAATTTAATAAACACCTCAGGTACAGTTCAATCACCATAAAACCAGCTGTAAAAAAATGCACTCGTACCTTCCAATGACATTTATCGAACATTCTATTTATAGATTATTAGATGTTGTACGAGCAGTGAGAAAAAAAATACATTAACAAACTATATAAAATAAAAAATAAAACAAAAAATAAACAAAAAATAGAATAGTACAGATATTACTGTCAGTGTTATTCGTATCAACGCCTCAAGTATAGTCCTATCGCTGTAAAAGAAGCTGAACCAAAATCCATTCGTACCGTCCGATGACTTTTAGTCGGCATTCCATTTATAGATTATAGATTTTGTACGAGCATTGGGTATCGCGTTCATTTTGTCCCGTCCCGTCTATTATCAGTCCGAAACCCGATTGCATTATACTATGTTGCGCTAATCGGTGATGCCAGAACCAGAGAGAGAGCTCTGTTTCGAATATCACAGAGGACACAATCCGGAATCGTTCGCCCCCTATGTTCGCCAGCGCCGCAGCGCCGGAGTATCAATTTCTCTCGTCGCGTGCTGAGAGCGAGATAGCCGGTTTATACTGTGCGGCTCTATCGGTGTGCGGACCGAGTTCGCATTAATACTCGCGCGCCTTTGCCCTCTCCGTCCTTGCGCGTTCGTTGCGCCGTTTCTCTCTCCCGCTGCCTGAACAACTACCTCGTCGTCGTTCCCGCCATCGCATGTGCTCTCGCCTGTCGGTGGACGAGACCGAACGAGCTAGCTCGCTACCGCCGAGGCTTGCTCACCCGCCGCCCTCTTGCCCGGTCAACCGAACGATATCTCCATCCCACTCCGGCAATACTCTTGCGTTACCGCTGTTAGCGTTGCCGTCGCTGCTGCTCGTCCGCCATCCGAGGCGAACTCTCCGCGAGAGCGAGCGCGCACCAGTAACGAGCGGGACGGAACTATCGCGGAATTTTACACCGGCACAGTTATTGGCCACTCAGGGGAAAATTACAGAACTGCGGGCTAGGATCACGGAATAAAAAATATATTCTTGTATATAATACATATATTATATACATACGTGTTCTCTCAAACTGCTACTGACCATTTCACCGATACGGTTGCATATCGCGCGTGTATTTGTGCGTAGCCCGCGATTATACTAATAAATAAATAAATAAGTAAATATATGTATATGTATTTATATGTAAATATATGATACATATGTATTTTTTGTCTGTTGAAATACGTTCGAATGAGAATTGGACCAATGGGCCAATGGACCAAATTTTTATTACAGAAATGAACCGCGAGGTCGGAAAAGTTACTGGCAGGAAGAGAGCACAAAAAAAGTTCGAAGCTCAAAAAAAAAAAAAAAAAAAAAAAAATGCATAACAGAGAGGAATAATGGAGACCATCACTTTGTGCTGACAGATGAAAATTTCGAGTGAACATGTGTCACGGACGCATGGAAATAAAAGGGTGGATTAATAATTAATTTGTTTAAAAAACGAACAGACCGCATCCGGTGAAATGCTGTTTTGGCGTTGATTTATTATTTACCGTGTTAGCGCTATAAATAGCGTTATAAATATCGTAGTTGGATAATTGCGGTGGAGCGCAAACGGAAGCACAGTTGTTTCCGTAAATGGGATTTATAACACACTGCCGACGAGTGTACCGTGGCCAATGACTGTGTTTATTTGTCCGTCTCCCTACCCCGGGCCGCGGCCGTCATTGCCCGGCTGGGATCTGCCACTTGGCGCGCTCAGTTCGCGGCCCGTGGTGTTTACGTTCGGTCTCGCTGTTTGCGATACAAAGGCCAGGTAATATACCCCGCGAGCTAAGCACATAAGCACGTTACATTGCATTACAAGTTGAGTGGAAACGCACTCGGGGGTGTAGAATGGAACTGGCGGTTGGTCAGCGAACGAGAGAGGATGAAGCGACCTAGCGCGACTATAGAACAACAAGGTATAAAATGCCATCGCATGCGGAATTTCGATCCTGCCCTCCCCCCTCTGCCACGGTTAATATACGTGTAATGGACGGTAGTATATAAATTTAACACGTGTATCTCGAGGATCTGAGTTGGGGCACGAGGACGGATAACACTGACTTCGCAATTTGTTATGTAAACGAAATGTATCTTTTATATATATATATATATATATATGTATATATAAAAGTAATATATATTGTAACGAATATGTAGCGGACTATTCGTTTAGACACATGACATTATTGGTATTGGTAAGTTTATTTTGCCCTAGTTGTACTATGGGTAAAAAAAAACATTAGTTAGGTTTGAGAATAGTCGAACGAACGGACAATCGATATAAGATCGATCGTGTCAGAGAGGCTGGACTGAGACGTCTGAGCGAATAGACGTGTGACAGTTCGTGCTCGAGGTATTTAGCCGTGATTATAATTAAGATAGGGTGGCATAGACCCCCAACGATTATCCCTCGATGATTATCCCCCGAAAAGCATATCCCATGAAAACTTAAACGCCGAAACGTTACTTTAATGAAATATTGCGGTCTCTTGATCACGAATACGACGTTTATTTTGCTCCAAACTCAATATTTTAGATTTTAATCCCATAAATGCGATTTCACATTCGAGCAAACTGTTTTCAGTGCATAAAATCGAAGATACAAATGTCCCACTACACTTACGCACAAAAAGCCCAGCAGATTCATGTTCAATGCACAAAAATACGTCGGAATAGGTCGCAGATAATTTTATAAACGGAAAAAAAAACATTTTATACCAACAAAAAATATTTCATACAAAATTCCAAGGCCTTTCCAATCCATTTTTCACGTTTTTCAACGTCCTCGAACGGGACGATTAACGGGAGTAAAAATGAGAAGGTGGAAAATTGATAGTAAAAATAAGAAAATTGAGCATTCAGACCGCAAAGGCTTAAACCCGTCGTTATTTGTACCAACAGTTGGGCCGTCTCATTAACGCGGCTGCGAAAGCATGAATGTCGACGGAGCTGTGCGCTCGATCCAATTAAGCTTCGCGAGGGAAATAATGAACTTTCTACTACACATAATTTCATACATTGTCGCGAATGGCGGCTTTGTCACTTTTCCCCCGAGTACGTAGTGTATAAATTGAAGGTCGAAGAAAAAAAAAAACAAAGTAGAACTTATATTTCTCGTTAGTTTTTTCGGGCCACTGTGAAACGATTAAAATCGTCGAAGAGGTCTGGACTATCGAAACGTGATACGTAGATAAAACGGTACGCGTCAGACTTTGCCGCAGCGAGGCTCAGAAAAATTTACGAGAATGCTTATTATAAGAATGTACCAGCAGCACCACCAGGGGCCATGTGGCGATCGAACGAATTCTTGCATACACATATATATATATATATATATATACACATTTTTTTTTGTTCTCGTCCTCACTCTTATCCGGCGCTCCACAGGTATACGTAGTGTGACACACTGCAAAACTCTCTGTGTGCGGTGCGCACGAGAGTATATGAGAGAAGAGGAATATCGACCGCGCCGAAGCAGCAGCCTGTGGCGGAGGCGACGAAGGGAAGTGAAGGAGAGAAAAATTGAAAAAAAAAAAAAAAAAATGCTCTAGCCACAAGAGACAGAACGCTTATAAACGTGAAACGAAAAACCATTTGTGGTATTGCGGTAATTGCGACTCCGAAATTAAACGCGCTCGATATAAAAAAAATATACATATTTTTTTTTAACTGGGCCAAGTTTTTTTTATTTTATTTTTTCGGAGAACAATCTTACCTCCTGGTTCCACGAACCGCTTGACAATAATTCGAACCTTGTCACCATTGATGCTTAATTTGAATCGGATTTTTGTTTCTTAATTCTCCGCATACTTGAATAAACGTGCGGGCAAGACGGTGATACACATATTAGTTCGGTACGATATTACGCACGACAGGACAATGGACGTAGTCGCATAACCTCGTTACGATCCATTGCCGATGGGCGGGAAGGGGGGGGGGGGGGGGAGAGATCTGCAATCGCCAACGGAGCGACGGTAATGTACGTGATATATAATGATATACGTTTAGTTACGCGTGTAAATAACCGTCCGACAACCCATCAATTAAGGCCATCACTCGGACTACAGACAAAAAGATCATTTAACGCTTCGAAAAGTCTGGAAGTCCCTTTTTTTCACATACAAATTTTTACACCCCAAATCAGTTCCAGTCGTAAAATTTTTCATTCGCCAAATACCCATGCGTTGTCGCGCATTTTCATATTTTCCAACCTCGGCCAATTTTTTGTTTGTTTTACCCCATGGTACACGAAACAACTTCGGCAGCAATTATTCACTGAGCAGTTTGATGCTTGCCGTCTCAAGCCTTCCCGAGAAGATAATAAAAAGCACGTGAAAATATATCTGCTTAACGGTGTAATTGTCGCGAGAGAAGATTGTGCGCTATTGTCGTTTAAATCGGCTGTAAACAGCGCCACCGTGCTTTGGGTGCGAGTATCGCGGAGTTGGATAAAAATCTAAGAGCCTCTCTCTTCTCATTGCCCTGCCCCCTCCCGCGCGCCGCGCGCACTAGCTCCGTCTTCGTTCCTCCCGGGCCACCGTATATCCACTCTACCTCCATCTTTTTTTTTTTTCTATTTTTTCCCGTTCCGTATCCCAGTAATTCAGCGAGTCGCTCGACTACAAAAGACCGAGGGGGATAAACGAGCGAGAGAAAGAGGGAAAGAAAGGGAAAAAAAGGAGAGGGCCCACCACTGGTGTGTCGGCGGCGGCGGACTCGATCCACTCGTCGTTACCCGGAGAGCGACCCATCTGGTCGTTGCACCGCCGTTACCAACACCGCTCACCCCGCCTGTATACCACCACGAATCTTCGCCTCCGGACGAATCTTGCTTCACCTGCCTAGCGCAGGGCCGCCCTCGAGCTCCCGTCCCTCCCTCACCCCGCTCGACCGACGTTAATTCTCCGAAACAATAATGCCAAGTGTCACGACTTCATTACCTTACTCTTCGACCCTATTCGTTTATTTGTCCGATGAGGGTTAAAGAAGAGGAAAAAAAAGATTTTTCGGGATTCATTTCGTTCAGCTTACACGGTTTAAAATAATATCTAAAAGTTCGAATTTTTCTGTGACTAAACTGTATGAATGGGGACCAAAAGAAGTTGTAAAGAATGCGATGTGGAAAACAAGTTGAAACTTCTATGACTCAACTGTTATGAACAAGGACCGAAAAGAATGATTATAAAATGAGGTATAAAAAACATCGAAATTTTGTACAACTCTACTATTATCAATAAGGACCGAAAGAAGTTGTTAAAAAATGAGGTGTAAAAAACATAATATTTCTATGTTATTAACTGTTCAACGGTATGTTTCGGCTGTTATTAATAAGGACTAAAAGAAGTTGTGAAAATTAAATATCTATGACTCAACTGTTACGAATAAGGAGCAGAAGTCGTAAAAAAAAGAAATTTCCATGACTCGTCTGTTATGAATGAGGAGCGAATGGAGTTATGTATCGAGGGTAGAACGCAACGGGCGTTCAGGAAGAAACAATCGTATCTCGAATTGAAAAATCACTAGGCAAAAGCCGCGTCCCTCTTGCCACCTGACAAGCCTCACCGCGTCACGGTGCGCAACATGTCACGTTTATCGAGTTTACTGACAATCCAGACGTCACGCGAGACACTCGAGCCCTCCGCTACCCTGCCGGTATCAACGGGATAAAAGTAAAGGAGAATGAGGGATGCCTGTGCGTGCGCGTTTCCATCCGCGGGGCGAACCGAGCTTTTCTACTTGATCGATCAACTTCGACAAACTCTATACATGTGTAATGTCCCAATACATATGTTTACTATTCATAAATATTTCATGCGCCCGCGCGCAACTTTAGCACGCGATGTATACAGGATCGTGGGTTGGCTCGGTTTTATGTAACGAAATATTAAAATAAATTAACTGTCTCGGAAAATAATCGTATAGAGTTACAATTTTAATAACTTTTTTCGCGCTTATCGTGTTGATTGTGTGTTTTAAATTGAAATGAAATTTTCGACCTCTAATTATTATCGCTGCTGACCGTTGCCTTTGGGGCTTTCAATGGATACAATCATGAAAGCGCTCTTCTCCATAAAATTTAAATTAACGGATAATTGTTAATTACCTTTTGACTCTTCCAATTTTACCTCGCATTAATAAAGCTTTGATCTCGAATTAATAAAGATTTGATCTGTGCAGTTTTGTTTTCTTTTTTTTCATTACCTCAAAAAAGTTTCTACCATTTTGCGTCCTTTGTGTTTTAATTCTTCCCAAATTTTAACTCTAAACAAATCTTTTGGGAAACCAAAAAAAATGGGTCTAACGCAGCTAAGGCACTTCCCACTTAGCAAGCATCGTCACGGTTTAATCGAACGCAAAAATTCATTATAAGCATTTATAATATTGTTGCGGACAAAAGCAATCCACCGGTTTCCGGCAGAAAACTTCTTCCCACCTAAAACTTCAAGACTCGATAATTGAAGAAATAACAAACAATGGCAAAAATCGTTAAACATAAAATTAAAAAAAAATTAAAAAAGAATGAAAACTCATAGGACCAATCTCCAAGTATCCGCAATAAGCAACGACATCGCTAAAACGGTGGTGTTTTTCCGAACCCACCCTGGGGCTTCTCTTCAAGGCGTTCAACGAGGTTTAATCGAGCGTAAAAATCCATTACAGGCATTTATGATATTTAACCAAAGAAACCCACCCGTTTTCGGTAGAGAATTTCTCTCCACCCAAAACTTCAAGTCTCAATAATTCAAGAGAGAATAAACAACAGCAAACAACGTTAAAAAAAAAAAAACAGAATGAAAACTCGAAGTCACAATCTCCAACTACCCGCAATAAGTAACGACATCGTTAAAACGGTGGTGTTTTTCTGAACTCACCGTGGCTTCTTCATGGCGTTTTCGAGCTGCAAACTCGTGCTCGTAGCTCGGTGTGTCACGTGTCGTCCGCCACCTTGTCTCTCATGGCATCAGCAGTGGATACGCTCCCTCGAGAGCGCGGTGTCCCGAAAACTCTTCCGTGATCCCCGGTCGAGCCGAGAGTCCGATATCTTCCTCCCCGCAGCGCTTTGCCTCTCACTGTCTTTATCTCCGTTTTAGAACAGGAAAGATCTTCCGTCTTTCCGTCCTCTTTATTCGTTCCTCCCTAACGTTTTTCCTTCTAGCCCCCTCGTTTTCTTTATTCGTCTCTCTCACCTAACTCGCAGTTATATATCGCGTTCTCTTATTCCGACTCCCGTATATACACGCGCACAGACACATATATTAAAATATATACACATAGACACACACACTAGCCGTGTGTGTGTGTGTACGGCGACTACGGGCACGAGTGTCCGTTCCGGGGGTGGGGGAAGCTGTGGCAACGTCGCTGCCTTTGCTCGCTCGCACCGCCGTTTTACACAGCGCTCTTCTTCTCTCGCTTTCTCGCTCTTCCCCGTTTCATCGTTGCGCCTCGTCGAATCCCTATCTCGGCGTACTACGTGCACACACACACACCCACCCACACGGACATACACAGGGACGCAAAAGATCGACGGTTGACTACTGGCCTCTTCTTAGCCCTCTTACACACCCAACCGATGTTTCTGTCTCTCCGTCACTCGCGCACAGCAGCGCGTTGAGAACCCTCCGCTCCGGAGAGAGACTGTGTATCCGTATCGATGTATTAAAGTCTCTCCGCTGTACACACGAGCGTCCTTACGTAGCTCGATCGGAGAGCACTCTCCCGTATTCGTGGAGAGAACAGAGCTCTCACACACACTTTGGCGAACGACGGTTTTACACACCGACGTTGGGGATTGGTCGGTTGTGTAGCGGGCACGTACACGCGCGCGTACCAACCGCGACGATACTGCCAACGTTGTGTACGTAACTCGAGGATAGGCAATGTTTCTCAGAGAACGTGCGCCTCGACACGCTTTACGCGAACGACGAGGATGGGGAACTCCGTCGAGAGGTTGTCGGGATAGGAGGGGGGGGGGGATACGGGCTGAGAGAGAAAGAGAAAGATTCTTCTTTCTCACATACACTAACCAGAGATTGTATAGTTTCAGCACAGATCTCGGAGAAACTCACAAAACACAAAGTACATTGGCTCGCGAGGGTTAACCGTTATAGCACTCGTAACTTAACAGTGCCTCACTCGACGAGCTATATTGTTCGATTATTTTTTTTTACAATCGCAAGTATTTTCTTTTTCTGTTACTTTTCTCCCGACTCGAATCGTCGGGAGTTTCTTTTTGAATTATTTAATCATTTATTGTTGTCACGGGAGACGCGCGGATGGGGAAAAGAAATTCGAGCGATCGGCGAGACGCGAACCCGGGTTTAAAGCGCGTTCGCACGAAGGCACACGCACACGGATTCGTTTCGCTCGGGTGTTAGAAAGTGGTCGGTTCGAATATTGAAGCGAAGGACCGACATCGAGGTCCGACGGTGTGCAAGCGGGACGGGAGATATCCGTAACACAATGCGCGCGCGAGTTTTGTGTACCGATCGACGACACGACGACTACCGTGCCTCCTCACTCGATCGGCCCCCGTCTCTCTCGTCAATCTCGAGATTTCGAGACTCCGCTGTGGCTCTCGCGAACGAGCGAATCAGCCGATTACAGCGTATCGACGTTCCTCGAGCGAGAACTTAGCCCGCAAGGGTTTCAAATTACTATTGCCGTCTCACTGTACCACTGATATTTTGCACATTAGATCAATTGTCACCTTGACTACTCTCACTTGCTCGCGGTGGCGGAAGCCATATTGCCGTCCCTGCACTCAGCGCCGGAGCGGACAGCGGGCAGATGCAGGAGAGGGGGACGACGACAAACGGACGACGCGCCGATTGGACGATTTGAAGAGCAGGCGAGCATCGCGACGCCATCTTGCGGAACTCCGGCGAACCGCGTAACGCTGTCGACTCGAACTGTTTTATCCGACGAGGTTTCAGATTAATACCATCGGCACAGAAATTCGACACAAGTGTCGGGAATTTAGCGGTGCTTTGCGGGAGGTAGAGATACGTGAAAATGTGAATAGAGGTAGATTGGATTGTTAGATTATTGCTGTACGGGTTAATTCAGCTTTTCAGAATATGTCGACCTACCGGTCGGCTTGGAAACCTGCACGCGACATGGTTGTACAGGTAAAGGTGCCAATGCTCGGACGGTCAAGAGCTTCCCCAGATTCGAGCAGTTACTAATTGGTCGGGAAGAATTTTTTTGTGACAATAACCGAAACCAACGTCAAGCTGATAGTTTCTAGTTCCCAAAAAGCATCGATTAATTACAAAAAGATAAATATTTTTTTAATTACGGAAAAAAATAAGAAGAGACTTCAAATGGGCCAGTCTACAGACGCGGTTTTTCTGCACGTCCAAATGTTTCGAGCAATCATAGATTTCGAGAATTGTGATGCAGGAATTCACGAATTTAGTGACGTTTGTGCCAATTTCTGGACACTGCATCGTCCGTCTTTTAACAAAATGCAACAACAAAAAAGAATGTAGACTTAAACCTTGTATAACATTTTTTCCGTACATCAAATAATATTCGCAGACACGGTTATAAGTGTAAATTTGGATTTCCAGTACTTAAATTCGGAATAAATCAAATGTACATAGTAGTGTCCGACGACTGCGACGAGTCCGAGCGTCACTGATGTTTTACCTCACTACCGTTCGAGCATATCTCGAACTCCAAAGAAGCTTCTCAACTATCGTAACAAAAGTATCCGTCGATTAGATAATAGGCATGGAAATAGCCGTTGTAAAGTGGACGTTGAGTGTAACAATGAAGTACGCGGATCGCAATAATTCCGAAGGGGTCTCGTTCGTTCTTCGCTGAAGTGTTTACAACTAAATTTAACATTCTGAAACACGAACTTTACAAAGTAACGGAGGTTGATTCTTTGATTCGCCTCTCTTCGCGAACCAGATTCACGGTCAGAGCTATTATTAATCGTCGCCACGGAATCGTCCGGCTCAATTAACGAACTCGGGCTCGTCACTCCCACGTGATACATCGTCCAGCACGTGTCGACTACTGGCGTACGTACAAGCGCTCTCCATAAACGGCCCGACGAGATGCTTCGTTTTTTTTTTTTTTTAATCCACTTTTTCATTGACTCACCAAGTTTCGTCGTAAATTTTTACAACTGCTTTACGGAGAATGTAATTTCTTTCTGCACTGTCAGTTTTCCCTTGAAATATCAATTCGACTCTAAACCGTCTTTATACGAACTATAAATATGTAAGTTTAATTCGAAGCAACAATCTCGTAAAGTTTCGTCATTATATAGTTCGTTCTACACTTCCAAGCTCGTGCTCGGAAATAATAAAATTACTGGTTCGTATTGATGCCTTTTCTCTAAAATTACAGTCTCTTTGTTCACATAGCTGGGTGCATCGAGTCGAAGCGACTCTAGCGTCGGAGCCGCGCTAAAGCGGGGCACGAATACGGACCACCCGGCTTTCCACCTATGTCGGTTAATATTTAATTAAAGACGTTCCCCACATGTGCTCGAACTCCGATACGAATGCGTTATAACGTAAAAAATATATGTATATGAAGGTCGATATAAAATTCGCGAAACTTTCTACTTTTCGAGTGAAAGGAAGATTCTTTATCCCGGCATGGTCAATTTGGAAGGTATCACGACGTTCGTTTCTGCGTAACACGGCTATCGAATTTTCGGGAATTTTCTCCCGTTGCCGGAAAATAGTGTAACATTTTTATAATTACGAAGTTAATTATAATTATGGAATTGAAATAATAAAAATAATGAAAAATACCGTATTGGATACGTTTTTAGCGGTTCCCGTTCCACGATCCAGACACACTAAGCCGCCAGTCGGCTGGACTAGAAACAAAGGGCCGCTTTTTTTACACGGAAGCGCTTGGAAAATCGTTAATCTCGTTCGAGACGATCTCAGCTTATGTTCGTCAACGGTAACAATTTTAATGATTGCATTGAAAAAGAAACAAAAATAAATCAAATGAATTGATCCATTTCGACTTCCATAATCCAGACACACTAAGCCGCCCGCCGGCTGGCCTCGAAAAAAGGGCCTCTTTGTTTGACACGAAAGCGCTTGAAAAATCGGTGCTCCCGTTCGAGACGATGTCAGCTTATTTTCGTCGCCGGTATCAATTCTAATAATTGAAAAGAAATTAATAAATGAAACGAAAAAGAAAAATTATTGAAAAAAAAGAAATTAATCATTAAAATGACAAAAAATCGGAAAATACTGAATTGATCCATTTCCGCTTCCATTATCCAGACACACTAAGTCGCCCGTCGGCTGGTCTAGAAAACAAGGTCCGCTTCTTTTGTACGGAAGCGCTTGAAAAATCGTTGCTCCCATTCGGGACGAACTCAGCTTATCTTCGTCACCGGTGCCCGACATGTTACACCGGCGAGCTCGAATATTATCGGCGAAGCGGGACGACTCGTTACGACAATCGCTCGTGTTTCTATTTAACCTCCGCTTATATTAGGCCTTCGCGTATCAATATGCCTCGTATAAATATTCATCGTACGAGCCAGATCATTTTACACGGAAATGTTACTTTCGAAAAGCGACCGCGGCGCGTCAACGATGTTTGGAGCGCGCACCAAAGTATCAACAGAAACAAATATATATATATATATATATATTAACGCGTATCAACATCTCGAGCAATTTTTATTTTTATTTTCAGCGACTTTTACAGTCAGCTTTTACAGACAGCTTTCGCCCGAACGAGCCGATTCGTACGGGAAGTAAAACGTGGCGATAGCGATAAAACTCGTCGAGCCATTTATACCTGTCAGGGTTTATAATTCTATTTACAATATTTCTTTTTTTTCTTCAATTTATTTAAAAGGGTTGCATTGTAGCGATGGACAAAAATAAAATTCGAAGTGGTTGTACGAATCCATTTCCGATAAAGTCGAGTGAGGGGCGGGGAGGGGAGGGGGTCGAAGAGACCGAAGGGGAATAATTCTCCGACCGAGAAAGCGCATCGGCTCTGCCTTGACACGGGACGATGTGCGGTCAGGACGAGGCCCGATTCGAGCGGGCTGTGGGCATCGGATGCGGATCTGGGAATCGTGCCAGCGTCGACTTATCCCGCTGTCTGTTATACCTCGTCCATATGCCGTGTGTCCCACTTCCGGTGGCCCCAAGGCAAAATACTATTCCCTCCGTGTGTTTCACGGTTACGCTTAGGCGAACACACGCTTCCCCGAACACCTCGCACGAAACACAAATTTGCATCTATTCGCCGCCGCGGCACGAAGGCAAAACAATTGTTTTTCGTGACATTATATTCTTTATTTTTCCGAGAGATTCGTTTCATATTTTCGTCACTTGGTTTTATATTTTCGTTATATCGTTCTATAATATTTTTGTTATGTCGTTTTATAATATTTTTGTTATGTCGTTTTATAATATTTTCGTCATTTTGTTTTATAATATTTTCGTTATTTCATTTTATGATATTCTCGTTATTTCGTTTTATGATATTTTCACTATTTCGGCTTATAATATTTTCATTGTTTCGGTTTATAATATTATCGCTGTTTCGTTTTACAATATTTGTCATAAATATGAATAATATTATTGACAATGGTAATAGGTGAAATTTATCATTGTTTTTTCTCTAAGAGCGTTTGATTAAAATTTCACAGATACCTTACCGCCTGGAAAAGTCAGGTGGTCCGCAGCATTATAGTAGCGCCGACGACTGCCCGCAGCTATCATTGTTATTTTTTTCCCTTCAATCGATGCGCCCCGATCGGTCGCAAAAATGGGTTATGTTGTTGCCGATAGTGTAGACAAAGAGGCGTGGATGAATATGAATAATATTATCGGTAATCGTAATCGGCAACATTTATATTTCTTTTCTTCTAAACACCCTTAATTAAAATGTCATAATAACAATAAATCCAGTTTTTTAAAGTCGATCGACGAACTGAATTGAAAAAAAAAATACCCAACTCCGAGAAACATCCGCGTTGCCAGCCACTGTGCGATTCCTCACGGACGTTCGGTCAATGGGCATGCCCCGTTTGGTTGGGTTCGTTTCATAATATTTTCGATATTTCGTTTTGTAATATTTTTCACATATATATGAATAATGTTATTGATAATCTTAATTTTCGACATTTATAATTTTTTCTTTCTCTAACAGGGTTCGATTAAAATTTCACAGAGTAAAGATAAATCAACTTTTTTCAATTCAATAAAATATCCGAGAGGCCAAGAGAGTTCGATAGAGTTACAACATCCGAGTGGCGAGCCACTGTGCGATTCCTTACGGACTTCCGGTCGATGGGCATGCCCCGTTGGCTGACCGGTCACCGGGACGCTTGCCTTACCGTCAGGAAAGGTCGGGCAGTCCGCAGCATTATAGTAAACCGACAGACTACCCGTAGCTATCATTATTTTTTTTCCCCCCTCAATCGATGCTTAGCGATCGGTTGCAAAAATGGGTAAGTTCCATTGGCTGACGGGTCACTGGGACGTTTACCTTATATGGTTAAAATCTTTTTTTTTTTAATGCACCGGTCGATGTTTCATGCAAAAACTGGTACATCAAATTTAATGTACAATTGCGATAAAAAATTAATGGGTTTTTTCATTGAAAGTAAAGTAAATTATTGAATTTAAAGTACTTTTATAATAAAAATAAAGTAAATTATTAAAAGTGAAGTATTTCCAAAGTCTACGTCCCAAAGTCGGTACGTTAATTTTTCATCACAATCGTACACAAAATTTAATATAACAGTTTATTCATAAAAACTTCCAGTACCAGTAAATAAAATTTCATACGATCGTTTTTTTACGCTCTACCGTGAGGAAAGGAAATACAGATCTGAAAATAGTCCGCAGCATTATAGTAACGCCGCTTACTACCCGCAGCTATCATTATTATTTTATTTTTCCCCCTTTAATCGATGCTTCCCGAGGGGCCGCAAAAATGGGTTACGTTGTTGCCCATAGTGTAGAGTTGAGGGACGGCGATCACGAGGCGAGGAGAACAGGTAGGTACTTGAAACGATCGTGCAACAATTCTCACGCGCGCGCTCCTCCCGTCAATTAAATTTAATGTACAATTGCGATAAAAAATGGATGGACTTTTTCAGAGAAATGAAACTAAATTATTGAATTTAAAGTACATTTACAGTAAAAGTAAAGTATTTCCATAGTTATTAATATGCTATACATTAATTTTTCATCACAATTCGACACAAAATTTAATAGTAACAGTAAATTAAATTTAATTCGATCGTTTTTTTAAGCTCTATCATCAGGAAAGATCGGGTAGACCGCAGCATTATTACTTTATTTTTATCATTATTATTTTATTTTCCCCCGCTCAATCGATGATTCCCGATCGGTCGCAAAAATGGGTTACTTTCTTGCCGATTGTGTAGACTCGAAAGGGACGGCGGTCACGAGGAAGAGGCGAGGAGGGCAGGTACTTGAAACGATCGTGCAACAATTCTCACGCGCGCGCTCCTCCCGTCAATTAAATTTAATGTACAATTGCGATAAAAAATGGATGGACTTTTCCAGAGAAATGAAACTAAATTATTGAATTTAAAGTACATTTACAGTAAAAGTAAAGTATTTCCATAGTTATTAATATGCTATACATTAATTTTTCATCACAATTCGACACAAAATTTAATAGTAACAGTAAATTAAATTTAATTCGATCGTTTTTTTAAGCTCTATCATCAGGAAAGATCGGGTAGACCGCAGCATTATTACTTTATTTTTATCATTATTATTTTATTTTCCCCCGCTCAATCGATGATTCCCGATCGGTCGCAAAAATGGGTTACTTTCTTGCCGATTGTGTAGACTCGAAAGGGACGGCGGTCACGAGGAAGAGGCGAGGAGGGCAGGTACTTGAAACGATCGTGCAACAAGTCTCGCGCGCGCGCTCCTCCCGTCAACGGGAGGAGCGTTATATAGGCGCAGTGTGCAGCGCAGTAGTGTGCGGCTTCGTCTCGGTCTCCCGGCTTTGACGTCACATCGCTCGCCTCGTTGCACGGTGACGCACGGCTTCCGCAACGTCACACAGCCCGTTACGCGTGTATACGGTTTGGCGGCGCGGGAGGGGAAGAGAGGGAGGGTTTATTCATCGATGACGTAGATCGTTCATTCTGTTCGGACTCTTGGTCGAAAACTCGTTCGCGTACACGTTCGGACAATGGGGTAAAAGCACGCGATCGTTGCCTCGATGCGAAACCGGATATACGAGGAAAATTGCGAACAAAAGGGAAGAGGTATTCGCCCCGGTGAAGGGTGGGGGGGGGGGGGGGGAAGGGGCGTCTCAATGATCCATTCATTCATAGGATTATCCGCGGGGAATTTTCTTTTGTCTCGATTTCAATGCCAATAACGCAAACACTGATATACTATGTAGCGAACTTGTTCATGAACGACCTAACGCGGTTAGGGTGAGACCGTCTTTCGCCGACTTTACCAAAGAGACCTCGTAATTGTCGGTATATTTTTTACTTTGTTTTATTTAAAAAGATGTATTATTTTTATTTTTATTTTTATTTTATTTTGTTACAAAAAAATAACTGTTGGTAAATGATTTAGATAATTAGTTGAGGTCGATGGCTGTGAGTTTGAACATTAAATTCGATCTAGTCTAAGAGGCGAACCTGTAGCACTTTGTAATTTTATAAGAGAATTTGAGTACATTTGTATGGAAGGACTCGGAAAATGGAGATGAATTATAAGACTTGGAGTGCGTGAGATGAGTGTAACGCGTAGACCCGAAAGAGTATAAATGCGTATAAAGACTTATTTATCTTTCTATTGAAAAAAATGTATTTATACGTAGTAAAGTTTACGATACGTACGTAGTAAAGTTTATGGTGGACATTCGCACCGATATTCGTACCATTTATTATTTTGTGATGGGGCCACCCCCTTAACAAAACGGCACCTCAGTGATTCATTCATTCATCCGATTATCAGCGGGGAATTTTCTTTTGTCTCGATTTCAATGCCAACAACGCAAACACTGCCACATGCAATGCAGCGAACTCGTTCATGAACGAGCCAATGTGGTTACGGTGACACTGCCGTCCGCCGACTTTGCACGAGCACCTCGTGATTGTCGGTATATTTTTCAATTTTATTCATAAAACAAAAAAGAAATCTTCAGCCAATCTACTTGTCGGATCGACTATCAGCGTGCATAATGAAGTTTATGCTGGACTCTCGCACCGGCATCCATTCATTCATAGGATTATCCGTGGGAGATTTTCTGTTGTCTCTTTTGTCTGATAATGCGAACACTACCGTTCGCTGACCTCGATATATCACCTCGTAATTGTCGATATATTTTTTATATCATATATCTTAAAAAATCGTTAATTGATCGACTTGTCGGATTGAATATCTGCGTGCGTAATAAAGTTAATTACTTTATTACTTTACGTACCTTGAAGTGTTTTTTTTATTTATAACGCAGAAGAAAATTTCTTACGAACATCCGTAACGTTTTTGTACTTAAAAGAAGGCACGGACGTTTGCTCTCGACAAAAAAAGTCCCCCGTACTCGAAGGGTTAACCAATGAACTTGCTGGATCGTAGAGAGCGCGCACAGCTCTTTGCAGAGGCGAGCAAACCAACGACGAAAAGGAAAAAAAAAACTTGCCCGATCTACAGTTTAGGTACATAATAAAGTTTGTCTTGGACATTCGCAACGATACTCGTACAATTTATTATTTTCTTAATATACTGTGATGCAGTATAAAGTAAGCGGACCGTATTTATTTTTTTTATTTATTTTTGCCCCTTTCAGAGACCGGTTGCTGCGGCAGTCTCTCTATTGATTTCCTGTGGAGGTCGGGCGACCGAAGGGAGGATTAAGTATCGCCGTCCAGGACCCCCTGAAATCTCCGGAGGCACCGAAAAGACAGCGCGAAAGAATGCACGTGGCGGACGAGCCGAGGAGAGCAAAAATATATAGAGATTAAACGGAAGGGAAGTGGATAAAAAAAAAAGTAAACAAAAAATAAAACATCGCGGTCGCGAAAGCTCGGAATCGCATCAGGAGCGGATTCCTCGCAACAGCGAAAATTCCTCTCTCGGGGCGATGGGTAGATGGGACATCTGTCTCGGCCGTTCGTGCGAAAGAGATAAATCTCCGAAATGTACATAATATCCCGAAACACGAGAAGAACCCCGCTGCCCAGTGTTTTGTCACTGCCAGAGGAGCAAAAAAAAAAAAAACTGCGCAGTCAACCTCTCACGAAACGCTATCGCGGTCCCGTTAAAAAATAATAATAATGAAAAGAATAAAAAAAATCTTTACGAGAATGCATCGTCAACCGTCTCAATCTCCATCTGTAATATATCGTCGAACGTTAAAAAAAATATTTATCGTCCCGTTACAAAAAAAAATAATAAGAATAAAAATCTAAAAAGTAAAAGAAAAATCGGCGCGAATACATCGTCAACCGTCTCAATCACCAACTGAAATATATCGTCGAACGTTAAAAAGATATTTATGGTCCCGTAAAAAAAAAAAAGGAATAATAACAACAAAAATAAAAAATGGAAAAAAATCTTTACTCGAATACATCGTCAACCCTCCCAATGTCCATCTGAAATACATCGCCGAAAGATGAAGTAAAATATTTATCTGCTCGACACCCGCGTGCGAAGAGTAATTGGCGCGAAGTAAATATTTCCCGAGGTTTTACAAACAAAGCGGGCGTACGATAGTCGAGAGAGAGAATGCGAATGAGATAACCCGCAGAATAACATAGATGGATAGCGGTAGAATTATTTATCGTTGCCTCGCTTCGTCGAGCTCTCGCCACCGATACACTCGGAGAGACGGATAAGCTTTACTTTTACGCTCTCTCCGCTGTGTATATTATATACTACAGCGTACTACAGTGGTATCGAAGTATCGACACGTGTGAGCGAGGAAAGCCCCCTGCGCCCCCCCCCCCCCCTTCGCCGCGCCGCCCCTTACTACGGGAGCGCCGGAGTTCTCCCATCGACAATGCCCGCTGCTTACTTGTTCCTTCTGTGCCCGTCGCTGTGTGAGGCACAGCCAACTCCCGAGAGTCACCGCAACTATAAATCGTCGTGTATTCGCTCGCCGGCTGCTAACACCACTATAAAGAGCAGTGAAACTCACGCGGTGTTCGAATGCTGGTCGAGAGACCCGAGAACGATCGGCGGACCGGTAGTTACAAGATCATCGTTGGTAGCGCTTACCGACCGGGCCGGTGTCGTTACCGACCGAGCGTCCTTCGTGCACGCGCTCTCCGGCTCTCGACATATTTCTGTACCTTTTCTCGATTATTTCTCTCAATACTTTTTATTATTTTTTATTTCCACCTGTTCAGACTTCTTCTCCCATCGACAATATCCGCTGCTTACTTCTTGATTTTGTGCCCGTCGCTGTGTGAAACACAACCAACGCCCGAACGGCACCGCCACTATAAATCGTCGTGCGTTCGTTCGCCGGCTACTAACACCACTGTAAACCAGAGCCGGGCAGTACTTTAAGTACTGGGTACTTGAAGTACTTCAAGTACTTTTTAGTAGTTCAAGTACTTTACAGTAGTTGAAGTACTTTGTAGTACTTGAAGGACTTCTAGCATTTCAAGGACTTTGCAGTACTTCGAGTTCTTTTTAGGATCTCAAATACAAGTTCTTTTTGCGTACATGCTTGCATTACGAATTCTCGATGAGTAGCACGACATCATGTTTCTATTAATATATGATTATTTGTCTAAACTTTTCAATAATTATAATTTTAACGAGAATTTTTTTTTTTTTTTATGTATATATAACTTACACTGGTAAACTGGCGAGGTGTTCGATTGCGGGTCGAGAGAGCCCTGAGCGATTGGCGGATCGGTAGTAATGAGCAGTGTTGGTAGTTACTCACAGGCCGGTACTGTTACCGACCGAGCGGCCTTCGCAGACACGCTCTTCAGCTCTCAACATCTTTCTATATCTTGATAACACTTATAGATCTTCGATTTTTTCTCTCGATACTTTGTACTTATTTTTTCCCCCTTATTTTTTATTTCCGCCTCTCCCGATGTCGGAAACTCCAGACGGAACAGCGAACCGGGCGGGAAGTAACGAGAACGGGCGGACCTAACGACGAGCGCAATCCCTGAATCCTCGAGCGTGACAACGACGCCCAGCAGCTTTCTACTGGGCTCGGTTACGACTCGTGCAAACTCGAGCGTACAGACTTTGCTGCTGGACGATTGTGTTCTAGAGCCGTGGGTTTCTATTTTTTAATTTTTTTAATTCTAAATATTTTGAAAAAACCAACAAAAAAAAAATTATTCGTTTACTTTTGTTTTATGGGTTTCTCCGGAGGGGCGGATGGATCTCGTTAATCAGCGGCGAAGGAGTCGCAGCTCGTTAACGCTCCTCCCCGGGCAATCGCGAACGAGATCGAACGTAGTTATGCATAACTTTTTTTTTTATCGGCTGTAAAACTGTAGTAACGAGGCTAGATTGACACAAATGGGAATGGTTTCTTTTTGTCTTCGATGTTTTACGTCATATTTTTACGCGTTTATGGCACGTGTGACATCCGGTTCAGCGAAGTCATGAATTAACTTAAGTTGTTGAGCTGACTAACCGATGTCTAATTTGCTCACTGCTAGATCGAATTTTTGAAAACAGTATTTTTCTTCCTAAACTCTCTTTGGAATCCATTACGATTCGGTACAATTTTCGAGAATTTTACTTTGGTAAAATCGAAGATATATTTTTAATAAATTTAAATATGTTATGATGGGAATTAAGGGATTGACAGGTCGATTTGATCGCGATATCGCGAAATTTCCTGCCTCGAAATACAAAATACCAAATATGAAATATATATTTTACAAAACTGTTTTACCGACAAAAATATGGTACGTTGGGAGTTAAGGATTGAGAGGCTGACTCGATCGCAATATCGCGAGAGATTTCCTGCCTCGAAATGCCCCTGTTGCGAAACTTGATCGAGAAACTCGGCGGCCGAAGCGAATTCTCTTACAAAAGACGAGGATAACTATTATTTTCGCGGCTGGATAGATTCGAAGTTATAACTGTCGGTAATGAGTACTATTCCGCGGAGATGAAGCGATGACGAAAATCTGCGGTACAAACCTTCCGGGCGATTCACGCTCCTGCGTCAATCAGAAACTTCTATATACATATATACACAGATATATGATTGGGGAATAAATTTACAATCCAATACGGCAAAACACCGGATAATAGGACGATCGAGGTCGGGGTAACATACTGTGCGTGACTGTTATAAATTACGACGTTCCACCTAGGAGTGAAATCCTGCAGCGCCTTTCAACGCCTCGGGACTGATCGAGAAGCCAATGGCTGTTGTGTAGCCCGTGCACGAGTCGCTTCTCGTGTCTTCCGAGAGAAGCACCGCGAGGTATTTTTATGCTATAATCCAGCTTTTAAACGTCGGGAGACATATTTTACACGGATTACACCCTCTTAACCCCCCGCCGAGACCGAAACCTATGAGTTTTCTTTGAGTTACATGCCAATTCAGTAAATAAACAACAAAAGGATTATAATTATGATCAGTATAAATATATATAATTTATAAGTTCAATAATAATATTATCAATGATTAATTATCATTAATAATCACTCATTTAAATAGCAATAACAAATTCTAATTTTTTAAATATCTATTTGTTTTTTAATACCCTTTAGGCAAGTTGTGATTGTGACTTTAGCCGTGAGATACGCTTCGGTGCTATGTGAAAAAACAAACATTAGCTTCCTCTATGAGGAAGCAAATTTAAACGCCGAAGCGTGTTTTTCGAGCCTGGTTCTACCTTGTCAAGAATGAAATATATTCTTCTATACTCCGAGAAGAGAATTTAATTTGTTACATCTGTAATTTTGTTCATATGCTTTACGCACATTTTCAAAGATACGCTTCGGAGCTATGTGGAAAAAAATATATTGAACGTTGAAGCGTGTTTTTCGAGGTTGGATCTACGACCCAAGAATGTCGAGTATGAGATGCATTCTTCGACGCTCGGTGAAGAGAATTTAATTTTTTACATCTGTAACTTTCTTTATACGCTTTACGCACATTCTCAAAAAAAGGCGTGCAAAAAAACAAAACATCGAACCTTGAAGCGTGTTTCCCGAGTTTGGATTAACGACTCGAGAATGCCAAGAACGAGGTATATTTTTCTCCGAACGTCGAAGAGAATTAAAAATCTTCAGCACCGTCGCGGAAGTGGCGACCGCGAGATGGCAAGAGATAAACAGAGATAGCGCGAGAGACTGGTGGTCGGTGGGACGGGGGGAGGGGGGGGGGGGGGGGGGGGGGGAGACAAAAGCCCGCGAGCAAGTAGCGTAACCGCACGAGGAAAGGAGAGAACAGGCCGGTGAGCGCGCGGACACAAATCCACGCGCGCCCGAGAAGTGTGGATATATTTAGCTGGTGCGGCATTTCTCGACCCACATACTCACCAGGAGGCAGAATGCCGCGTATGCGCGAGTTCATCCCGCTCGCGAACCGCGACAAAGGAATTACTTTTACATATCCAATCCGACAAACGCGAACGGCGTTCCCATAGCCCGCACTCGGTCAGCCGAACGAAGAGGGCGCGGAGAACGGACCGCTAAGCGGCAGCGACGCACACCGGTGATTTAATTTTTTTTATTTTTATTTTTTATCGCACCCTCGAATGTCCCGAGCACGCGCCTGCGTTCCTCAATTATCTAATCCCCACTGGTTAATTGAAATTTAATGGGTATTATGTACCAGCGAGGGTGAGGGGATGGGGAGGGAGAAGCTGGAGGACGGCCGGGAAGACCCGTGACGGCGTCCTTGCGGCCGGAAGGTCATAATAATCGAGCGCGAAAACACACAGGCGTCGGACCAAGCGCAACAGCCCGACGAGACTCTACGACGTAGATTAACGAAACACTCGTAAAAACAATTCTCATCGAATTATTCCGGGAAATTGCGAAACTTTCGACGAAATAAACCATTTAGTCCGATCTCTACTTTACCGGAAGTCGTTAAGATCGTTTTCGAGGAATTATCAGACTTCCGTTAGCCGAGCGGGAAAATTGCCTACCTTGACGCTCCGGAAGCCTCTTCGCGATAATTCTATTTAAATAATTTTAATATATATATTTTTTTAGAAAATTTTACCGACAATTTTCATCGAGCGAGTTCGTTCGAGGTGCGTGTAAAAAACATTCCATTCTCCATCGTACGATCAATCCGTCCGTAGATCTTACGAGGGCGATAATACGATTAACAATCCTATCCGCCAATTAGCAGCAATCGTTGAGTTGCGGTCGATGCGTCTCCCCGCGCAGTGTGCACATATATATGTATATATCGACCCCAGAAGTGCGTGTTTGTGTTGCGAGTGTGCGGCGCGAGAGAGCGATAAGATCGTCGGAGCGATCCGTAAGGACGCGCTGGGGTCAAGTGCAGTGCGAGTGAAGAGCTCGAGCGAAAAGAGAGTTCGGTTCGGTTTCAAGGTTGCTCGCAGGAAGGAAGAAGCGAACGAGCTTTTGTTCCGAGGAGCGGGAAAAAAAAACAATGGGAGGACGAACGATAACGGGGAGGAAAGAGTTCGAGCTTGAAATAATTGAAACAGCCCGGACGGTCGCTCGGTCGGTAAACGCGAACACGGGCTTGTAAACGGGAGTCTGAATTCTCTCGCGTCGCGCGGACGCCCCTCGAGCTCCCTTCGTTTCGTCTTTATGTTTACTGTACTGCAGAGACTCTCGTGCGACGCGTAGCGTCGGAGTATCTGGTAGGATGTATTCGTTTATACATAGGTGCCGGGGTAAGCGGGTCCCGCGGTTCATTGGCCAGGCAACTTGTCGCCTTGAAGGCAATCGCGTCTACAGTGAGAACTCTCCTCGCTCTCCCGACACGCTCTTTTTTTCGCATTCCAATCGCCGTCCGGTATACATACAATATAGACGCACCGTAGAGAGGTTGCTCGCTCGCTCTGTAGGTAAGGACGCGCATTATACAGAGTCCGTGAGCAGTTGGATTTTTTAGTTTTAAAGAAATATTATGAGATCCAAATTTTGTTATCTTTGCTGGATTATCGAAATTCGGCGAGATGCTATTTTTACTCACCGATGGTAAAAGGATTGAAAGAGTATACCGAGCTCCCTTGCGCATAAAGGCAAATTAATAAAAAATTTATTTATTCATCTATTTATTTACTTATTTTTAATGTTTCATGTCTTGATCTGAAGGGGTAACGAACAAAAATTGATACATTTTTCGCTCTCTTGCGCAGAAAAATTAATCCTGTCGTTTTTACCCGTTCCGAGCAAAACATGAACCATTTTAAATAAATAAATACATGAATAAATAAATGAATAAATGGATGAATAAATAAATGAATAAATAAATGAATAAATAAATGAATAAATAAATGAATAAATAAATGAATAAATAAATGAATAAATAAATGAATAGATGAATGAATAAATAAATGAATAAATAAATAAATAAATAAATGAATAAATAAATGAAGGTTTATCGAGTGAAGAGACGACGAGATTGCGAATGTTCTTCACGAGTCCGTGATTCGCGGATGATTGTGTTCGGACCGTGAACGTGTGTAACGTAATGCGTCGCCAAGCAACTCGTTCCGACGTCGTCGTCGAAGAGAGACGTCGGCCGGTGGCGTCGACCCGTCGGCGTCGCCAAACTCGTCGTCGCACTCTCTCTCTCTTTCCTTCTATCTGGCAGCGTCGGGATGGACGAGAGACTCCTCGAGGGTGACACAATGGCGATGGGAAAGTATTAAGTATATACGCGGTCGCGAGACTCCGCTAATCGACTCACCTTACCCAACTGACAATGAGAATTCTTATTTTTTTTAGTTAGTGCCGAGTCTGCCGAGGAAATTAAGGGCACAAAGGGACAGGGTCGCCGGCAGAGAGAAATAAAGAATCCGGGTCGATGAAGAAGAGAACGGGGTTACGGACGGTGGGCGGAAAGGCAACCGAGTCCCGAATAATAGATAGTTAACATTTTTTTTATTTCGTTTTTTATACCTGTTACTCGGTATACTATATTCGATTTTTTACGTATACTATATTCGATTTTTTACGTATACTATATTCGATTTTTTACGTATACTATATTCAGTTTTTTTTTTATTCGCAACGAGAGAAGTGTCTCCGCGCGCGCAGACAAATTTAATCATAACTTGTAATTTTCATTCTATATGCAATTTATAATCACTGGCACTTTTTGTTAGTTACTGGCCAGGTTGGTTTAATCGACGTTCCAAGTCGGTACTTTATTTTCAAACGATAGTACGAAAAAAAAATTTTACACCTGAAGATCGATATTGGCAAATCGTTCCACCAATTCTTTCTTTTTATATTCATTCATGAGATATAAATATATATATATGCATTTATATACATATATATTAAATATATACATTTAAATAGATATTCGACAAATGAATAAATGTAATATAAAAAACGGAGATTCCTCTATGAGGAAGCAAAATGAATGCAAACATGATTTAAAAAATTGTATAAACTCTATAATTTGTTATGCGCGAAATAGTCGAATCTACAGTCCGTCTAATTTCAATTAGGAGCGGATCTGGAGGGCCGAGATTGTAAGTCGTGTTTGACGGTACTCGCCGACTCGATAATCGAAGCGGAGTTGGTAGTTAAAAAATAACAGTCGAATTATACCGAACTTCCGGGAGAATGTAAGCGCGCTGGCTGTGGCACACGGCTGACGGTCGTTGGTCGGTGCATCCAACGAATCGAAATGGGTCGACTGGCCTAGCTCTCTAGAATCTTGGTCGCCGTCGTCGTACTCGTCGTCCTGATCGTCGGCGCGAGGCAACGTGCATGCCGTTGGCTTTATACTGTGTACAGCCTCATACCGACTCTATCCTTTACGGTATATTATACGCAGTAGTATACACGCCTCGCGGAAACTTTCACTCCACGCGAGAGCACCGGGGCTCTCGAGCTAGTACGACGTAAACAAAACGAGCGTGCACGTGACGCCTTTATTGCGTCGCTTATTTCGCAGTTACGAGAGAAGCTTTAGTCACCGAGGCGCGGGTGTAGAACGACTCTAATGGAGCTTCTCCCGTCCCGTTCCGAGTCGTCACCTTCTCCAATTTCTTTCTTTCTCTTCCTGCAACTTTCGTCCGAAGTTTTTTGTTTTGCTCGCCAATTTCAATCTCATTCAAATATATTTCTTTCGCTATTTTGGCACATCAATTATAATCGGTGTCACCGGATTCGTCAACCTGTTTTTCAATCAACGCTGTAAGTTGAATTCAACTGTCGATTCGTGTATCGCTTCAACACTTCAATGCTGTAAGTAGAATTCAACCGTCTCATCAGACTTCCGTACGCTTATGTAATTCATGTCTGAACCGAAAAAAATGGAAATTTTTTCACGACCTCTTTTCGAAGGTTGTTTTCATCTGGAAAAGTTATTAGATGCCTAAACTATGCCTCAAAGAGTGAAAAATGAAATGGTATCGGATGAAATCAAACGAAATCGAACGAAATCGAACGTAATCGAACGAAATCGAACGTAATCGAACGTAATCGAACGAAATCAAACGAAATCAAACGAAATCGAACGAAATCGAACGAAATCGAACGAAATCGAAGGAAATCGAAGGAAATCGAACGAAATCGAACGAAATCGAACGAAATCGAACGAAATCGAACGAAATCGAACGAAATCGAACGAAATCGAACGAAATCGAACGAAATCGAACGAAATCGAACGAAATCGAACGAAATCGAACGAAATCGAACGAAATCGAACGAAATCGAACGAAATCGAACGAAATCGAACGAAATCGAACGAAATCGAACGAAATCGAACGAAATCGAACGAAATCAAACGAAATCAAACGAAATCAAACGAAATCAAACGAAATCAAACGAAATCAAACGAAATCAAACGAAATCAAACGAAATCAAACGAAATCAAACGAAATCAAACGAAATCAAACGAAATCAAACGAAATCAAACGAAATCAAACGAAATCAAACGAAATCAAACGAAATCAAACGAAATGCACCATCGGGAATGGTCAGCTGATCGGTGAAAATCTAGATTGGGTTTTTCGAACGAGTTCAGGATCGTTCTTCGGAGTCTAAAGTGCTCGTCGAGTTGCGTTCGAGTATATACGACGACACGATTTCGACCCTGGGCAGCGCTCCGTACAGGGTAAGAGAGACAGCGAAAATGGTAGATTCGCTAAGTGATTCACGTTTCGCTGTCACTGCCACTGCCCCCGACGTCAGTGGGCCGAAGCGATTTGGCCGCGAGAGCAAGGAGCCGTCCGGCTCCCTCGCTCCTTCCGAGCATGATGACCGACGGGGCAAGGGACGGCGGGCGGGACAGGGACCGTCGTCGCCAAGAAGTCGTGCAGCTCGATGACGCTGCGGATGGAGGAGCCTAGCGAGATTAAAGCACAGAGCCCCCTCGGAACGGTATTTCCGTCGGCGGCAAACCCGAAATACCTACTCGCCCCGTGAATTTATTGTGTATGCCGCGGTTAAAATTAGAAAAACGATTTTCGACGAACTCGGCACCACCTCAGCCAGGCACACTCTTCGCGTGCATCCGAGAGATATTTGTCTTTACGAAGTCCCCCCCCCCCCCCCCCCCCCCCCCTGCCGTCGCTCGGTCCCGGAGAGCACAGCTGGACGAGGGCGAGTAAACTGTACGATAATCGCGGGTCGAACTTGGAAATCGTTGAAGGGATTGTGCCGAAGTTATCGTGCGTATTTATATATATTTTCCGGTATATTACGGAAGGAAAATATCATTTTCGATGCAACAGACAAATTGCGTTGAAAATTTTATATTAAAATTTTATTTTTCAATTTTATTTGTGGAAGAACAATGTCGTCTGCGATGCAGACGATAAATTGGGTTGAAAATATAATTTAATATTTTTATTTTCTACCAATTTTTTTTAATGCAATAAAAAATATAATTTTTGTTTACGAGCTTGTTTATATGCTTGCGAGTAGTTAAATCGCATCGTTAAAATGTCGCGCACTTCGGGACCTGCTCGCTCTCCGCGTTTACGTCATTAACGCTGGTTACGCTAATCCGTGCGCACGCTTCGTGCTTGTCGCACTATCAATTTATGAATACGGTAATGCAGTTCTCAGTAAAGCTTGTCGACGATTCTCGCCGAGGTGACGAACCCAATGAACGAACGAATTAACTGACTAATAGAATTAATAATCAAAAATGCAATATAAATCGTACAGCCAATTTTCAAAAATCATAATTAGTTTATAACAATGCTCATTAATATTTCTCGCCATAAACTGAGAAAAAGAAATGGTTGAATTAACCAAGGCGTGGTGACATACGTTAAAAAAATGTTTGTTTGAATCGACAAATTTTTAGTCGATGGAAGCAAATAAACGCTTACCAAAACAATGCTTTATTTGTACAACAAACAAACAACAGCCTCGAACGTATGTCGCGACTTTTGGTTAATCCAAACAATTTTTTTTTCTTATCGTATTAAATATGGAATTCGAAATATTAAGGTAGTACTAGCGGACAGCCTGCACTCAGAAAAAGGTTCAGTGAAACCAACTACATGTATTTAGTTAAGGTAATTTGGTTTCGTTCAAACGTCTTTCAGGTCCTTCAAATACATTTTGGTCCAATCGATCAATGCAGTTTATTTGAAACAACTAAATAATTACATTAACATAGTAACTCTGATCTAATCGCAAATTATGTTAGATCAACTAAATTTGAGTTCATTCAACTAATTGGTGTTTAATTTTTTATTATAATTTTTTTCATAATTCTGGACGAAGAATAATATTATACAATTATTTTTTTCATTTAACCCAAAATACATAATGTTTATATCAACGATCCATTCAGTCAATCGAAATAAAACATATTCGTTGATATGAACGAAACGTTTAGTCAATTTGCGGATTATTTATGTTATAGATAAAAAAAATAACGGAATAATTAGTATGTTCGTAGTTACATACATCTTTTATTTAATTCTATTCAATGTCACTTTCATTAAATTCTATTCAATGTCACTCTGTGGAATCATAACTTAGATCCCAAACATTGGTCGCATATACCACGTTTCATTGTTATGCAAAAATTTGTCATCTTGAAAATGATGTTATTCAATCCGGCAAGACGTCAATTTAGTCATTTACAAATATAATGCCCACAATAAAAAAGGTCAAGTTGTTCGGACATTTCTATGTCAAATCATGGGAGTTGAGTCTAAGTTAATGCCAGAAATAACTTATAGATCCGATTCAAGATCACACAAATCAATAAGCGATTATAGCGTAGTGGTAAGATACTAGGTCAGAATGCGTTAGGTTCGGGGTTCGAGCCCCGCTAGGATATTAAACATTTTAATTTGTAAAAATTGTGTTATATTGATAAGTAGCGATTGTATTGATATCAAGTGAATATATAAGACGCGATGTGACCATGTGTAAAATTAATTACTAACAAATAACGTAAATAGCAGTACCGGGACCCCAACTATAGAGTGAGTTGGACCAAACTTTTTTTTCTTAGTATGAGTAGATATTTGTTTTGAACAATGATTAGTTCCCTTAGTTACAGGACACATTTACTTCGCTACAGATAATCATAAGGTTTACCGGTTATGTGTGATAAAGAACTACTGAATGAACAAAAGCAAGATAAATTACCGTTGCGAATGAAATATGTCTTCCTTTGAAACAGATGTTTCGTGAATGCCTGTGTACACTCCGCCTGCTGACTCAAATGTTCAGTACAATGAAGCATACTTTGGTTGGAAAAAATCGAAAACTTAGTTCCATTGAGTCTGGGCTTTTTTCGAAAGGAAGAAAAGTACATTTCACGAAATCGAATATTTTTTCAAAATTCACCTAAATATTGCAGTCAATAGAAGTGTATATTTCGTTCGCCACCCGTAACTGCAGGATTTAGTTGATTCAAACCAAGTTTCGTTGACGGTATTACGCATACGTTACGTATTATGCATAATCAATCTTTTCAGCACCTTCCATATGCTTGATTTTAGTCAAATTGTTATCCCGTCGAGAAGTGTTCGCAATTCTCTCTCAATTCTCTCTGAACTCACGTGGGCTGAGGCTGTCCGCTAGTACTACCTTAAGTCGATGGAAAATGCCTTTAATGCTTTGAACAATCATTCGACAACACCTTCGCTCTTTCGAATAAAACTCCGTCTCAATAAAAAAAAAATGTATTTAAAAAAAATATATATATATCAACTTTAGCGTAAATCTCTCTCTCTCTCGTCCTCCGCGACGCGCGCGTTTCCCACGGACTTTGCCGTGGATTGCTCTCTGCCTCCCTCTCGTTGTGCCAGCCTAACGGTAAACTCTTATTCCGCGGGATTCTGACGTCACGCCTTCAGAGAATCGAACAAGGTTTATATATGGCGTATACATATATATATGCAGTAGAGGGACGAACGAGTGAAATTATTGGCCGAGGAATTTCCTTCTTCGCGAATCAAGTCTCTGAAGCCGGTTATCTACATAAATTCCATCCTGCTAGTTGCCTTACCCGATTTTCCAATAATACGAACGATCGAGATTGAACATTCATAGGATTTTCATAATCCACCTTTTCGTCCGTAACTCCGTCCCCGTTTAATCTGTTTCTGCCTCATCACTCTTCAAGGGGGCGGGGGGAGGGGGGGAATTCACCAGCTGATTCACTTCATCACATGCATTATTCCTTACTAACGAAATACCTTCGAGAGCCCCCTATCAAATTCTTTGACTTATTTCCGTCGGAAATATCCTGGCGATTTAACGGGCGTCGCGCAGTTTAAACGATTCTTCTAGAAATCTTACCAGCAAGTTATATATATATATATATATTATATTATATGTGTGCCAATAAGAATTCAATATTCGAGAAGATTCGGTGGAAAATATGTATCTTACGTATACGCAGTGGTTGAAAGACGTGTCAAGTGTCGCTAATAATACACAAATGACTCGTGTGATTTCAGTTGTTGGAGAACGTGTGAGAATTTGCGAAAAACCGTCAATACGAGCCAACCGTCGGGGAAGCCGAGACCGTGAAACACAATTTGAAGATCGAGCGGACAACAATCTTCGTCACGTACGCGTCGTAGATCGAAGGTCACTTTCATCAGTATCGGTTTTTTTTTAAATTCTTGCTTTATTAATTTATCGATTATAGTTTTAAAAAACTTTTAAAAAAATCACAATCGAAATCCTGAAATGCAAAGATAAAGATTTTTAAAAATGCTATAGATAAAAGTGCATGCGGTGAGGCAGTTTCAACAAAATCTTTCTTTTTTTAAATAACTTATCGATTACAAAAAAAAAAAATCACCATCTTTAAAAAAGCGTAATTTCTAAAAAATATGCTCTGCATAAAAGTGCATCTGGTGAGGCAGTTTCAAGAAAATCTTGCTTTTTTTAAAATAACTTATCGATGACCAAAAAAAAATCACGGTCAGTCTAAAAAAAAACCATTGAGATTTTTTTTTCCCCTAGATAAAAGTGCATCCATATCCCAGAGTGCATTGACACCTTCGCCCAAGTATATGCCTCAGCGGCAGCACCGAGAGAGAGATATATAGACACGTGGTTCGGTAGTGTTCCTGCTGTTCTTTCTCGAAGACGAATAGTGGCGAGAGAGGAGCACTAGCGGCCATCGGGATTCAAGGAGCATTCACACTGCGACTTGGGCAACGCGGCTAACTACGTGACTCGTCAAAGACAAAGCTGGTCCGTTTTCCTCGTTCCTTCCCACTGGTTTCCATCTTTTTTTTCCTTTTTTATTTATTTTTTTTCTTTTCTTTTCCTCAAACAAATATACATAGGCATGCAAGAACGAGGCCACGCACGCGCGCCTTCAACGACGACTGGGCTATCCGAGTGTTCCGACGTTTCTGTTGCCGCTGCACAACTTTCACCTGCGTTTACGCTTCGTACTTACGCGTGCATACCTCCGTTCCGTTCCGACGGGACGAAGATGTACCTTCGCGGTATGGTTTACCGGATTTATTGATCGACGAAAAGTAAAAATTAAATTTTCAATTAAAAAATTCGACAAAATGATTGGTCCATTTTTTCTGATTACGTATGAATTTTTTCAGATTTTTAAAGTCACTTTAAATTTTGTGATTCTCTACACATTTTTGAAAATATTTAAAAAAAATTCAATGTGAATTTAAAAAAATTGAAAAAATTCATACGTATTCAGAAAAGTGAACGAATGATTTTCATAAGAAAAGCAAAGTTAGGTTTCCGGGAGATTTGTTTAACAATTTTATCTTTCATGAAATTGTCAATAACATTTTCGAACTATTATTATGCAAAATTAATCTGTTCAGCATATTCAATATGGTTGATCTTTTTCAGACTTTTATACCATCCACAAGTGTTTGCAATTCCCTCTCATTTCTTCGAACCTTATGCGAAGTGAACACTATTCGCAAGGACTACCTTAAAGCCGCCGGACGAATATCATTTCGTCGAGAGGTCTGTTCGAACAGCGAGTATAAATTATGTGCGCTCACTCGAGCGATAATCGAACGTCGACCCGGGAGAAACAATAAATAATAAAAAAAAATTACGAATTAAAAAAAAAAAAAAAAAAAAAAAAATGAAACGACGATCGCGCACGTGTGCCACAACGAACGATTCGCACTCGACGGCGTGACGCTGGTAACCCGCTATCTTATCGTGGGTGAACGATCTCTTGTCTACCAGATAAATCAACGATACAAAGGAGCGAGAAAATACAGCGTTGCAGTTATTATTTTTCTGTTGCCTGTAAACGATTTTTCTTATCGGGGGAAGATAACGAAAGAGCGAAGCGATGTGGGGAGGCGAAAGAAAAAAGCGAATTTAGCGTTGCCCTGAAAATCGAGCTGTTTGCATAAAAAAGAAGAATTTTCGACACTGGCGTATTTATTAACTATCCGATTTCTCGTTTAAAGCAGCGGGACAAATATTGCGATGAGACGCCTCCTTGAACAGCGAGTATAAACTACGAATATTAATCAACGATATAAAGGAGTGAGAAAACACGGCATTTTTTTTCTGTAAACCGTAGACGATTTTCTTAATTGGATTTCTTATTACATTTCGTAACAATTCCTCGTCTAAGCCCGCGGAAAAAATATGATTGCATTGAGACGGTTGTGTGAACAGCGAGTATAAAGTACGAGTATTAATCAATGTTATAAGAGTGAGAAAATACAGCATTTTTTTTTCTGTAATCCGTGATCGATTTTTCTTACCGGCAGAAAATAACGAAGTCGCGAAACAATGTGGAGGAAAAAGAAAGATTAAATTTATCGTCACCCTGAAAACCGAAATGTTTGCAGAAAAAGAATTTTCGACAATAGCGTATCAATAAACTATCAAATTTCTCGGTTAAAGCCGCGGCACAAATATTATTCCCTGTTAATATTATTATAGTCCATGATATTATAAACTGTGAGAATTAATAAACTTTACAAAGGTGTGAGAAAATCTAGGTTTTTAAATATTTTATGTCTGTAAACTGTTAACGATTTTTCTTATCGAGGGAAGATAACGAAAGAGCGAAACAATGTTGGGAGGAAAAATAAAAATCGAATTTACCGTTGTCCTGAAAAATCGTGCTATTTGCAATTTCTTACGTAGGAATAGAAGTTACGATTAATAAAAAAAGAGATTTATATATATGTACGTATATGCGCGTATGTGTATAGGAATCGTTGTGAACGATGCCAAAGCTCGTGCCAGCAGTTAGAAATCCGTCGGTGAAAGTGTTGGCTGCGCGCGGGGCACTGCAGCATCGAGCAACCCGAGCAACCTAAGCGAGTAAGCGAACAGCACCAGCAGCTTCGTACGAGACCGGGTGTATATTTTACGCTTGTATAGAAGAGAACCAGTAGATTATCGAGAATGTCCCGGTGGTGTGGAAGAGCTCCGTCGCGTATCCGACGCACGTATGCACTCTGACCACTCTATCCGCAATTGGGAAATAATATCATTCGCAGCCCGGAGAAAGTCTCGATGAAAAGTTTTTTTTCCTTATTTTTCAGAAAACGATTCAGTCACCGCAAGCGCGAAAGGTATCGGTGAAACGAAGTTTCACAAAGTCGTGCAAAGCCCAACTCAAAAGATAAACAAATAAATAAATAATTGAATATTTAAGCAAATAAATAATCGAATAATTAAACAAATAAATAATTTAACTTCTCAACAAATAAATAACCGGCTGACGTATGTGGAAGAGAACGGTAGATTGAAAAATTGGGTCGAAAATATTTTTTTTTACAGAAACTAATTACTTTACATTTACGAGCTGCTCCGATAACGAAGCGACGATAGGCGCGCTTTGAAAGAGCCGGAGTTAACGATCCGCAAACAAAATCGAGCGACAAAATGAAAATTAATTTGATTCCGGTATTATCGAGTGTGAAGAAAATTTTTCAGCGGTTATTCTAACCCCGTCAGACCCTCTCGCCTCGGCGAGCTTATTATGGACGAGCACGTACCGTCCCTTCGCTTCTCTTCAATCCCTCCTTTCTACGCCCCTCCCCCCCCCCCCCCCCCCCCCCGCTCCCTGCGTCTATCCCCGCACTTGTCACGCGTGAAAAGAACGGTACGATTCGCTTGGCGCGTATACCGGAGAGTAATACCTGCCGTACATATATAACAATGCTGTGGCTGGCAGTCGGGACGATAATGAGAGAAAAAGCGAAAAAGCGACGGAGGAGGCGGGGGTGGAAAAAAAAGGAGAAAAGGGGGTGGAAAAGGGCAGAGTCAGAGAATTAAAGAGGAACGGCTGCGAGAGGAGGAGGAGGGTGCGAGGACAGCAAGGCTGGTTGGCACAAACCCTGGCCATCTAACAGTCGAAGCTTTCGTCCTCTCCTCTGTATGGGGCATTCGACGTCAAATCAGCAGCCCACGTCCGTCACCCCTGTCCATTTTGTTCATTTTTTTGTGTGATGCTATTACCGACCCTTAAGGGTCTTGGAATTTTTTTTTCAGATTTTTTTACTACCAGCGACATTTTTGAATCCTCAAAAACCAATTCCCAAAACGGCTTTATTAAAAATCGTAAAAATTCGGGCTGATTCTATGATTAAAAATATGATTTTTAAGCACCAGACGATAATGGGATCTCAGTGTTTACTATTTTCTCGCAAGTTTTTAGTTTCTTTCATGTCGCAATTGGAATTTTTATTTTTTTTATCTTTCTCAAATATCAATGGATTTCGATTTTTCTGAAGTTTATAAAAATACCAGAAAGCCCGAATATAATTGACATAATAAAAGATCAAATAAAACAGTAAATATTGAGATCCCATTATCGGCTGGTGTTTAAAAATCATATTTAATTCATAGAATCGGTGTGAATTTTTTCCATTTTTTTGAAACGGCTTTTTCGGAATTGTTTTTTCGAGGATTCAAAAATTTCACTAGTTTTGTGAAAAAATCTGAAAAAAGTCCCGAGAGCCTTATCAGTCTGTAACAACATCGTGCTAAAAAAAATGAACAAAATCGACGAGGGTGAGAGAGATGGGCTGCCGATTTGACGTGGAATGCCCCATATATATATGTGTGTCTGTGTAATACACGCACACACATCTGATATGTATAGCGACGAAAATCGTCGGAACAAACGGGAGTGCGAGAGTGCGTGGGCTCGTTAGCCACGAAGAATACCGTGGAAATACTTGACGAGAGCTGTACGGCCAGGCTCATACCGGCGGTGCGCCAGCGCCGCGGGTTTAATTCCGCACGGTACGATTACACCATTACCGCGTTGTTCGCGCCGCTTCCGCGATTGCTCTCTTCTCTGTTGCTTTCGGCGGTGCCGGAGCAATGACCAAAACGCGGTTAACGAGAGAACCTCATCGAGACACCCCGTCCTCCCTACCCCCCTCCGGGCGAAAAAAAGAAGACGATTTTTTTTCTGTTTTTCCATCGAACTTTATTCCAATTTCCCCTGCGCCAACTCGCCACTTCACTCCACGGGGACAATGAAATTTCATAGGGTAATCAATTAGTCGGGCGACAATCTCGATTTTTCATGGGCGAGGAAATACATAAAAAAATATACATATGTATATTGTTTTTTATTACTTAAGGATATATTTTTTTAGATTGCAATGAAATTTTGAAGAGTCGAGAAATTTATCGTGGAGGTTCCGGGAATACCTTGAAATATGTTTCACTGTAGTCCGCTCGGGCGGGATTGTGTTCCAGTCGACCTTTTGCAACGGCTCATCGCCGTCCGAAAATCCGTTTTTTATTTTGCAGCGATATATTCTTTAATCCGACGGGACGAGTAATAAAAAAAAAAGTTGTAAATTTGTCATCGATAATTATTACAAGCGAATCCGTGACCTCGAACCTTTAATTGTTTATATTGCAATAAGAAAAATAATTTTTAAAAAAATGTCAATTATTTTCCCACGCGAGAAAACTTTTGATCGTGACCAAAGAAATGAAGAAATAATAAGGGAAAAAAGTAAGCTAAATTCTCGGTATTAATGTCGATTTAGTGAATCATCGATTTATATCCTTACGCGCGAGGGATCGTAACCCGATGTGTATATAACATAACGAGCGGATAACAAGCCGAAAGCCCCGAGCACAGCGATTTTCGTATGCTCGTTTTCCGAAAATCGCACTATTAAAATCTTTTTTGTGCAGCGATGTATTCTTCAATTCGACGGAACGAGTAATACAAAAAAAAGTTGTAAATTTGTCATCGATAATTATTACAAGCGTGTCAGTGACCTTGAACCTTTAATTCTTTATATTTCAATAACAAAAATTATTTAAAAAAAATTTTCCATTATTTTCCCAAGCGAGAAAAGTTTTGATCGTGACCAAAAAAAATTAAGAAATAATAAGGGAAAAAAGTAAGCTAAATTCTTGATATTAATGCCGACTCAGTGAATCATCGATTTATATTCTTACGCGCGAAGGATCGTAACCCGGTGTGTATATAACATAACGAGCGGATAACAAGCCGAAAGCCCCGAGCGCAGCGATTTTCGTATGCTCGACCCTGTCCCACATTTGCACCGGTGGTAAGCCGAACGGCGAACGCGGGCGGGCTCGCCGAGAGCCAACGCGCGGGGACACGAATATAAACGTGTACAGACCCGAACGGCCTACAACGGGAGCATCGAGAGGGAGAGAGCGAGAGGGAGAGGTGCCAAGCGAGTGTGTGCACGTTCACCGAACAGCGAGCTCGCAAGCGCGATCCTTCGAACGTCCGTGATTTTCTCCGGCGAGGCTCTGGACGGAGGTCAAACGTCGACCCAGTAAAGAGAACCTGTTAAGCCTCCGGGCATCCTCCGAATCCTCCGGTATTTTCCTCCGCGTCACTCCGACCCACGAAACATCACGTCGACGTTTAACAATGAAAGACCAACAACCGTACAGCCCCGGAGAATTTTCACTCCGAGGCTTGGGCGCCTCGTGAGATCCGGAACGCGGTACAGTTGCGGATAATGTTATCGGAAGCGGCTCAAGGTCACCTCGAAGAGTTCTCGCTAAAGACGAGCGCCGGCTTTGTGACCGGTGAGGAAATTAACGACCTGTGACAGCAGCGACAACTTCAAAATTAAGAAGGTACAGATCTTTGATCAGAATGTTTTGTATTCGTTTTAGAATACTTCTGGTAATTGATGGAATGTAAAATACGAATGACTGCGAAGTCGACGAGAGAAAAATGCCTTTGAAATTAATCTAGACTGCTAAAAAATGCACCAAATTTGTAACCCAAAAAAAGACGCTTAAATCCCCCAACTAGATAGATATTTTTCGCGGTCTGACAATACTCGTGATCTCCAACAAAACTCACGGTTATGGCACAACAGTTTCTGTAATGAAAAAAGACGGTAATTTTTTGGTCAACTGAAATGACCTTCACGGCACATCTCTAGTCCCGACATCCGGTTCCATGGTTCGAAGTTGCGAGAAAAAAATTAATAAATATTTATAGAAAGCAAAAAAGTGAAGTGGACGTTTAAGAATGAAAGACCGACAGTCGCACGGCCCAGGAGAATTTTTACACCGAGGTTGGGACGCCTCTCGTGAGATCCGGAACACGGTACAGTTGTAGATAATATTATCGGTAGGGGCTCAAGGTCGCCGCCTCGAGGATTCCTGCCAATCCGGTTTCAGCGTTCGAAGTTGCGACAAAAAAAATTAATAAATATTTATTTAAAAAAAAAGTGAAGTCGCCGTTCGGACGGTGTGTGGAAGTAAACGAAATAACGGGAGGGTGGGGAAGAGAGCGAGTCTCGCGAGCGACTGGGTGAGTTCTTGGAAAGTTTGATTTCGAATATCGAGGTCGGGATCGACGCCGGATGAGGAGCGAGAGAGTAAATGATCGTTTCACTTTTCGAGATAGCGTCGCTCACGTCGCTCATATTACGAGCGTGAGAGAAACGAAAATACACACGACAATCGAAGCGTAGTGTGTGAAATAATGAGCGGAGAAAGAAAGAAAAAAAAAGATACGTGTATATGGGTAAAGGTCATCGGTGTTTCGAGATTGACGTGCGGCTTAAATGTCGATTATTTCGCTTGTGCGTTCATTTCTTCCTACCACGCGTAACTTCCTCGGTTCGAAGTTGTGTAGAAAATTTGTCGAGGAAAAAAAATTAAACGAAATGAAGAACCCGTTAGTAATCACTGTTACTGACATTGAAAAAAAAGACTGCAACGCTATCGTATTACTTATCATCAGCGACTGTGAGAATTATCTTGTTTTTTTTTCTTCCCTCAACGCGCCAACGTCATGAGTCCGTTCGAGTCAGCCGTCAAGAAAGTACGGCGTGTTACGTTTGCCAACATTACGGCACCGTGTCAGTCAGTCAGTTCGACCGATGACACGCCGAAACGAGTAAACAACATCCTCGCTTCAAAAATGTGTAGAATTTTTTTTTTTATTACAAATTTTTATAATCTACAAAAGCTAAAAAAATGATTAAAAACAAATTTAATTTAAAGGTTTTTTTTAATCAAAAAAATAACGAACATGTTACTGAAATAAAAAAAAAATACACTAAAACGCGAGGAATGAAAAAGAAAATACTCAGTGACTGAGAATTATCATTACATTTTTTTTAAATCAACGCGTCAAAGCCAAGAGTCCGTTCGAGTCAGCCGTCAGGAAAGTGCTGTTGACTCGTGTTGCGTTTGCGAGCATTGCGGCACCGCGTCAGTTAGTTCGACCGATGACTCCCCG